>JAVKLA010000039.1:22726239-22746371 GCA_034782735.1 Sagittarius serpentarius | reverse complement strand
ACATGGACTACATCTATTCCCCCCCCCCCCAAAGAGTCCTACAGATTTTTCATTGGTGTTATGACATTTAAAATCAGAGAAGTATTTTGCTCAGAAACACGGGAGCTTACCCCACTGTAAAGTGATTTCCTTGGGCTTAGCTTTGCCTGCCAGGCACGGCGCATGACACGGTCCAGGAGGAACAGCTGATGTTGTAACAGTCATAACATCAGAAGCCTAGCAGTAATACACATTATTTTAGCGTGGAAACACAAAACAACATTTCACTAGAACGTAGATAGAAAGGGTTTTGAGAAGCAAATTTATTCTCATTTTTCTCACCGGGCTTTCACCACCTTTGCTGACACAATAAACTCTCATTCTGTATGAAGTGCCAGGCTTGAGATGATCACATACATGTTCTCTCTGGGAACCACTGTATATGGTGTCCCATTTATTTCCTGAGGAAAGAAAGGAAATACTTCACACTACAAAACTTTGGTAAAAAACAACCTTGAAACTTCTCTCACACAAAAATTAATTAAGATAGACAAGCCACAGAATCAAATCTGAATGATCAATTAGGCAGAGAACATGTACAACACAATATACACACGTGAAAACAGAACAGTAATTGCTAGAGCAATTAGTGAATCAGTACACTGAACTAGCACACAAGCTGAGTTAGTACTTAAAGATGATTGCTTACCAACTACTGATGTTTCTGAGATTTCTAAAAAGTATTTAGAAATGTCTGACCCTCCATTATCTCTGGGTGGTTCTGAAAGAAATCAACATCTTAAAATAAATTATAGAAGATTTTTTTCAGAGAACATATTAATTCATTGTAGAATACATTCAAGTAGAAAACTCAATTCAAACAGAAACAGAAAACAGCGTACTTATACGTTCACAATACCCTTTCCAGAACAATAGGGGTTTTTTTATTATTACTTGTGATTATGCCAGGAAGAAGAGTAATGAGGAAAATACTGCCAATTTCAGGTACCATCTCTTATTTTTTTTCAGAGCACATGAAAATTATTTAAGCATCACAGTAAATCTAGAGGATATTACGACTGAGGCTATTACAATAGCATTGCCTGCTTCTCTAAAACAAAGAAAAACATTGCTTTTGTACTACAGCCCCAAAACAAACCAAGTTGTAGTTTTTTGGTAATGCTAAGTATTTATACTCCACCAACGGTATCTGCGGAGACAAACAGTTAGCCTGAGTTCACCTCTGTTTTTTAATCTGCATTACTGAGTTACTGCACACACGTAAGCGGCACTCAAGTACAGCATTAACAAAAGGAAACCTACCCCACGTAACTTTCACACTGTGCGAATGGATCTTGCCCTTTACAGTCAGTTTACTTGGTGGTCCAGGTTTGTCAGGATTGGTGCTGTGTTCTACCACCTCACTAGGACTGCTTTTTCCTTCACTGTTGTAGGCAAAGAGCTGTTTCAGGAATGAACAGGATATATAATAAATGCTTTATTTAGTGACAAGTAATGTCCTGCTGATTTACAAAATTCTTCCATTAAAAAAATACCCAAACCCAAGAAAAGACAACAATTTAGAAGAAAACAAAATTAGCTAGTGCAAAACCCCTGATTTGTATTATAATTCCACCAAAACCTATTGTAACAGCAAAAGTACTGGAGGTAATTTTCTGCTGTCTCCATAGAGAGTGTCTCAGCTGTATGAAAATGTTAAAACTCCAGAAAAGCATACAGTCATAATTAAATTAGAAACAAAATACAGTACAAACCCTAAACTTATAGGATGTGCTCCTCCTAAGATTTCTTAAAGTGCATGAGAGTTCATCTCCATTGTACTGTGGTTGGAAACCATAACCCTGTAAAGGCAGGAAAATAAGAACAAACACAGTCACTACTTTTCAACGATAAAACAAAAACCAGATCAGGTCCACCAAATTTTTTTTTTTAAGCTTGAACTTCATCTTGTTTCATGAATACATGCAATACTTGCCAACTGTTGCAGTATTTTGCAGCATTTTATTTGAAAGCGAAATACAGAGTTAATTTTTTACTGAAGCACTACTGCGTATCAGGCTTTCACGCATAAAACAAAACCCAGCACTTACAGAACCTTCTTCTTCCATGTCTAAACTGTAAGTGAGAGAGTCATCTGAAGACACCCCGTTAGGTGGGCCCCACTTCACCGACAGCCAGCTCACTCCTGCTTCAACGAGCACTGGGGGCAATGGGGCTGGTGGGACAATTCCTGCTGTATAGTATGTCACTGTCTCACTGAAGCCACTGGAAAAATAGTTTTGGAAAAAAAAAAGTTAACCGCAGCAGACACAGTTGATAAGAAAATAAATGATACGATACACTGTGTTAACTACCTCATTCCAATATCATTTTTAGCAGCTAATCTGAGCGAGTATTTTGTAGAAGGAGAGAGTTTGGTAAGTTTATACTGCTTCAGATGCCCGTAGTAGCATTCTTTGAAGGGTCCGTTCTTCCCCTTTAAAAAAAAGAGAGAACAACCTGAGTCACTTTTTGCATGGGGACTGTATGCTCCCTGCTAAGGTCAACCTCTTAATTCTAATTTTTCCTAAATTTCATTTAATAATAACAACAACAGCAACCACCAAACAAAAACAATAATAAATAAATAAGCCTAAAGAATGTAAAAAGCTAACGTCATCATGGTCATACTGAGTATGCTGATAGTAATCCTGAGCATTCCTTATAATAAAAACACATTTTGATTGTTTATCTCTATTTTTTGGCACCGTAGATTTGAGAAAACGGTAATAAATCACTGCAGTTGAAAACAAAACACATTTTCCAAGGTTTTTTTATCACTTTGGAATACATTTCGGTAAGAAGTTCAAAAGCTGAGTGGTATTTGTGACAGCTACCGAATATACAAGACAAATGCTCATCCATTTAAACAGGAATTAATGATGCTCTGAATTATAAGAACCAAATGAGGGAGTTTTACACTGTTCTCTCAGAGGGTCGGAAAGGACTGTCTACCTGAATTGCTGCAATACTAGGCATTTGATTCAAGCTTTTTTATTGGCTGGTCCCTTTAAAACTGTCTGGACAGTTGCACTGAAAATAGCTGACGTACCTAAGCAAAAAGTATTTTTAAGTATAACTGGTCTACAGATGTCATTATGATTTTTTTTTTTTGCACTAGAAAAAGTCTTACCTCATCCCATTCCAAAAGAAAATTAGTTATTTTGGAACCATTGTCATTTGAGGACTGCAAATAAAGAAATAATGAAAAAAGTTAAAATTAAATGGTTGTACTTTTATATTTTTGCACAGTTAAAAACCATTTTAACAATCGAATACAATATACTCCAAGTGCCTTTTAAAACAAAATATTTAGTGTAGAGCTGAAAGGAATCTGCGGTAGGCGTACAGAACAGCCCTCTTCTTCCACAAACACACTTGTGATAATCTGAAACTCTACTGTGGGCACACACACATGTATTCAGCAAAGTGAGTTAGAAAGGGTAAAAACTGGCAGGAGTTCTAACTAGTTTAATTCCTCATTCCTGATGGCTCTCCAGGCTGCTATATTACTTCTATTAATTACGACAGTTCAGAATATGAACTTATGAATAGTTTTATTTTATGAATAATGCAAATGATATTACAGCTTTTTTCCTTGTGTCCTTGCACTGTGTGTTCACCAACCGTCTGAGCAACGCAAGCATTCAGACAAGCAACATTTGTGCTTGTTATGACATACGAACTGGGAACTTCCTTCACTTTCCAAGTACAGATTATACAAATATTTTAACTAATTAAAGTCATTTAGCTATAAACCATTTTCTAGGTAGAAGCGTAGTCATATGAAAAACACAAAAAAGACAAGAAAACACAGTTACCAACAAATCTTCACAGATACTCTATGTATTCAAAAGTCAGATTAAAAAACTTAAATCTACAAACTAGCCCAAGAAATTTACTTCGAATGGGTCAGAATAACTATGAGAACTCTGAATTAAAACGTGAAGTCGTATCTATTTATCATCCAGGAACCCCAAGCAAAAATAGAAATGCTCCATCCTTTCCTATGCTGCCAGTTAGAAGAGAACTTTCCTACTGGTTGGTTCATACTTGGAGAGACCTGCTACCAACTCTGTCACACTGAAGCTGTATGCAAGAAACTACGTAAACGTTGAAAGAAAGAGGAAGAAACAATCATGATTTCAGTTATCAGTCTTAACTAAGCAACTTAAAAGTCAACACCTAAAGTACACACTAAATTATTGACAAAGCTAATTTAAACACACCATACATGAACACATCAGACTGCTTACCTTCCACTGCAAACTCAGGCTGTTTTTGGTTTTGTTAGTTAGCTTCGGTGCAGCTGGACAGTCTGGCTCACAACTTTCTGTAGTGAAACTCACTAATTCTGAAATGGATTCTTTTATGGAACTGCTGGTTGCTGAAACTCTGAACAAAGGACAATTAATTATGTTGCTATTGCATTAGCACCTGAAAACGTAAGGAAACAGCTGTCAGCTTTAGAAATGCATTTAATCGCAACCAGTGGTTACAGCAACAAGACCAGCCTGCTCACATTATAGGAAACAAGCGCTCAATCACTCTTCTTTCAGATCATTGATTCTAAAAGACAACAATTTCATGCCTTTTCATTCAGAAAGAAATAAAAAAAAAAGTGAGTTTATGATGTTGCTTCAGGTTCTAGTAACCGATGCCCACATCGTAAGAAACGCTGCTATCCTTTCTATGTTCAGGGAGACAGGGGCATGCTGACAGGGTAGTGATGGAGATCACATAGGTACACTTACTGAGCTTGGAAGACTCCATTTAGCGTCCTTCATTTACTTTACAATTACTATCTATCACTGGGGAGGTATTTTAGCGATGAAGTACAGGTGGGAGGCATGATGAAAACTATAGCAAGTGTTACCAAATGGTAACAGAATACCAGACTTGAAATGAACGTTTTGCTAAAAAGACCTTGAAATTCAAATACGGACAACACTTGTGCAAGAGAACAGATACTAAAATGGGCTAAATCAGCTGTTCAGGCAATAAAGCCACATTTAGCAGTGTAATTGTTCAAATGGGACAGCATCTCTAGAACAGTCATGCTCATTTATGTTTGGTTTTGAAGAGCAATGACTCTCACTGAGTCTAATCTCGTTGTTCTTAAAAAAAAATACCAACAGAGGATAACTTAAAGTTTGTATTTGAGAAGCACAAAGAGACAGAGAATATAGCAGGGAAGAAAATGAAGCGACTTTTTAATGAAATGAGAGGGTAAGTGGGAATTTAGATAGCAACAGTAGTGTCCACGGCTACGATATTTTTGCAGAATATTACTCAAGTTGTTCGTGATCACATCTTTTTCATGAAGCTGCAATAATTCTGTAATTAATATATCAACAAAAGCATTAAGTGTTTCATTCCCAGCAACATACCTGGCATGATAATCAGTTGCTGGTCTGAGATCGGGAAGTGTAATCGTTAATTCTTCCCCACTGTGAAAAGGGGGGGGAAAAAAAAAAGTTACAGCTCATCCTTATACTTCAAAGGATAAAAGTTTATTGAAAAGCAAAACCATGTAGCGCACATATAATTTTCACGTTTTCCATTGTCCATGTAACTCTTAGTGATATTACTTAAAATTTATTTCATGTGAAGTAGGTAGGTCTGCAAGTCAACAAACAGCTCCTGATAGAGAGATTGCTGATTGGTTAATGTTTTTAAACATCGGTATTGTGCTTAAATGAAGAAACTAAACTTACACATAGACAGATTTAAATTTTCCATTTTTACCACTGTTGGATATTGCTACTTCAAATGTAAATGCTGCTGGACTATGACTATGGCTCTCTCCATTCTGTGAACTAACTGGGAGATTCCAGGACAGAACGGCTGATCTTGCTTGTATATCAGAAACCTATTAAAAGCATAAATAATGCAAGTAAGTTTGCTTTCTGTAATAAAAGGTATATTAGTCAATAACATGGTGTCGCTAGTTTGCCTATGAAGTTCCTCACTGGAGGAATTCTTTACCTTTGTAGTGGAAATACTGAGTCATTATTTGAATTTAAATTATTTTCTCTTTTCATTTCTAAAGTATCATATTAAAGGATTTCCCTTCAAACACTAAACGAACTTATAGACACAATACATCGTCTCAGTGTACGAAGAGAAAATTTCTATTTCACCTGCACTGTTTGCCTCACTCATTTGGAGCAAATTTTCAGATTTGGAGTCTTGAACACTGACACCAGATCCATACTTAGGCACAGTCAGACGGCCTAACTTTCTAGCTCCATTACAACTCCCTCACATAATATTTAACCGCTAAGCTAGAGGATAGCAAAAGGCTCTGAGTTTAAGTGCTCACGACTAAAATTTCTGGTCCAAGTTTTTTGCCGCTTAATTCCCGTACTCCAAATTTTCTCTGACAGAGTCAACACAGCCTTGTGTTAGCATTAACTACAGACGCCAGAAGCACCAATGAAAAAATACCGTAACAAAGAATAGCTGGAAAGCTGGAGCAAAAGAATACAACCCATGCTTACTGTACAGATAATGCAAAGAAGAGTTTCATTAAGCATGCTCAAGATCAAAAATATCAGTGCAATTTTAGCCTTTAGACATTTAAATTAACATCACCAGACTCCAACTTCCTAAATACAGCTGTAAATACTCAAATATTTGCTCCAATTTCTAAACATAATGTAAAAGATGATCTATTTTTGTAAATTCTATTCCCAGTATTCTTAAATCCTCTATGCTGAATGAAGGATGGTTCCAAGAGTGGACAGACTTTCATTAGTTTAGCAGGCCCTTGGTTTGCAAGGTACTAAAGCTCTCTCATATACTAGACAACTTCAACAGTGGATACACTCTCGGGTTACAGACTGGGAAACTGAGTCAGACAGACTGTTGCAGAAAGTTGAGAAACAGTGGGTTTCCATAGCATGGCTGCCCTTCCCCAGCTATAAACTCTTGACAACTAAAATACATCTTCTCTATTGAAAAAATAAGCCATTAAGAAAAAAGAAAAAGAGATCAATAAGACACGTTATTTTATAGAAGGTATATGCACAGAAAATAATGGTATTTTAAGGATAATACTTACTACTGGCTTGCCAATGCTCAAGTGAATATCACATTTCTTGGATTCTGTGTCAGATTCTGAAATTTCAAATACAAACCAGATTACCGAAAACCCCAAGAGCAAACCAGTCTGTTACAAAAATGCCACCACAAGATGGAGTTCGCCTCATTAAGAGTTTAACAATAGTACTTATTGTGCAAAGTTCATTTCCCCTGTTTGTTTTGGCTGCGTGAGGGGTAGAAACATGAACTATCCAAAACTAACAGTGTTACAAAAACCCTTTTAGTACCTCCTGCACAAAGGGTATATTTTCCTAATCTGAGCATAAATGGGTTTTCTTTGACAACACAGAAACATTCCTCCAAAAATTAAAGGTGTTAAAAAAATGACAATAAGATCTTATCTCTCTATTGTATGTGCTTTCCTTGAATTTCTATTGCAAAACACTTGGTCTAGGCATAATTTGGAAGAAGCCAGATCAAAACTGCACACTAAAAATACCTACAGGTACCAAAAGGGTTACATCTGTAAATTGAATCCCATCTTTGCAATTGTCCATGTTGAACAATTCAGGTTATTATTCTGCCTGCCAACAAATACTTCCCCCCCCCCCCCAATAAATCTGTATTAAGACAAATCTTTAATCAAAAATATTTTTCATCCTTGAAACAACTTGGATAAAAGCTTCCACCTCTACTTAGCTCCCAAGATACAAAGTCAGATTTCTCTTTTATTTCTCTAACCGAAGAGTTTAATAGAACAGTGACACAGACAAGGACTAGACCTTGCAGCCTAACAATACCACTTAATTTAAGACACACACACACACCCCCCACACTAAAAGATGCACCAATCATTTAAATGATTAATCCTTAAAATGATTTTAATCCTTAAAATCATTTAAGGAATCATGCTAAGAAACTGTCTGCATTTCAGTGACACTGTTTCAAACCAACAGGAAAGACAAATATATTGTACACAAGGTATTTCAGTATCTGCAAGTAAATAGCCATAACCTCTTAAAAGGCTCAAACATTCATTTGAGCAAAATAATGCACTGAAATGACAACTGATCAAACAGCAACCCGTACACAGTTGCTTAAACCTTCCTATTTCTTGAAGTTTTAAATAACTCCTAGCTATCTGAAAAGTGCCACACAGAATGCCACCAGAAGTCTTTTATGTAAGTACCCACAGGTCATCCTCACTTGGAATATTGATCAGTCCCAGGTCAGAAAAGGCAGAGAAAAAGGCAGGTTTAAAATTAAATCTTTCTGAAGACCTTATTTGATAAATCTCACGTGAACAAACTTGACATTACTATTATTTCTAGAGGGGAAAAAAAAAAAATCCAAACATAATTAAAAGTATTTCAGGCTTTCTCTAATCCTGAATAGCCAAAGAAATTTACAAATGAAGTTTCTTCAGAAACTATTTTGCAATGAACTTACAGCATCTTCCATTACAAAAGAATCTAGATTTTATTTTTTTTTTTAACCCTTTCAATGCAACCTACCTCCCATCTCTGCATCTGGACTGCCCTTTGTTTTTCCTATCTGCTTCTGCTTTAGTGGTCCTCCTGCCCCTTGCTGTCCCTTTCCGTTTCCATTCTGAACTGTTGCACTGGAAGAATTAACAACTTTATGTGGTGAAGATGGAGGACTGTTAAGTTTATTGTTAGTATGACCACTAGCTTGTCTGTCTTTTAGTCTTTTCTTCAGGTGTTCTTGCATTTTGAGACTCCTTTCATCCCGCTGAATGAAGTTTGTCCTTCCATGAGAACGAGGCTCTACAAAGAAAGGAGAACTTAGTTCATTATTCAGTACAATTTATTTGACATCGGAGAAACACTCTCTAAGTTAGAAGAACTACTACAGTAAAACCAGAACTTGAAAACCCATGGAACTTCACTGTGCTTGCTTTGTCAGTCTGTAGAGGCGTGAAGCTGCATGGCTCACAACTTCAGCTTGGTGCACCTGTGAAGTCCCGAGGAGTTTCACGGCTGATACTCGGGTGTCTCTGGGCAGCAGAGCAAGACAAGAAACATGCACGTGTCGCACTGCTGACGGGCAGAGCTTCGCTAGACTTTAGGAACCTCACCCGATACAGAGTTTATGGATTGGGCTCAAATTGGTGTATGAGCGTAAAGATCAGGTAGTAGGAGAAGAATGTGCCTAGACGTTCAATTCTTGTTTTGAGATATTGTCATTGTTAGTTAAATGCTACAGTAAGATATACAAAATATCTGCAAGCAAAGTTCCAGTTTTCCTATTTAACCCATATTCAAATTGTTGACTTTTTTCTTAAACATTATTTTTGATCACTTGCTGAGTTTAGAGTTTGTTTTTTCTTTTTCTTTTTCTTTTTTTTTTAATTCTTCAGGCCTTTCTCTTTTGTTAGCTGCTCAAGATTATGCCTTACAGTTGCCTTTCTTCCCTGATATAGCCAGTCACTTTTTCAAAAAAGTGTAAGCAAATTTAGGACCCAAACTAACTTTTTAAGACGTAGCTTGAATGCTACTGAATATTCTACCCTAGACATGAGCCAAAATAGCTTAATTGCCAATTTAAACTTGAGAGACACACAGCGGACGGTCTTACACAATCTAATTTTTTTCTGTGTTAAATGCTTGTTTATACAATAAAGCTTACAGTTTGGTTTAATTCGGCAGTGCCCCTAGTCCTCCAATGAAGTATTGCTTCATTCAGTTTTTAAATACAGAGTAGACTTGCACTTCGTTTTCCAACATGGATTACTACGTTTTTTGGTTTATGTATGTTATTTCTTTCTTTCCAGTCACATTTGGACTCTTGTCTCATCAAAAAAATATATTCATGTATCAAATTAAATGCATTTTCAAAAAACTTTAGTGCCAAGGCTGTGACAAAACACAGCTGTTTTGCAGAGCACAATTTTAGAGAAAGGTAGAAGCAATCACTGTGGCATTTACAGTAACAAAAGGATCCATGAAAAACAGAGAGTCTTAGAACACTTCTAAGTTACTGCTTTTGCATTAAATCCTTAAAAACAGAACAGAAGATTTAAACTTTATACAATCATACTTTGCACATGCCAAGTGCCTTCAGATCAGGCTCCATGATACCTTATACACAAGTGTATTTCAAGATACTCCATAAACACACATAAGCCTCATGGAGTCTAATAGGTAGCACCAAAATCACAGAAATAGCTGAAAGAGCTACTGCCAGAACTCAGCTGTGTCAATCTAGATGCATCAAGTGAAAGGCCTTCTCGTATATTTAAACATCACCTGCGCTCTCACCTTGTTCTTGATAAACGTGTGGTGGTGGATGCTGGTGAATGAACTGTGGTGGCAGCTCTCCTGTCCCAGGAACCGCAGGGTACACTGGGTGAGGTGGGTGGGGAAGCAAAGCATGGTGGTGATGCATGTAATGGGGCACATGGGGAGGAGGAGGAGGAGGATGCATGGAAGGATGGAATTCAGCTGAGTGTGGCAATACCACCACTTTACGAACTCCATTTTCTTCCACCACCTGTCACGCAACATAAGAAATCAAAAGTTAGCACAATAACAATCTTATAAATATTGTACATATAATAAAAAATCTCTATGCTTAAATTTATACCCACAATCTGACAGTCAGGGATAGACACACCGAAATGAATTCCAATGGAAACCCAGCATATGTTACTGGAAGAAACTGGAGTTTGAGGCAGTCAGTTTTAAGCAGCTGAGCCTCACATACTGATGCGCTAAGCAATCTATAATTTATGAATAATGTATATGTTCTTTTAAACAAGTAATGTGAATTGATCAGGGTGTAATTCCCAGTCCATTTGTAGTTACAGTTGGAAGAACTGCTTTAGACCACATCCTGACTGACAGCACTATCGTATGTACAAGTCACTGCATGTCATCCGATTTGTGGTACATGGCTGCATACACATTCTTAGCCTATGGCAAGTACAAAGTATTACAAGTCAGCTCTGCTGTCTTGTACTATGAGCCAACCCAACTCAAACGTCAAAATATTTCATGTTTGCCACAGGCTAAGAGAATTCAGACAAGGAACCTGTCTGTGTGTCTGAACTCTAGGATAAAAAGACGCTAAGCCAGTGCATGCATATGTATGCGCACGCACCCTTATAAGCATGTGTCCTAAACTGGCAATATATAGACTCCTTCTGGAGTCTAATTCTGCCAGCATGAAACACATTAATATCCCAATGTACTGCTTTTCCTACAATAAATTTAAAGCACGTTAAGGTTTTATACAATAATGCTTCTCTAAATCTTAAAACTGAGAAGAAACAGAACACAGGTTTTAGAAGACAAGGTCAAAAAACAACACTAGAGCAGGATTCACAAAAAGACATACTAAACAATCATGACACTGAAGTAAAACAATGCCCAGTCTAGTCTCATCTTTAAGAGACCTGGAAGAGACAACCAGAGGCTTAGGTTTACAGGGTCCTTTCTCCAGGTAGGGTTCACAGTACAGAGGACATCCGCACCCATTTGTTGTCATTCTGTGGTTACAGTCCATTTCGCTTATCTGAGGGATTAAGTTTTCAGCACCTACAGCTCTGACGGGGTCAAAGGCTTCCGAGTTGACCATCGGAGAAATCATCCGGTCATATTCCAGTTTGTTTCTTCTGCCACAATACAGAAGCCCACTGGCATAGAATTCAGACTTTATCTAATGAGAAGTCTGACTCAGAAGCAAACTAGACTGTATTAAACCCTATTTAAAAGCAGACAACAAATCAATTGTTTTCTCCCTCACACAAAAAAATTGAAGAGGTATGAGCAATGTAATGAAAAAAAAAAAAGATAGAAAAACGTTCAATATTATAGGCAAACTGACACTTCAAAATCAGTCAAGTGTCAGCAGGAAAACCAGGCATTTTTCTTTGACTGGTTTGAAATTAGTCTGCAGCTTTATGCTACTTTCCTTCTACATCAGTCATCTCCTCCGAGTTGCATTTAAAAATGCAAACCACAAACACTATTAGGAAGGGCCTTACAGTGCTTTAGTATTAACAGAGATGGATCATGTAGTCAGCAGAAAACATTACCCGTGGATGCAAGCGGGGGGTGGCATACAAAATTGAGATGCAAAAAAATATTTTTTAATACACTCCATAAAGTAAATCATACAAAATAAAACCTGCTCCTAGAAGATTTCAGCTTATGTAAGTAGCCCTCTGTTACTACAAACATACACAATTTATATTTTCAGGCATTTAAAGAAAGCACTTACAAAAAAGCAGGCCGTATGTTTTATCCTGTTAGTTCTTTCAAGATCCTCTCTTAAAGCGTATTTAGTTTGGTTATAAGATATCACTGTAGCGTTTCCTAGTTGGCCAAGAAGGCATTATAGATGTTGAGATATTGCTTACGCCAAAAGTACATTTTGAAAAGCTCCTCAGCAAAAGATAGAGCAAACTAATGAGAAATTCTTTTCTGAAGGGAAACAGAATGTGACCACTCACAAACTGCTATGACAAAGTTCAGCTGTGAGACGGCCTCAGAATCAGCTGTATTAGCAATTCTTAACAGACTTTAAATACAAGGAAAAAAATTACAAGAAGTCACTTAAGACTGAGCTTACACTGAATATACTTTGTTCCAGAAAAAGCACGGGGGGCTTTTTGGTTCATCAATGGAACTAAATACACCACTTGAACTACATTACATTGCATAATATTATAACACACGCTACAACATATACAAGTCAAAACTCATCGCAAATTTTGATAGCTATGTTAACTATTTTATGTATATATTAAGCAAGAACACACGGCACAGTTTCAGGTAGAAAGGATAGATTAATATAGTGAGACTTTCACATGATTTTACAGTCCGAAATTGCTACGTCCCCATTATGCGTTACCGAATCACTTCATTCCACTTCGGCAGAAACCAACATAACTATGTCTGGGCTCCTCCAGACAGATTTGGGAACACAAAGTTAAAGTCTCATCTACTGACAAGAACAGTGTAAGTAACTCAAGCTCTAATTTAAAGCTGGTTTCAAACTTGTCTATCCCTGTCATAATGACCAAGGGAAAACAAAACAAACCTCCCTAGTTTCATGTGACAGCAAACACAGAACAGAAGTATTTTTCAGTTTGTACACCTCAGCATTTGCCAGTGCTTTGCATACTGTTTGCACTGAAGACTCAATTTCATATTGATGCATAAATTATCTGGGGGATCTTTCTTCAGGGTCTGCATGAAAGTACCTACTTAGAATAGCAGAAGCACAAAATGCAGAGGCAGCTGTATGCAAAAAGACAACTGCCTGGGGAACTCAAGAACATACAGTTACAAGGTTTTCAAGCCTACTCAGAAAATTCCTGATTTTGAACATCACTAGAAAATGAGAAACCTAGCCTGTCCTGTTTAAACATTTGTTTTTAATTACCTCCCTTCAAAAATGCATTAATTTAAAAGTATATCGAATTGGTAACTTCAAATATCTGATAACAGTTCAAATACCACACGCAGGTCTGATCTGCTATGGCTTATCAACACAGAGGAGTGGAAAATCAGCGAGAATGGAAAAGTAAACCTGGGAGAGAAGCCCAGAGTCCTGCTCATTTCACAGGCACATGTCACTAGCATTAACACTCCTCTTCACACTTCTGCTAGAATAGTAGAGTGTTTTGCTGAACGTTAAGGAGATCAGAGCTGGTAAAGAAAGAGGCACTGAAAACTTAAATAAGCAGTTATATTAGAACAGAAAAATCTGAATTGAGAAGACATTAAAGAGAAATATCTTATGCAGTCCAGGGGGGAAAAAAAAAAAAAAAAAAAAAAAAAAAAAGTATGGGATGAAAGAGAGTGTGATATTGGTATATGACCCGTATAACCTCAGCATAAGAAACACGGGTCTTATAACCACAGTATGCATGAGAGACGTCCAATTCCAATGCTGCCCCCAGCTATGTTCCCATCAGACCGTTTCTAGCAGCGCTAAGCACCGTCTATACTCAGTCCTCTGACACTCAGCAGGCTGCAGTCAACTGTGATTATTCATATGACCCAGGCACCTACTTTCACCTTGAAAACAGGACTGAAGGAAAAAAAAAAAAACAAACCCCAAGATGTGAATCCTGTTAATGGAGCTCAGCAGACAGCCAATTCACAGCCATCTACTATCTTACTAAAAGTACTCTTTTACTGCCTAGTAGTATTATTACAAAAATCCTGAAAACTAGATGAAATTTTACTACGTGAACAGAAGGTGATAGACCCTACAATAAAGTAAGTTAAATTGTTGGCAAGCTCAATGGAAAAAAAAACAAGAAATGCTTTTAACAGCTGTTCCAGATAAAATAATCAATAGCCTTATTGTTAAAAAGTCACACCCACAAACATACTGAAATATAAGAATAAATTAAAGTTTACCTGAGATACATAACCGGGAGGCACAAATATAGGCGGCATAGAACCATTTGGTGACATCATAGGAACATGTGCTGGACCTGAGAAGTAACAAGGTGCCACTTTTTAACAAACGAGGCTTTTACAAACTCGAGACACCTTTTTTTCCCAAAGGTGGTGGCTCACTTTGGCGCCTGAAAAGCCAGCAACTGCATCCAGCTCTGTATTTCTGGAAGTACTTTTAGACAAGTAGATTTAGAAGAAAGGCTTAAACTATCCAATTAAAAAGTCAGTTAGGAGAGAAACTTAAAATAATAAGGACTGCGAGTTAAAAAAATAAAATAAAAAGAAGTGACTGTACCAAGTTTCCATCAAGAAAAAATAATGCAACTTATGTCACCTACGGATAACTAATTTTCACATTCAAAATACACATTAAGTATGATTTAAAAACTTTCAGGAAGCATCCAGAATTTTAGATAATATTGCTGAATGCAAGTATGGCTCTACATTTATTCTGCAAAAAGCACAGATCAGATTCATCCCAACCACCATGCTTATACAGCCAACAGTATTTCTTTAATTGTAGAAAAATCAGCATAGATAAATCTTAGTTCTTATTTTGTGACAGAGTTAAAAGTCTCTAGCAACACCACTGGCACCATAGTAACGCTGACAGCTGGTCTACCAATTTGTTTGTTTGTTTGTTTTAAAGAAGAATGTATTATTTTTCACATCAAGCTGAAAGAAAGTATTCCTGTCTGGGACTTGATGAAAGCAGAATGGACACATTTTATATAATATCATTTGAAATGGTGAAAAATGTTCCAAAAATGGAATTACTGATAAATTCAACTTGACTTACAGGAGATATTTTGACCCGACTCAGATTTGCAGTTCTGTCACTTACCCAGAAGGTAAAAAGTAGCTTGTAGCCACACACAGAGGGTAGCAATGCTTCCCACAGTATCAGCAGACTGCTAATGCCACTACCTTACAGTAAAATGAGGTCACACAGCATCTATTAAAGGCGTTTAGATTAGTGTGGACTAAATCCCATGTAAATTCATGTGTTAAGATTCTGAGAAGACAGTTATTCAAGGATCGTTACAAAAACAGTTGAGATGCCAGCCTTTTATAAATTGGCAGCAAAGTCTGCAGAGATGCAGGGAACCTTGGCAATTTCCCAGCGCTGTCTCATCTGTGCTTTAAGTATAAACTGAAAAATCCGATTTATTACATTGCAGAACATATAACATTTGACATTACACATTTGACATTACAGAAACAAATACTGGTAGTAATTCTTTGATACCTGCAGAATCAAAAGATTTAGATTCAGTACTTTGGTTTTTCCTTTACCTTGAATACACTGAATGTGTCCATCTTCAGTTGTAATTGTAAATGTTTCACCTGGGTTTACCTGTACAAGAATAACCTGTAGAAAACAAAACACAAAATAGGTGGGTTTTGGTTTTTTTTTAATTTTAGAAATTACCTGCAGGGGGGGAAAACTACATCTCTTTCTTACACCAACATGTTAGATTAGAACAAGACAGCTTTGGCAACCTTAGAGAGTATAAAAGCAAGATGAGAAACACCAATGAACAGAATGACGTTTCTTCATACTTTGACATAAAATCATTTGCATAATCAGTATTTTTCTCTGATTCCTACCAGAAGTACCTCCCTTGATACACTGCAAATAATTAACTAAGCTTTTGTTTTCAATATTTTCACACTGCTTTTTTCTTCTTTTACTGAAGCAATAAATTCCCTAAGATTCACCTTGCTCTCCAAGCTTTGTCTATGAGATTATTTCAGTTTCAGGGCTAAACTGGCAAAACCAGGACTATACACACCCCCACCCCCCACCCCACCCCCCCAAAAGAAGCAAAGATGCTTTGCTCAAAACTCAGCCATGTTTTTTCATTGAAAGCATGCTGGTACGTATTTTGATAATGTATTCGCCAATGCTACCAAGTAACTTAATAAAGCAGGCAGTCCTTTGGCAGTGGAAGGAAGGTAAAAGAGGTGATAAAGCAGGTCATGCCTACCACCTCTGCTCTACAGCTCCTGAAAGGTCAGGTGTATTTTCTCACGTTTGTGTAATGCTGTAGCTAAAGAAACAGAACTAACAGTGAGATTCTGCAGGTCAATTTGGACATGATCGCATTCACTTTCACACAAATCAATGTGGACATCTGCCAGAATTATTCCTCAGGCAGTCTACAGCATCGTTTTCCCTTGTGCTGGGTAACACAAATCATCACCTCATTCTACCCCATTCATAGCATGTGCTTCAGTCTCACTGTAAAATATTGGCAGCTGTGCTTCAGTTTTATCATGACATGACAACATTACTCTAAGAATTTTGCGGTGAGATTCTACCGTATTACACAGGCACAGGTCTAATTCTTTAGTAAAATGAGTGGTTTGGCCATGCAAGAACTGCACAGTTACACAGTCAAAATTCCACCCTTGTGACAGCTAGCACATAAAGAAGAAAGACCAATGTAAAAATTGAAATAAAATATTTGTAAAACTAGTTATGAAACTTAAAAAGTCTAATTTTCTTTCATTCAGTAATCGTATCCGGTAGGTGGGACCTGAAGAGATCACCTCGTCATCTCACTCCTAGTGAAAATGAACTACACGTGACAGTAATGAATAAGCCTGTCTATTTTTTGCTGGTACATCTCCCGCGATGGCGCTCCATAAAATCCCTAGGCATATGCACCACAGTTTCACTATGCTCAGCATTACAGTTTTTATCATCTAACTTCAACATTCCCTGCTTCAACCTGAACCCTTACTCCATGAAATAAAGAATAAAGCACCAACAAAAGAAAGATTGTTTTCTGTGATTTAGATGCCATACCCTGTATATAAATCCTTTTGGGATTTTTATCTGCCTTTTTTTTTTTGAAACAGTGCAACGCTGATGACTTCCGCTTGCAGTCTTTATGCATTCCTTGGCAGACCTTGTTCTAAAGGACCACTACTAAACCAGTCATTCCTTGTAAGCTGACTACTGGCCATTAATAAAAAGATCACTGAAAAGACCGAGACTTAAAAAGATCTTGTGGTCCCTCATTCAACCTTTGCATTTTGACCAACTCCACTGACTACTCTTTTCCGAAGAGTTTGCCAAGTAGCTTATGCTGGCATTAACCAAAGCACATTTATCCAGCTAACATATAAGAAAGTAAGTCCAAACACACCCACGTTTCCTGAAGTTAGAGCTTATGCCTCCCACTTCTCTCTCCCTCTACTCTTGAGGGTGCAACTTCAGCACAGAAAGAGATTAAGGCTGCACAGATCTGTCACATTTAAGCTGTTGTGTGTAAAACAAAGCAGCAGGCTGATAAACGCTGTTTAACACTGATTTTGCAGCTTCTGCATGCTGCTATATTCATCTTAGCTTTTATTTTTTAACAGGGCATGCAGAAGTATATACGAATACAGACCCTGCTCCAGTGACTTCATGGTACGGGAGACAATTTGACTTGAGGTAGACGAGTTGCTTCTGGGCATAAGTAAAACACCACTGAAACGGCCATCTAGCCTGTCAGTAGTATTTATTACAGTTCTACGAGAAGGACAGATATGAGATACTACTTTTAAAAATGGCATAATTAAAACACAGAAACTTAGATCTATCAGTATATAAGTAACTTTATGACTTAAACTCCACTGAATTTCTAGGAGTAAAGAGAGAGAAGCAATGTTACTTGTTTAAAGAAAACTGGCCACAACGGGCTGGGGATTTGCCAGAGCACAAAGAACCACGACAGATGAGGTCTGCCGCAAACAACAGCTGCCGGGGATGGACACTAGCAGAGACAGGACTCCATGGGCAGGTATTAAACCTCAGAGCAAGTCTCATCTTCGAGCATAAGAAAATTCAGAGGCAGGAAAGGGATCCTTTTAGAAATTCAGCGCCTCTGACGGTGTCAGATCATCAGGTTTCAATTAACCGAAGCTCTCACAAACAGTTCAGGTAACTGTTAACTGAACTCAGCAAAAAGGATCATAAGTAAGTGGTGTAATCACAGGGCTGCAGAGCAGTTCAGAGACTGGAATTTCAGGAATGCATGGGGCAATGTCTTAGAGGAATGACTCACTGTAATTAATAAAGCAAATGCAGTTCCATCTACCTTCCACCAAGAAAAATTTCCAGGAAGCTTGAGTGTTTCTAATGAGCCAATCTAAGCCAAGTTAGCCGACAGACTAGTGCTAGGAGTCTCAGTAATGCCAACACCTTCAGGTGTCCCACGTAACCATTTCAGAACTAGGGGCATCAAGCTATTTCAAAGCACTGGTCACTGTTTTGCTTTTATTCCTTATTCACATACTTTACATTGCTGAAGTTTTCTCAGAACAAGAAATCCTTCCAGAAAGCTTCCAACTTATACTTTATGTGAAATGAAACTAATGAACTGGGTACTGCATCTGACTGTTTGAAGTGACTGGCCAAACAGCACAAGTTTTATTTCTGAAAACAAAACTACTGTGTAATACTCTATAATTAGCCTATCCCCTATGGCACTGGCAGCAAAATACTTAAAAATCACCTGCATTAACAAAGCTTCTAAGTTAATACTCTATTTAAAAGCAAACTTTCCAACCTGAGACTGTAGCTCAGAAGCCTCTCTAGAGAAAAGAGCCACAAACAACAGCAGCAAGTTTATTTGTTAGGCAACCAAAGGATGGCAACGTGATATGGATGGCAAGACGACACGGTGGTTTATATACAGACACGCTAGAGTAAGAAATATTGGCACAGTAACATGAAATCATGTTCCCGGTCCCACGAAGATTTTCACTAGACAGACTTACTTGTTATTTCCAGTGTAATTCAATTGTAAGTCTTGGAGGCTACCAGCCTTCAAGTCTACTCTTCAAATACCATTTCCCCATGCATTTCCAAGATCCAACTGGGGTTTTTTTGTTGTTTTTGTTGTTGTTGTTTTTTTGTTTTTTTTTAACCTTACCTGATTGCAAACAGTCTCCACCAGGTTCTGAAAATTTCAATGACTGTTACTTTCTTTTGTGTCATTCAATATACACTAGCATTCCACGCTCTGATCTATACCAAGACATGCTATACAAACACAGCTATGGAGATGGTCTCCAATTAGATCTACTTGACCTCTTTTCCTTGTGTAACGTGAAACACTAGCTACTGAATAACCTCACAGCTGGTCAGTGTCTAAAATTTCACATTGCTAATGCTAGAACTTCAGAACTAGCTTAGAGACTCTATAGCTTTACTTATTTCAAAACACAGTCACTGTACTTCTATCTCCAGAGTCTCAGGAAAAAAAGCAGAGTGGACTTTTTTTTTTTTAAATAAAGGCCATTTTTACAAGCAACTATACTACAATCCTTTCCCATCTGTCACAATTGCAAAGTAAAGGATCTCTCTTTTAAAACTTTTCAGCATTTGTGGTCTATCAGACCGTCAACAAATTCATGATTATTTTGTTGTACCCTGTTTATCCACTGTCCATTCAAACATGCCAAGGTCTTCACTGTTACCCTTCATAATCATAGAATCACAGAACAGTTTGGGTTGGAAGGGACCTTAAAGATCAAGTTCCCACCCCCCTGCCACGGGCAGGGACACCTTCCACCCGACCAGGCTGCTCAAAGCCCCGTCCAGCCTGG
>JAVKLA010000039.1:22714363-22725493 GCA_034782735.1 Sagittarius serpentarius | reverse complement strand
TGCGAGCGCACCCAATCCCACTCTCCATGTCGCTGACAAAGATGTTAAACCGTGCTGGTTCCAGTACCAACCCCTGAAGAATGCCACTCATTTCATATGGCAATTATCCTCCAGAAACTTTTATGCAACTTTCCCTTCTGGATTAACTCCTTAATTCCTATTTCAATTAGTGTCAGACACTTGATGTTATAAACTGATCAGATTAAAGCAATGGGCATTTTCTTCCCTTACTTCAACAAAATGATTATTTAACTCCAGGCACATAAAGCCTTCAAATTTTTGGGGTTTTTTATTATAGAGTCCTAGAACAGTCCAGGTTGGAAGGGACCTTGAGAGATCATTTGGTTCAACCTTTTGTGGGAAAGGGAACCTAGGTAAGATTATCTAGC
This sequence comes from Sagittarius serpentarius, assembly GCA_034782735.1. Taxonomy (NCBI): domain Eukaryota; kingdom Metazoa; phylum Chordata; class Aves; order Accipitriformes; family Sagittariidae; genus Sagittarius; species Sagittarius serpentarius. The sequence goes on along the minus strand of JAVKLA010000039.1, from coordinate 22,725,104 downwards.
ATTCTGTCCAATCACAGTCTGCCAACAAACAGCCACTTAGTTATTGAAAACACACAAACAAAGCAACCAACATTTTCTGTCCTACCAGGATCTGTCATGTTTGTAGCTGCTAGGGCAGGGGGAAGATGCTTCTTAAATTAAGATCCAGTGTTAAAACGTCAGGATGTTTCTAATATTTCTGAGTGTACTGAAAGTCTATCTCCAAACAGTGGGACGGTATCTCAGCATTTGCAGTACAAGGTACTCAGCTTCTACTGCCAAACAGTAAATTCACTTCAAGTTCACTGACAACTTACACAAGCTTGTGCTTCAAATTGTTTTGCTTTCACTTTTGTCTGTATTTCTAATCATACTAGGTACTCCTGAAGGGTTGTGCCCAATAAAATCCTAAAGTTTCAACTAAATATACTCAGGTTCCACCACTCCACTGTAATTATTAATGAAGATACTTAATATCAGGAAGCCAAGATCTTTCCTCTCATTCCCCTGCAATAGACTTCTTGGTTTAGAGCACTGCAACCATTTGCTAATCTTTATTTACATGAGCTTTAAGAGCAGCTTTCAAAACCTCAGTGCTTTATTAAATCCACATATTACATTTTCCTTTTATTCTTTGATTTTGTAGGTTAATTTTGAAGCACTTACATGCGTATAACAAACATTCCTTTTAATCTGCCATCTTTTCACATTTTCACCGCATTAATGTTGAATGATTTTCTTCCTCTCTATATTTGCACTTCTATTTTACTGATGATACCAGTGCTGAGAACCACATGCTTTTCTAACTTTGCAAATCAGTATCGTAGTTGCTTTATTTCAAGCCTCCTCCTCTTTCAGCCATCATACAAGTTGTACAACAAACAGTTTTTCTACCTGTTCTATTTTCCATAGTATGCTTGAATGTCAACCTCCCTACTACCACCGCTGGCACAGTTTTACGTGACTTGTATGAAAGTGCAAAGGATTTACTTGCCTGTTGTATGCTGTCCCCATTAACCATATGAGGTAGAAGCGGCACTTCATTCAATATAGGCGTAGCTTCTAATGGAGGTGGCTGGTCGGCCATCATGTCTGAAAACCATTCATTGACAACTGCTCACATTAACCACCTGCTAAAACAAAAAGAGAGTCCCAATATTAGATACGTCTCTCCTCTCCCCCACATAATTCTCTATTTCGTTTGCCAAACTTGGTACCAATGTCTTGGAAGATAAATACAGCAGTGCCTTCAGGACATTTTTTTTTTCTTCCTTCTCCACAAAACAAAACACTTGCACTATGCTATTAATCGAATCCTTTAGTGACAGCAATTCAAGAATATTTGAAAACCCAACAGGAAAATATCAGACTTCAACACTCCACAACTCTCCCCCAAAGATTTTCAAATAAACTGACTTCAACTGGAGACGAAAGTTACTGTAAAGCATCCACTTCTAGCTTCACTGCACGTTTAAAAACTTGTGCAAACTGACAGTCTTAGAAGTATGGGGGGATCACATCTCATATACCCGACTTCTTCATAATGGAGTACACCCAAGGAGTCCAATATATTACCCTACTCTTCATTTTTAAGTACTGCATTTAAGCAATAAGTATCCTTCTTCCAAAAATATGTTCTTTAAATGTGTATCATGCACATTCAACTTGACATGCCTTGAGTGATGGAATTGGTACATAAGTGATGCAATTATACGTAGCATAATTTACATTCACGCAGCACTTAAGAATAAAGTTTGTAGTTACAATTTCTAAATTGCTTGTACTCCGGAACCGAAGTTTTAGGCCAAATAATTCACATACTACATCTACATTTCAGTCCCTGTGATGATCAAAAAATCCCCCAAACAGTGCAGTTACTCCAGTGTTGCAACATGTCATCAATACAGAAATCTGACATGATGAAAACAAAGCTTAAGGTAACACAAGACAGTAATTTGTACAAAAATCTGAGTACCACGGAGAATTGCATATGGAAAAGTGCTACATAGTTTTAGGCTTGTAGTGAATAATCCACAACTACAACAAGCCAAAATACAATCCAAATGTTAGTGGATTTTCAGTGCATAGTTAATTCAGCATCCATAAAAAGCACAAGATAACAGGATACAGGAAATACTGACATTTCCTTCTCCCTTCCCATTACCTCCTATAAACCCAGACAGAAGACAAAATGCAGTTAGGATAGTCCAATTCATTACCTCAAAAATAAAAAGCAAAATCAAAACCAAAACAACATTTCCCACTCCCAAATCTGTGCATGAACCAAGCCAATCTATACACAGCTGCCAACTCCTTGTTCAGTTCTCTATAACCAGTACGGAAACGACAGTGTCGCAGGGAGGGGGGCAATAATTTCTTCTGGCGGTAACTCATTTCGTTCAGAAGGGGTCTGTAACAGAAGTAGCGATTACAAGGACTTCTGCTGTATTACCGTTACAAGGTAAAGAGGCTGGTAGCATCCACTGCTAAAAACCAAACATTCTTTCTTGTTTGCAAAAACATGTCAAAATAACTGATAGAATCACACAGCCACAAAATACAGCATAACAAAATACCCAAGACTGCCAAAGAAACCAGCTCATTCTGCATACCGATTGTTTTCCGGGTCTGTTCCAGTAACAACTTTAAGAGGCCAACTATGACTGCACAGGTGCAAGGCCTAGATAGGACCTCCAAAGTTTAAATTTGTACCAGGTTTATCCTAAATAAACTTGTTATTTATTTCCTGAGTAAAATAATCTTCCATCCTATTTGTCAGATTTTGAATTACCTCTGCCAAGGAAACAAACTCATCTGATTGTATATAACTATTCCACTTAAAAATACCTGCATGGTAACACTGCCAGTCCATATGTTAAAATTAAGGCAGAAGTTTCTTCTACTACACGTCTCCCATTTGCAGAGGTTTAGAGGCTAGATGTCTTAACAGCCATAACAGGAATTCAGTATATGCAGGCAGATTGAAAATACTTTATTTTATACATGCATACAGTCTCCATTTCTTTCATCTAAGAACCTCACAGACGACAGAAATTAGCACTTAACGTAAAGGGGAAAACCCTTTACCAAAAAGCAACTACATCTGCATTCAAATGTTCAACCAACTAACCAAAATAACCAGCTGTAGAAAAATGTGTTCTGAAACAAGTCCCAATACCACCTGCAATTTTAAATAAACGTTCAAAGTTTCTATCCTAGCCTCCTACGTTGGCTGAATATAATTCTCTGAGGCTTTGTCTACATTAGTGAGCAGCACAGTGTAGTTAGTACAAATTGTAGAGCAGAGCACCAACATCCACATGGTTTTTAGAATCCTTAATCACTTGCCCAATGACACAGGTAGTATTTACATTTACACCTACACACACACACACACACGTTCTACTTACTTAGTGCTGCAACTTCACATTTTTCAGAGGAAGAACTTAATACTTAGAATATCAGGAAACAAATGGTTTTATACAGTTAATGACAGTCTCCAAAAATAGCAAATACAGTTTCATGTCTTAGCAGGAATCTGCATATGGTCAGAGAAAATGGAAGTACTAGCATAAATGAAACCATTTTAATAACTCCTGGGCAGTTTCACCTGACTCAGAACGCTAACATTTTACCGTACAGCTGGGTTCAGACGGCTGCAAGTGGCAGAACACTAAAGGGCAACATCCCACTGCATACTGATGGACTTTGCAAAAAACAATGGGGTTTTTTTTGCTTCTAAAGCACAGCTTCATTCCTTGAAAATACTGATAACAGAGCAGCAAAAGACACTGCTGCTCTCAAAGGTACCACCTCTGCTGGTAAATGAGCACGGGACTCAACCCCTCCCCAGCGTAACAGGTAAAGCTTTTCAAGGGAAAGAAAGCATTCCCACTGAACATGGTATCAATGGATTCACCTCCCAAGCCTCCATTTCATTCAAGGAAGTAGGTGGTATTTGAGTAAATAAAAAGGGAATTCCTGAAAAGTTATTACATACTCAGCACAATTTCCTGAAAAACAAAACAAAGAAATAGAGACCTATCTTGAAAAGCCACTACCCACGCTCTCCTACTGCTAGTCTAGGAGCAGGGAATCCAGCCCTGCCGTCCTCCAGCCCAGCCCCACGACTCTCACCACCGAAGGCAGCGGCAGGGCAAGCAATGCAGCACGGTTGCTGCACGGGACCAAGACAGCTGCTTCTAAAGAAAAGATGGAGGGCAACCAATGCATGGGCAGAGAGGAGATTCAGGGATCCTGAATCCACCTCCATCCACAACTCCCACAGTCAAAGTCCCACCAAGCCTCACAGCTTCCCTCAAGCCCTGTCATGAATGCCAGGCATTCTCTGAACCCCCAGTTTTACCCAAACCAAGTTAGCTTTGACCGGCAAATCCAGCTGGCAAGTTGTACGTGGCCCAAAAAGGAAGAACCCACCTAGAGGCAGAACTGCATCGAAAAGCTTTTCAGGTCCCTGAACAGTAGTTTATTCTATTGTATGCTTGGTAATAGAGGCTCAGACTGAGATTTTCCACAGCCTGTTCTTGGCAGCTATGCGTTTCAAGTTTATCATCACTACTAGCTGTGACCAAGTGGTCAGGGCAAAAAAAAAAAAAAAAAAAAAAAAAAAAGTGTTTGCCCCAGGAATTCACAGGCTGCACTGACATTAAAGATCAGCTAATACATGAGATTTTAAATTCTAGACTAAAAATAAACAAGAAAAACCCCATCTGCAAGCATTAAAGACGAGGCAAATTTTGTAGTTTTTAGAGTTGCAAAGGAACATACCGAGAATTAGTGAATCATTATATATGAATCAATAGCAGCATTTATGGAGGTATCTTCTAGAGCTTTGTCACCATGCACTGGAGATTTTCGAGTCAGTATGGAATTAAATAGATTAATTTTTAGAAAGGTTACATTTTGCAAGGGTACTTCAGGCCTGATTCACAGCTCTACAGTGGTTTCTATTAGACATCAGCTAAAGGTCATTCCCAAACCTTGTTTGAGCTGAAGGATGAATTCAGCTCATTCAGCATGATAGCCATTAAAAAAAAAAAAAAAAAAAAAAGAACTGGGACTAACCATCTCAGAAACAAACCTTCCGAAGCACTGTTTCAGCAAAGCTGGAACAGGTAATAGTGGATATTGCATTTCTAAGTTAAAAGAAATCTACACTGGAAATAGCTTGAGCTAGTGCTCTCACAGATTATTCGTTCACGACATGCATCTAAAGAGCAGAAATATTTTGTCATTTATTTCACAACATTAAAAAAAGAATTATTTCAAACTTAAGTAAAACCAGTTTCATATTTTAAAGATGTACCCCAAGAAGTGTTCCCGAGCAATTCAACACTGTGCTAATGTAATATGGTTAATCATGTTAACCATATTAAAAAAAAGGGCAATATTTTCCACTGACAGTCTCGCACTACAAAGGCTTCTAAGAAAAACAGAAAATCTTAATGACTAGCCTTCCAGAAAACAATTACAGTATACAGCGGCTGTGCCTGACCTCACTTCCTGACATAGTAAAAATGCTGAGACTCTGGAAGACTGAAACATTGGCCTTCCCTTTTCTCCAGCCCAAATTCTTCTCAACCAGTGCTGCAGTCATCCTGGACCCCATCCAGCTCCCAAGGATTCGCACTGAGCTCAGTGTTCATTGATTCATGCCTACTCCCGTCTGAAGTCAGCGCCTCAGCTGAGAAAGCTGGGCTCTTATTTACATACAAACCAGCTATTATGCTGCCTACACAGAACTAGTAAAGCAAAGGTAGTTAATTGAAGCCTATATGATACTAGATCATCGTACCTTAAGTCTGGAAAACATTATGGATTCTCATGAGACATTTCGAAATTAAAATGTAAAATAGTCTAAAATAGTTTCAATCCAAAGTGAAGTAAATACGCAATTCTAGTACGTGGGGGTAGTTACTAAAACTACTAGAAACAATGCTTACTGCATTGCAAAACCTCCTTTAGCCATTTGCCAACGTGTAGCTTGGAACAAGGGGCCACGTTCAACTCGCAGTCACTTCCACTTGAATGACAAAACAGAAACAACTTCAAAATCATAACAGTAATATCTCTAAGGAAAAATCTGGAAAACCAGAATAATCTTCCTGTATAAACACATCGCTTCTGTTTTATCAAGACCTTTGGAACAGTCACCAGTAAACACCAACAACACATCAACCATTTTATAGACATGGTTTCTCTTTAGGCAGCAACAATGAATTTGCAACTATTTACGTGCAGGGCACGTAAAAACAAAAAAGTTTGTGTATTAAATGTGTTTTATAGTACCACACAAAATAAGAAAAATTTCATATACTAAAAAAATTTTCACTGGAATTATATCCTTTAATTGTATTAATAGAATACGAGATTATCTACTGTGCAAATGTGTAGCAGTATTATGTATTTAGCAAGTTTTAAAAATCCTGTTATCTCATACTAAAATATTTTCCTAGTATATTAAAAATCTCTCTCCAGAAAGATATCACACATAAACTAAATGGGGGGAACACTGTAGATAGAAATGGATCAGCTTCATTCCACTGTCCAGAGTAGAAGCTGAACAGATTTCATAAACAGTAAAAAAGTTTATAATCCCACGCAGAAGCTGTCACAAAGACTGTATTTTCATTATAGTAAGTGCTAGATTTAATATGAGAAAGTTCCTATTCCCAGGAGCTTATTACTTAAACGGAGACTTTTTTTTAAAAATACAGTATGCCTGAGTTAGAAAGAACAATGTGTCCAGGACGAAAGAGGAAGTCTGATGGAGAGCTAGAAATTCAGCTCAGACTTCCTGATTTCTAGGTTCAGTGCCTTATGCAACCTTCTAGCCTGATCATAAGTTTACATTTATTGCAGGAAGTGAACTACTACAATATTGCTATTTATTAAAAGCACTATTGTATAAAAACCTACAGCTTTAATTATACCTTTTTATATTAATGGAATTACTAATTAGTATTATATATTTACTATACTTTCACATATTATATATATCTATTTTCTCTAAGTCAGGAAAAAAACCCCAACCTCATTACAAGCAACATACTTAGTGTCTTTTACCTTTGGAAAAAAGTAACATATAGAACTGGATCTGCGGACACATACATATATGAACCTCCTGCACTCTGATACAGAAAACGTTGAGACATTGCCATGTCTTCAACTCCAGATCTCTTGCAAACTGAGACTTCCGAGTATTTTAAACACAGCCTAACCTGTCAGTTAAATTTTGTATCGGTGATCTCCAAAGGCTGTTAAAAAGAACAACAGTAGACCCAAACAGAAGTTGTCCCCAACCTCAGGCTAACGAATAGCCTTGTCAAAAAGATCAAAACTTATCTATGAATTCTAAAAAACCCTCACCCCTCCCGGTTTGAAGTTTATGCCCCACACAATTTTGAGGTAGGAAACGTTTTGGAAAAAAGATACAAGCTACCCTCTCCCACCCAAGTTTTTCAAATAAACAGTATTAACAAGGTGTTTAAGATATCATCCCAATCCTAAAATAGTTCTCCTCTGCCACAGGACCACACATGAGACGTTCTAGGTGGATTGGTTTACTTTTAGCAAGATTAAGGGAATGAGAGACTTAATAGAAGCTCAGTTACAACTTTAGCTCTGAAAAGACCACCATCACTCCATAACAGTCATCTGTTCAAAACTAAATATATGTTTTGATTAAAATGTTGGAAATAATTTATAACGATGCCCAAGTGAATTTGTCTGCACCATCTTGTATGAAGTCTGGCTCCTAGCCATAAAGGTAAAGGCGCCACAACTTTGATACTGAAAACGTTCTTCTTGACTTACCCAACAAACGTACTCAAACATTTTGAATACTTACAGCTGTAAAGCCCGATGTCATTTTGATCTAGGTATCGCTAGGACCTTGCAATTTTGACCTAGGCGAGGTCTGTGACCCAAGTAAAACAAAACAAAAAAAAAAAACCCTCAACAAAATGCCCACTCCAACTCCACATGGCACAGAGTGCGGAAACCTTGTCCTGAGTGTTTTGTTTCAGAAACTCTCTTAAAAGATTTTTCTCTTTTGACATCTAAAAAAGTGACAATTCCAAAACATTTCTCTGTGTTTTCCAGAAAGTTTAACTGTTACTTAAACACGTATTCTAAAGCAGGGCTAATAGTTGCCATGGTAAAATACAGACCACAAGCCTTTTATTACGGGTAGTCCTTCTGCCCTCACAAAGACCATCTGGGGATCAAACACATCAGGCCAGCCACCAGGAGGACCTCTAGTTACTTCCTAAAAGCTGCAGGAAGTTGGCTGGCTCCTGTGGCCACCGCCAAGAATGACCCATGGAGGGGGACGTCAAGGTGTGAATGCTCTATAGGAGAGCAGCAGGCAGGGGGAAAAGCAACTAGAAATTACAGGACAATTTTTTCCTAAAGACAATTAAATAAAGTATTAATACTCATCTCAGGGTACTGTGAGACCTGATCACCCATAGAAATTCTCCCTGAAGGAGGAGTAAGATTGAGATGGGAAGCCCTCGTATCACAGACACCAAAAAACCCTAAAACCGCAAAGAAACAGCAGATACAACATAAGAAGACACATGGGAACTCTGATGTAAGTGATAATATCACCTTTCATCCTCCCTTACCAATCCAGATCAGGTTCCTGATGTGACTGTGCCAGGAAGGCAATAAAAATATTACTCCCCTCCACCCTGAAATTGCAACTACACAAGCAACCGCCCATCGCACATAAGAATTATATGCTAGCCTGAAACTACATCCCTTAAGATTTGAGAGCTCTACTCCACGGGGACAAAAAAGGCAAATACAGTCTGAAAGGCAGGGCTTACCCGACAGGGTTAGATGTATTTTCCCAGTGACTGCAGAACTTCTTGCTGTTCTTCACAAGAGAAACTCCACCGTTAAGAACTGTGAGCTGGGAAGTTAAGCGTCCAGAGTTACATTAGATTTGACTTGATTTGAGTCGTTATTTAACAGTATGCTCACTGGTCACATTAGGGCCCTGTCCTCTTGATTATTGATTTATGAGGCCTGTAAAGTTTGCATTAACAGTTTCTGTAACACAAACATTACATTACTTTCAGATAAATGTTCTCCTTCATTGTCTTAGTTGTTTTATGTCTTTACTCTTATTGCCAGAAAAGCAGAGCCATATCCTACGCACTTCTGTGCTGCTTCCTAATTGACCAGCCCCCTAAAAAGAAACCCAGTAGTTCCTGAAAGGTCCTGTTCCTACTTCTGGAAGTGTTCAAAAGAACGGAACACCTCAAAGGACTGAGCCCTTAAAGTGTTTCATTCTTATTTCAACTTTAAAAAAGTAATGAGATTAAGATATTTTCCAGCTGTATCGGTGGTGGTAAAAAAAAAAAATTAAATGCAAAACTGCCTGCTTCTTTCCACCCGCTAGGGAGATGACATGTTTTAGCATAAGCGAAGTTGCTCATTTTAATGTCCTAAAGCTACAAAAAGCAAGAAATTTTCAAGGTTATATGAAAAAGCTTTTAATAAATGCAATGTAACAATATATTTATTTAAAATATGATTTTTCTATGTGTGAAACTTTGCCCCCTGAATTTCAAAGCGTTGTTCTGGTTGTTCAGGCCTTAAAGGAAACCAGTTTATTTACAGATTAACAACATACAACTGAAATTCTATACGCAAACGTCTATGTAAATCACTTAGAGGTTATGGAAGTAACATACACCATGGTCCATTGTAAAAGTACTTCCAAAAAAACTTCCGACTAGAGTCACAAGAAGTGGAGCACACTGTTGAAACAAGGAAAAAAAAAAAAAAAGATAAAAAATGAGAAAGGAAGACCCTACAAAGAACAAAAGCAGTGACAGTGTCCTCACAGGACTCATGGTGCAGTCATGTTAACAGTGGTAAAGAACAGCTGGAAAGCTAATAGGGTGTTTCTTTGCAAATAAAACACACAGCTCTAGAAACACAACTCTCTACTCTTAAGAGCACAAGCCCTACCACGTACCTGAAAATATATCTCGGTGATAACACAGGGAAGGCCACAGAGAAACCTTAACCGGTCAGCAAAAAGGCAGCCGGAGTTTACACCTTTAAGTAACTACAGATCTGAACAGATGAAGCAAAATGTTTAAAACTGTGCCAAGAGTCACAAGATGGGAACTGCAAGTTTCTACAGGGAGCTGCACGTGCTCCAAGATTCTGAAATTCAGGTTAAGTATCTTCATAACTAAGTACAATTCTTTCCTATGGGACAGATTTGGTCTTGAAGTGGAATGTAAAACTGAATCTGTTTTATGGTAATTTTTTCCCCTCAAAAGAAACAAGTTCTGCCCATTTATTTACCAACCTTCTTCAATTCCAGGGGAAAAAGTTTTGTTTCAAAGACTGGAAACAATTCAAATAAATGGCTGTTGTATGTGCAGACAAGTCCACCATAACAGGAACACATATTCCATAGCACCTTGTTCATCTGAGTTTCCTCCCTATAGCGAGGAATACCTGCTTCATAGCAAGGAATAAATATCTAAGTATTTTTGAAAGCTTTTCTTATAATCTTCAAGCAAGAGCTGGCTGAGGACCAGCCAACAAAGCGGCAAATTTAAGTGCACCCTGAGCTTGGTTAGTCTACTTTGTCCTACGCAATATCATAGAATCACAGAATCAGAGAATGGCTCGGGCTGGAAGGGACCATCAAAGGCCATCCAGTCCAACCCCCCTGCGGGGAGCGGGGACACCTTCAACTCGATCAGGT
>JAVKLA010000039.1:22691506-22705077 GCA_034782735.1 Sagittarius serpentarius | reverse complement strand
ACCCCCCGGCGGGGGGGGGGGGGAGCCCGCAGGTGGCTGGAAGGCCGCGGCCGGGCGGGGGCTCGGGCCTGCGGGTGGCTGACGGGGGAAGCAGGGCTGGGGGGGCGCGGGAGGGGACGCAGCTCGTCATGTCAGAGGTGGCAGCGAGTGGAGACAAAGGTGCGACGGTGGCTGGAGCGGGCGGCCGGCCGGCTGGCAGGCACGCATCTCGCCGTGAAGGAGGCCTGGGCCGTCCCCTGAGGTGCCCCCGGGGCCTGCAGCCCCTGCCGGGCCCTGTCCCTCAGCGGCTGGAGTTGGTGGCCCCTGATGGCAGATGTCCTGCCTGGGCACTGCCTGTCACCCCATGGCACAGCCAGCACCGTCACCCGTGCTCCCGCTGTGACACGCAAACCTGACGCACAAACCGGTGCCCGACTCAGGCCGGGAGGCCCCCCGCATCCTGCCAAAAGCAGGATAAATAGGGTGTTTTACACATTTTATACATTTCATCTCCCCCCCCCCACCCGACTTAGGGGGACAGATGGGTCACAGCGCACACAAAGACGAAAGGCCCAATCCCTTAATACTGTGTAATAATATAAAAAGCATGAATGCTGGCAGCCGTAAGAAGTGAGGGGTATTACGGCAACTGTTTTAAGTGGGCAAAGCAAAGAGGAAGGCACGAGGTCGTAACTGGCTTGTCAAAACGAAGAGGCGGCTACCCCGACGCATCGGCTTTTACCCATCGTCGGAGCATCCCGAGCCCTCGGGGGGGACCGAGCCCTGCTCCAAAAAGGATCAAGGGCAGGGGCTGAAAAAACACAGCACAGGCTGAAGGGTCCCTCTGGCACATCCATTTTTCTCCGGCAATTAACGCAGCAATAAATTTTGCACTCTCCAGCTTATTTCCTCCGGACCGTTTCCGCCGATGCGTTCCCATTAGCACGTTTTAAGCAAGTTTGAGGCACATTTTTTTATAAGCTGTGATTTAAGGGATATTTTGCGCCCAGCGTGGAAGTCAGCTTCTGTGTGGATGCAAAATAAATGTGACAGCTGTGCTCTTCTACAAGCTCCACATAAACTGCGGATCACAGCAGTTTAGAAGAAAAAGGTCAAACTCAATGTTTATATGCAAGCTATATAATATACGTACAAAGAAACGAACCTTTTAAAATTAATGGCCATGTGTTTACCCCTGGATTGATCTTGGATATATTTTTAATGAATATAGGAAATTTTATAATGAATAGAAGAAATTGTTCCTATACGTCAGAGAATTTCTCTCTGGAGACTAGTGGAAGTGGTTGATTTGCCATACTGAACAACCTGTGCTAAAAAGGACTAAAATAAATTCCCATCCATCTTTTTAAATAAGCAAGCAGTGTTAAGGAAGGCCAGAGGTGGTGGTGTCTGCTGAATTTCTAGGCAACTAATAACTTACCTTGTTAAATAAATGCCACAAACCCACCCAGTGTGACTTTACAATTAGTTTTACTCATACTGGCCCGTAAAATGATGAATGTATTCTCTGCAAATTGATATCAAACAGTGAAAGAACAGATAAAATCATCCTCAGATTGCATCTGTGTGTGTTTGGCACTTGCTGAAGTGTTGTCCCTTTCTTCTCCTTTGTTGCGTTTGGTCATCTAGCTATTACAAGACTTCACTAATGGTTTTGAATTTTACCTTTGCTTTGGGGAGAAAAATGCTATCATTATGCTTCAGCATCACTGAAAATGTATATTTGCTGCAGAATAACAGTGCTGATGCATTAAAAAAAATGTCTTTTGCAAGGAGCCCATTACCTTTTCATTCTCTGATCTCTGTTGTCACCCCTATTTATTTAAGCTTCTGAATGCATACGAGCACTTCTTTATCTGGACAGCTCATTGTGATCTGAAAAGCAAAATCTGGCAGCTGAATCGATGGCCAATTCCAGGTGGAGAGGCAGGAGAAACCTTTTCCTCTTAACAAGATAATTGGCAAAATCTCTGTCATGGTCTCTGCGCTGAAATTTCCTCTTCTTTCTACCCCTTCCACAAGTTTTACTGCACACATGCGACTACTGGCCTGAATCTGGTACAGAAAAACAGCAGCTCTACTTTTGCCCTGTGGAATGACATGTTTTATTATGGTTGATATGAGATTAATAATTCTTCATGCCTGTAAAAGAGATTGAAATCTTCAGAAAAAGGTTTCAGAGGAAAAATACGCTGCTCCTCTGCTTTGAGTCATGTCGTACTTTTGTCACTAATGCCTAGCTCTTCGTTTCACTGACAGTTCTGAAATGAAATTCTTTAATTCCAGCTCATTTAATTTGAGGCTTGTGAACACTTCAGAAAAGGTAGACGACAAGACTGGCACGGGACTCAGTGAATGCAAACCTGCTTTCTGCATTATTGTGCTCTAGGAACAAAAGGTTGGTTAATCATTTCACCTTTGAGAGAATTCCTGGAATCTTCAGCACTCCATCTCAGGAATCTTATAACTCCACAGGCTCTAACTAATCTGCAGCGAAGCATACCTAGTGCCCTGGGGATTTCATTTCTGAAGTGAAATATTTGTACTTAATTTTGGGGAGATCCTCTGAAAGAGACCCATCAGGATGCAATTTAGAAATTTGAAATACATTGCATTAAGTGAATATTGCTGCTGAAGGCAGCAATTCAAGGACTATTTTGACTTCGCAGGCTCAGTATTTATTCATTGCCAGCTAAACCTTAGAAGTTATGACTAGTGGTGTTGTGTGATATCCGAAGGTCTGATTCCCCATCACGAGCATGCTGTGTCTGATACCCAGAATAAAGAAGGTCTTTGGGGGTGAACGCTGAGCATTCTTTGCACTGAAGGCTATTGGACCTCCCAGCTTTGATTATGACAAGAATTCCTTTGTAGGTAATAATGCAGTATTTTAGGACTCAGAAAAATCTTTTTCCTTTCCCTCCAGCCTTTCATTAAATCATTTTTTCCCCCTTAATTTTCCATTCTAAATATACTTTATATCCTAGCAAGGTATTCACTGGTAATTCTAGCAAACATGATGTCTGATGGAAAAGCTTACAGAGCCATAGCTAGTTGCTAGTGAGACTTAGCATGAAAGATCTAAAAACTGCCCACATTCCACAAGCTCCAGGGCTCCTTCAAAACTGAAATTGCTTCAAGTACGAGAACTATTCCCACACCGTGGAAAATAAATGACCGAATGTTTGCTGCCTACATCCTACGTTCAGATTGCTATGGGATGACAGTAGGGGAAAATTTTTTTTCAGCTGAAACTGGAAACTGTATGGCCAGTCGGTGAGGCTGAAGGCACATAGGCAGGCTGTTCCCGATGGCAAAGCTGCACAGAAGAAATATTTGGCGTGAGTAGCATAGTGACCAAACTGCCTGGAAAGAAGGCCCTGATTAGATGGGTGAGAAATTACAGAACAGCATGGAACAAGTCTGAGGGGAGCTTTAACTATATTTTGAAATTCCTGGAGAGCCATAAGGACGGCGCAAGGGCAGTGGCGATGCCGGGTTCCACACACAAAGGCAGGCAATGCTCATCTGGAGTCAGTGGATTAGAAAAGGTTGGATTTTGAGGAAATGATTGCCTAGACTGTCCCTTCAGTCTACAGAGGAAGAGGGTAGAGAGGCACACACACCGATGATAGCGGGTCGGGGGTGGATCCGGGCCTGGGAAGACGAAATTAAAAATAGCAGAATATAAGATCAGAGAACGTTTGGAGAAAGGAAAAGGAAAGAGAAAAGAAACAGCCAAAATGGGAAGTGGAAATGAGTCAGGAGGGAGGGAAGAGAGTATAAATGGGAAGACATATGGGCTTATAAAGGAAGGGCAGTCTCTGGAATGGAAAAGGAGAGTTAAGGAGAGTCCGTCTTCACAAAACAATGGCAAGAAGCAGTGCCAAAAACATGCTCATTCTTCCATTAGAAAATTTTGAATTGTAATTTCTATTTTTTTCTTTGCTAATTTGATGGCTCTAGGTGAGTTAATTAAAAAAAAAGGGAAGGAGGAAGAAAAATACTAAAGGAATGGAAAAGAAAAGCCTTTGACAAGAAAGGGGAAAAAAAAGAGAGGTAAGAGGAATATTACAACATATTCCAACCTGGACATGGGCAGGGAGGTTGCTGAAAGGCTTGGATAACAAAAAACTGCTGCTTACAGTTGGACACAGTAAATACCTGGATGCACAAAACCCCCCTCCAAACCAACAACCTACTTATCATGATGATCAGCAGCTGCTCTGGATTTCTAATTCCAGCCCATGATAAAAACCTTTTTTTTTCCATACTTGCACGGCAATAATGATGATGATTATGGTTATTTTAACTAGTGTCTAGCAAAGCCTCCCATTTCTTGAATTCATTAGGACATGCGAATGAGGTCTTGGAACACATTCACTTCATTTTCTCTTATTATATACAAAATACTGTTGTGTACACTTTAGGAGGGACCAAGGCAAGGCAACCTGGCAAACAAACTTTTATCAAACAGCACTTTGTTGGAAGCGTATGTGCTTAGATCCTCAAAAGTAAACAGTGTATACTGGAGCAGATTTTCTGCCAGTATGTATTGGCATTGCTCCATCCACTCCAGTGGAATTAGGAGTGTTTTCTCCAGCCGAGGATCTGGTCCATTGAGAGCAAACCAGCAGTCTGTGCTGTATATTTTGAAAGAAGCACAATGGGAAAAGCCTGTAGGGCATAGGGAGCGCGGGTTTCCCTTGCAGGTAGATGAAACATGCCTGCTATTCTGCATGCACAGGTGCACTCATCCCTATTCCAGAGAATTTACTGTTTGTTTGCCACTTAACCCCATAAGCAAGTCATCACCAGCAGAAATGGTGTAATGTTAACACTATCTAAACAAATAGGTGATACCATCAGAGGCACTGAATTATACCAGCGCTCCGCTCCATGCTGTGTGTAGTTTTGTCCACTATGTCATTAAAAAAATAATGCCATTTTAAGTGAAGAAATTAAACCAAGTTTGGAGATTTTCCTTGTGAGTCCAGTAACATTTACAGTACTTTCTGCCTTCTTGGTGGGCACAGTGGTTTATGTTCCTCGTACAAATGGAACCGGTGGTATTCTTATAGAAAAAAAAGAGACATCTTATGAAGAAAGAAGACAGATTCTGGGCATCAGTATGGACAGGCCAGAATGGACTGGCAGAGAAGTTTGGCAGGTGAGGGAGATGCAAACGGACATCATATTTTGCTGTCTGCACTTCTTTCTCCAGGTAGGACTCAGAACCCCGCTGTGAACCCACCACTCCAGACCAGAAACTCCTTGCATAGAGAACCTCACATAAAAACCCGCATGAGCTCTCTGAATATCATCACTGGATCCACAATGCTGTTGGTACAAAGTAATGATAAATGGGCAAAACAAAAGCCCTCTGCAACCCACAATAAACATACCTTGCGTTTATGGCTGGTTTAAATGGCAAGGGATGAAGTTCAGTGCCTGGGTAATTTGCACTTTGCACAGGACATCTGTTTTACGATTCTTTCTCTCACTTATTATACGGCGCAGTCTGTGTGCGAACACCGTGTGTCCTGACGCAGAGCTGCACCCGCGGCTTCCTTCGCCCCAGCCTTCAGGTTTGGCCGAGTGCACTGGAAACACAACAGGGTCCATTAGGAAAAGTGAATTAAACCCTGGGTTGTTGCTGCAGCCCCACTGCTGACCTCTCTGTGCGTACGGAGAAGCTAAGCTTGCCCTCGTCACCCACACTGGGAGCAGGGACAGCCGGCGCTCCCACCTTGCTCCCTGCCAGAGGATGCCTGTAATAAATAACAGCGGAGGATGCCAGGGAGCACTGAAAGGCAGCGCGACTCCTCTGGAGCCCGACACAGGCTGCTGATCAGCTGTGGCAAACTAATTGCATTCCGGCTGCTTTGGAAATGAGGGGGAAAAGCAGCCGTAAGGGCCTCTTCAGAGCCCGGAGGATCCCTGGAGGCTGAAGGTGCCTGTTAGCTTGCAAGAGCCGGGAGCATTCGGCTGCCTGGCTGCCTTCATCTGAAGGACTGCCTGCTTACGTTTAGCAGCCGCTCCGACTCCTTGCTGAACTCGGCCCCTGTAATTAACACATTAACTTCTGCTCTTTGCTGAGCCACGAGAGTCCAGGGGCAAGCGCTGTTTGTCACAGGCCTCGTAGCGACCGGTCCCGGCGGCTCTGCAGAGCCTTGGAGAGGCGTGTGCGAGCGCAGGAGCTGCTTGGCCTTCTGGCCAAGGGGAACGTGGCACCCTCCGGCTCTCCTTTACCATCTAGCTGGCTGCCGCGGTCCCGAGCGCTGCCCGAGCACCAACGCTTTCCTCGCCCGAAAGCCTGGAGCGGGGCGGTCATTGCTTGCTTCTCTTGGCCCCAGCCTGGAGCTGCTGCTCTTCTGCAGCACTGCCACGGGAGGAGATGGCTGTGGGACGCCTGCCCAGTCTCTCCCACACGCCTTTACCATCTTCTGCAGGGTCTTTCTCCTCAGTTCCTCCTCAAATTATTCAGCGAGGGCCCAGATAGGAATCAAATATCCTGATTCACTCTAATTCCAAACACTAGCTGTGTTTACCCATAAATTTATAACTCTTCCCCCAAGCCAAGAAGCAAACAAAAGAAAAAAAAAGAAAAACCAAAAACCCAAACAGGCTGAAGAACTCTGTGCTGCAACAAAGTGCTGGGAACAAGCAGGCCCAAGAAAATGCGGGGGGAAGCACACGCAACGTGGCACCGTACCTTTTGCTCCAGAGCAAAACGTACAGCTGAAGGAAAATGCCATCTCCTTGCAAACAGCTTCTCCTTGCAGGAGGGAGCCCGTCCCGGCCTCGCTCCCTGGTGTTGCAGCAGCTGTTGCAGCAGCTGCAGCGCACACGGGAGATGCATCGGACGTTTCGGCAGTGGGAAGGCTCAGACTCTGAGGAGCTGGAGTGGAGTCATTACTCCCAGGGTAAATACACAGGCAGTTCTTCAGCTCACCTGGTAGCAGTGCCCGTGGAGCTAAATCGGGCCTGCTTGCCTAGCCTAATGTGAACGTAGTCATAGTTCTAAGTAATCCGAGTAGCTGGATCCTCAGAAATGCTCAAAACAACCATAATTTAAACATGTTAGAGCTGGAGGATGCTTGTCCTCGCTCTAGCAGGAAAAGGAGAAAGCTAAAATGAGTTCCCCACTAGCTCTCATAAACTAGACTGAAAATGTTTAAAAACCCATCACTGACAAGCTTTACTGTTGCTTTGCATGAAGATAAAATTTGCAAGATGCTGAAGCACCCGGGCCATGTGTTTTTATCCCAAAGACAGGGGATTTGGAAGCTGCGGATTTGCTCCGTGGGCTAGGCAGGGCAGGGGCTCGTTTTCTGCTGCATGAAACTCAGCTGCAAAGGGTCTTTGGAGAGCGAGAACGAAGCATCAGAGCTAATTTCTGAAGAACAGAGAGGAGAGGAAGGACAAAAAGGAAAGAAAGCAAGCAGAATAAGTCTGAATTGTAACAAAATTATAGTCTGTATTGAAATTTCCACATTTGGAATTGATTTTTTTCCGTCAGACAAAAGGCTGAAACTTTAGTTGCTGAAATACTGGTCTCTAACTTGGTCTAAATGTCATATCTGAACAAGCTGCAGGTGAACCATCAGCAGTAAAGGACTGATGCAATCTGAAAATATTTTCGTGTCAAGTGTAATGTGATGCTCTTCCCTTTGTTTTCGTTGTTTTCCCTGTTGCTCTGCCTGTGGTGCAGGTTTCCTGCCTTCCATCAGGTGACACAGGTTCACTCATTTTTCTGGCTGCTGCCCATTGCCTAACTCCCCCCACCTTCACATTTCGGGAGTGAAAAACCATCTCCCTTGTGGCATCATGTTAGCACCGAAGTGTCAGCTTAGCTATGTACGCGAAGATTTTTATTTGCATCCCTATGCCGTGCGTGCTGGAAGTGAACAAAGCTGCAGCACCTTCCTGAAAAAGTGCTCGCCTGCGATCAGCGATCTCCCCGCTCTGTTTTAACATGGGTTTTCAATTGTTTCACTCTATTTCTCCATTGTCTTTCTTCAGAGCACTATTTCTTTCCTATCTGGCATTTTCTTCACTGTCCCCAAACAACCTCTTTTACTTGCTCTCTCCTACAATAACCCCATTCCTCATTATTGTTTCCATTCTCTTTTTGTTTTTTGTTTTTTTTTTTTTTTAACTTGATGGAGGCCCGGGGGCCCCTGCTCTGCGCTGGGGGTTCCTCTTCCAGCCACAGCACTCGGCAGACATGTCGGCGCTGAAGCACCGTCTCCTTCGTGTCAGATCGGTGTCTGCGCTACTGCAGAAGAGGCTTGCCATACTCGCCGACGAGCATTTTATATCTGCTTTGCAGGAGCATACATAAGCTATCAAAGTGCAGAGCAGCAATGAATCAGGTCTTTGATGCAAATAAGAAGCAGCCGCATGGCATGAAGCATTTGGGAGCACTTCAGGCTAAAAAGAAGGAAAAAAAAAAAAAACAGAAAAAGAGAAAGATGCAGCTGTGAAGAATACAAATATTGGCTCCTCAAGGAAACCTCCATCTTGTATCCATTACTGCAATCTACTTATTTGTTCAGGGCTAATGCTCTCCATTTTGAGATTGTCATGGATCTAGTTTCCCATCCTCAGAGAGCAGACGAGAAGGTCTAAGCGGCAATATTCTGCGTGAGGTAGCTGCATAAGGAGTCCTTCTCCGCTGTCTGGCTGACAGAGCCGATTGCTGTGTGAGAGAACCTGCTATTAAAATGAATAAGGACCCTTTTGTGTGTGAGAAAGCAGGAAAAAAAAAATAAAATTGGCCTCTTCCCACCTTCCCCATCTTCTCTTCCTATGAAAAAAAAATCTGCACTGCCTTCCCCGCTGCAGCTCTTGTGAGTGCCTCGCAATGGAGACTGCTGGAAGAGGGCAGGTTTTACACAGCCTTCCCGAAAGCTCCTCTGCAGGAACGCGGAGCGCTTGCTTTGCCGAGTTTCCTGCTAACGCCGTGCTCTGGAGAAGGGGCTGGCGGCTTCGGAGGCTGCGAGCGAGGCCCCCAGGAGCTGCCAGCTGAGGTCATCCATGGGGATCGACGTGGGGCTCGTCTCTGACGCTCCAGCAGTGAAGTTTCCCATCATCTGCGAGAAAAGCAGAAGACAGAAGGTGAGCTGTAAGCTGCGTACAGAGCAGTTACGTTGCTGCGAGCATGCCCTGAAGCTGCCTTCGTGCCTGCAGCCCGGCTGGGCAATGCTTCTGGTTGCCACCGCGGCCTCGCTGGTGGTGAGCTCAGGACGAACATTTCAGCTGGCGAAAGCTGGTGCTCTGGCATCGGTCGCTGCCTCACTTCTTCATTTACACGCTGGGAATAACAGTCGCTCCCTCCTTAACAGGGAAGTTAGGAGCCTGAGTTCATTAGAGGGTACTCTGTTGCTGTGATAATGCGGGTGAGATAAGTGCGGCAGCGATGGAGGACGGTTTTCTGTTAGCGCTGTAAGAGAGGGCTGATAAGCTGCCGTCTGCCAGGAACTGATTTGAGACCCCTGAGCCAAATGCTCCTGTGCTATAGCGAGGAGCAAGTCGGCCAAACCCCGCAGATGAGCATCGCCCTGGCCGCCGCGCCGCCATAGAGGTCCCACGTCATGGCTGGTGCAAATAGCGGTCTCCGTTAAACCCAGTAAACTGAAAAGTTTCGCTTTGCATCCCGCTTACGACTCATTCCCTGTGATGCTGGGTAAAGCAGCATCACACACTGTGAAATGTGTGAGGGAGGAGACCCCCAGAGCAGATTCCCCGTGACACAGCCTGAACTACCATAGTATAGGCAAGAAAAAGTTTGAAATGACCCACTTTGCTCTTGTACATCCTAAGCATTTCAAATGGAGCTGAGGGAAAGCCTCCAAAAATGAAGTATTTGTACCTGTGAATGATCTACTATGGCCAGTCACCCCAGGAGGGCCACCTGTAAGCAGAAACCCGAATCCTTCCCCCATCTACATGTGTGTCCTCAGTGTCTATTCTAGCCATTTCTCTAAAAACAAAAACACAGAGCACATATTTGAGAGAACTACAGGACTCTTGTTTCATAAAATAATGAAGCAATGTGGTTTTCACTTCCCCTCTTTGCAGTTACTTCAGCTTTTCCCCCCAAACCGTGTTGGCTGAGTGCCGTGGCCGTGCCAGCAGCGTGTCCTCCAGCAGCGTGGGGCAGACGGGTAAAACATGCACAAGGCTGACCTTTTGTCACAGCATCACTCAACGAGGTTTGCTAATCCCTGGTCTTATTAAAGGTTACGTAGCTGAGGCTTTAAAATCCTCCTTCTGATGGACAAAATGCTGTCGGTGCCTCTCTAGGGGAACCTGCTAGGAAAAGGGACCCTGACCTCCTATGTCTTTGGGAGAGGGGGAGAGAAAATGTCTCGCCAACATTGGGGTCTGTTGTTCACGTACAGTGGAGCTGCCTTTTCACCGCTGTCCTTGGATAAGCAGGTTTGTGTTTATATACAGGATATAGCAAAAACCATCATAAAAGCCATGAGTATTTAAATATAGATCACTTCATCCAGAAGGAGCCTGAACTGTGTTTATGCAAGCTGGGTGTTTCTGCACTGAACGTAAAGAAAAGCCCCTGAAGTTTAACATAAAATAAAAAGAAAACAACAACCCCCCTGCAATTTACTGTTTTCTCAAACAGCCCTGTATCTCCTCCCAACAACACCAGGAGAGTGCAGCATGGATGGTTCGTATTGACATAATCTTTGTAGTTAGGATAAAGAGCTGGTAATCTGTAAAGATTTCCATTTTCTAGGGAAACCAGGGGTTGAAGCATTTGCATATTTTTTGCATAATTGAATTAAATTTGGGATTGAAACGTCCGCTATTTGGCTTCTCTGGTCTGAATTCTTGATTAATTCTCAACTTTAACTTTTCATCATCACTATTCTTGGGGTTTTTTTGGGGGGGGGGACTGGGGTGGAGGAGGGGTTGAACAGCTTCCTTCTTTTTGCTGCCCGAAGAAAACTTTGGTTAGACAATCCAGGCGAGATACCTGAATCAAAATCAAGAGGTTCCTTGTAGATGGCGTGGCCACAGCTATGATGTTTTGCTCCTTTCTGTCTGCCTAGATGAAGGAGGACTATCACAGAGAAAGCTTTTCTAGCTCTCATGGCTAATAGCCTGTATTTCTATTTTTTTACCTTGTAACTATCAATTAACTCTCACAACTTCCTTCTAACTAAGAAGAGTCACTTTACCGACAAAACGTGCCCTCCATGAGCGTGAAGTGTAACCGGTATCTCTTGCTACAGCACTTCTCGTTGGAGCCTAGTTGTTTCAGAAATAAACAGGGGAAAGGAAAAATGTGTAACCCTGCTGCAGGGTCAGTGGCCATGGAGGAGGCCACGAGCTCAGGCACTCCTCGCTGGAAGCTGCGGAGGCTGATGAGATCAGTGCCTTCGTATTTACATAAACTCAGTGTCATACTCAAGTGTTAGCAAGGAGCTGGGGTTATTTCATCAGAAGTACTTCTCACCACGGGAGAGAGTTACTGTACTTGGAAATTTAAGTTGGGCGGATGCCACGGCTGAATCATTGGTGCCACTTTCTATGGCTGTCGATTCTCCTGCCCAGCACTGACCTGCTACTGTGTCCTCTGCTATGGACCAGCCGGCAAGGCAGAGCCTGCGCAGATGTACCAGGGACATTCGCTGACCCTCAGAACAACCCCAGATTGTAATGATTAGTTCTAGTTTTAATTGCAGTGAAAGCAAACTCTACGCTTAGCTCGGTATTAGCAGCACAATTCGGATTTGAACAGGCTCCTGGGAGGTCACAAGATACAAGGTCACCCAGGACCTCAGGATGTGCAGGACTGTTCCCCAGGGCTTTGGCAACCATTTCTCAGTGCCTCTCTTTTATTAGTTCACAGCCCCGAGGCCTGTTTTTCCTACCACAGGATATGATTAACCCTGACTGGAGTCATCGCCCTGCATCCCAAAGCAGAAAATCCACCTGAATTCAGCACAACGCCTCTGCCCGCCTCGAGTCCCCCGCAGCGTGGGACCAAGCAGACCTCGTGCACGGCTCATGGATCTTCTCCAGGGCAGGTCTTCTGGGCCACCTTGTCACGGGGGCTGGACTGCGCACGCAGAGCCTCGCTGGTCTCCTTTGCCCAGGTAGGGAGCCGGGTGCTGCCCCAGGGTCAGCCTGGAGCTGGGGGTGCTGCTTTCGGTTTGCAGGGGAGCTGCAGCGGTGCCCTTCCCACCTGAGCACCGGGAAAAGGGCGAGGAGGAACATAAGCCAGCTCTGAAGTCCCGTGAACCTCTGGCATACTGAGTCGGGGTGATGAAGGACATGGAGGCGTGTGGGAGGAGACGCTGCTGACAGCAGACAGAGGCTCAAGGCCAATTATGAGGAACTTCTCATTCCATTTTCCTTGAAAAATGGTGGTGAAAGGGCACCGCAGCATTTTTCAGCCCTCACTCACGTAAGCAGTGTGCGCTTGTCACTCCAGCAGGCTTCCTGCCGTGAGTAACGTGGAAGGAAAAAAAGGGCAGAGAGTAGGGACTGTCTCCTTTCAGATGGTTACTCAGAAAGGAAATAAAGCCTCGGCTGACTCCTGGGATAGATGCAGTTCTTCAGCAGAGCCAGGCCACACGTCGCCTTTTGCAGTAACTGCTCGCAAAAGCGAGTGGCTCTAGCCCTTTGCAGCACCCCCGGCGCGGGCTTGCTAGACAAAATATCTGCAGAAACCTCCTGCCTTGCGCTGAGAGCGATTCCTGAAATGGTTACACAGGGCAATGCTGTGCCTTTTGCCCTTGATCCTGCAAGGCATTATCTGGGGGGGTTCACGGGGGCTGCGTGGAGCCTTTTGAAGTTAAACTCAAGCAGAGCATTGCAGAGACGCGCTCCTCACAAATAAAGGGATTTCAATGGGCTAAATGGAAAACAAACTCTGTTTAGTCTTCAACATCCCTAGCAGAGACATGCAGCAGTGTTCCTGGCAGTGGAGTTTTCATTAATGACTGAAATAGGGTGGTTTTGCTACCTCCTCCCCTTTGTCCCCCCCTAAATCTGGTGAACATCCATCTGCAATATATTTATTAAACTAACAAAGGGGCGTCGCTTCGCTCCGAGAGCAGCCTGACTTCCTCTGAAGCGTAAGAAGCTGCATTGACAGGAAAGAAACGGGCACATTTCACCCTCAAGTGAAGTTTGCAAATACTCCAAATATTTGTTTGTACGTGTGGCCACTCGCAGAGCTGAAATTAATAGTTTGGGAAAAGCAGGGTTGAGTTCCCAATCTTGCCAACCCGTGCGCCGGGAGATGGATTTGTAACCCCGAGCAGCAGGCTGGGCCCTTCATCCCTCAGGTTTGCTTTCAGTAGTGTTTCTAAGACGTTTTACTGCTTACACGTATAGTATTATTTTAAAATCTGATGTACTTTCCTTCATTTTTGCTGCTTATTTTTTTCCCCTAGTAACCAGGTCATACCCTCCGCTGCCGTACGTGAAGGATAAAGAGCCCAGTGTTCTGCCTCCTGCCATATGGAAGAAGTCCCTCTTCTAATGTCAGACCGCAGTGGAAATGGGGGGGGGGGGGGGAACCTAAAATA
>JAVKLA010000039.1:22664329-22678749 GCA_034782735.1 Sagittarius serpentarius | reverse complement strand
CCGGGGGGGGGCCGGGGGGGGGGGGGGGTGGGGGGGGGTGGGGGGCAAGTGCAAATGGGGCAACCTCGGCCGCACACCAGCAGCGGGAGGGGAAGGCGGCCCAGCAAAGCCCCCGGTGTGCTCGGCTCGTCCCTGTGCACTGAGAAATCGCGCGGGGGGGGGCCGAGGCGGACCTCTTCACCCCCACCTCCACGCTGACGGGCCTCCAAGGAGTTAGCTGCTCACCTGTTTGAAAAACGGAGAGCACGCACAAACGTGCTCTGTGCTGACTTCTAGTTGCCCTGGACCAACGTATGCGCCAAAAGAGATTCTTTCCCCCCGCCCCGCACTCGCGGACAAACTTTGCCCCCACGCTGTCCTGGAAGTGGTGGCATCGCCCTGCCTTCTGCAGAATGGGGGGTCCCAAAGGTACAGCTGGGGCGGTCCGGACCGTTGACACGCGGCAGAGCTCTTCGGGCTGTCCCCGCAGCATCGGCAGCCCTGCAGCCCCCGCGTCCGTGCGGGGGACCAGGAGGAGCAGAGCTCTCTCCCAGCCCTTCCTCGGGGCGGGAGGGTCCCGCAGGCGGTGGATGCAGAGATGCTGCGGTGGGCAAGGAATAGCTCTGACACTCATCCGGGCCCTGGGAAGGTGATTTTCTTCCATGTGATCCCAACTGATCTCTAGTAGTAACTCTCATATTAAACTTCAGCTTCTCATGGGAAATAACTATCCTGACTAAATACACTTCCTCAGAATTAAGGCTTGATTAACTTCCAAAGAGGCAGGCACAAAAAAAAAATGATAGTACCAAGAGAACCTGTAAATGCTGCTCCCTGCTCCCGGGACGTACGCCTCTCCACGCCCTCCTGTTTCCACAGCACCTCTGTGGAGTGGAGGTCACGCCAGGGGACCCCTCCCTGCCTGTCCGTGCCCCTGCGCGAGGGTCCCCGAGGCTGCTCCCGTCTGCCGCCCATTTTCTGCTCAGCAGGACTTCCCACGCCATTATTTAGGAGTGCTCAGTGGAAGAGGGAAACATTCCCGCTGTAGGGCTTGCTCGCCTTGGTCTGGCATGGGTGGCATCCCGCCCCAGCACAAGGGGCTGGGGGGG
This sequence comes from Sagittarius serpentarius, assembly GCA_034782735.1. Classification (NCBI taxonomy): domain Eukaryota; kingdom Metazoa; phylum Chordata; class Aves; order Accipitriformes; family Sagittariidae; genus Sagittarius; species Sagittarius serpentarius. The sequence goes on along the minus strand of JAVKLA010000039.1, from coordinate 22,677,661 downwards.
AGATGGGGCGGACGGGGAGGAAGGCGTGCGGGAGAGGGAGAGCGGTTACCTCCAGCCCTGCCTCCCACGCGAGCCCCTCGGACCCCACTGCCCCCGTGCGTGCGTGGGTCAGCACGGGCTCGTGGCTCTTTCTGGAGGGAAGGGCTCGGTGCAAGCATCGCCTGTGATGTCCTTCCAGCTCTTTGCTTTCTTGTAGGCTGCTCCTACGTCCTCAGTTCTGGCACAACAGTGGGTGATAACATTTAACGAATCCCTGCAGATGGCTGGGCAGTGACGTCCGGGCTCCGGAGCTTCCCAAACCCTCCTTTTCTCATTAACAGGGAGTAGATCCCAGGTCAGTGTCAGCTGGGTGAGTGCCAGAGCCTTGGCCTGGGGCAGGGCACGGGGCCGGCAAGCGCAACCCAGAGGCATGCGGGTGCAAAGGGCTGAGCGCGGCCCCGTGCCAGCGTCGAGGCGGGGAGATGGCATCCAGGCGCTGTGCTGGGAGAGCTCTGGAAGGGTGCGGAGCTGACCAGCTGCTGCGGGAAGGCTGCTGGAGAGCACTAATGACACATTTTGCCACCTCGAACCTTTTAAATAAATGGTTTGGAATGAAATAAGTGCTGCCATGTCAATAACCCCGTTATTGCTCTCTAGGAGCGAACCACAAAAAAGATGACCAGTACACTGGAGTCTGCTCTCGTGGGAGGTAGATGGATGATGGTCTCTCTGGAGACTGTGTTATGGCAGGTTCTGCCTGGGCTGCACGGCTTTGGTTTTGTACTTGTGTGTTTTATTTAAGGGTCACTGCACTCAGCCACTGCAAGCTGCTATTTACCGTGTTCTTATTCGCCCTTCTTTGCTGTTTTACATTACGTAAGGGAAGCAAAGGCTTGGAGCTGGGCTGAATATAATGACAAAGCCCTTGTCCACCTGGCACTGCAATTACAGACCCATTACAGACCCACCCGGAGGTTTTGCAGTACCGAGCATTGCAGCTGTGCCTGCTTCCCCCAGCTGCAATGCTAGGTCTTCTTTTCTTTCCTTTTTGCTTGCGTCTCTTCCACCCTGGTGTGTCCCCGAAGGTTTTCTGCTGTCGAACCCAGCAATATGCACTTTCGTTGCGGGTCCTTGGCGCCTTCTGGCACCCAGAACGTGCATTTCAGACACAGCCACGGTGCTGTGGAGGCGGCAGTGCCTCTTCTGCCACCACTATGAACAGTGAAGGTGTGTGAGTAGTAAGTACACCTCGCCCATCTGCCCCTCCTGAGAGCCTTCCCTGCCTTCCTCGCCTACCCCACGCACAGAAAAGCCTGCTCGTCTCCCAAGAGCCATCTAGCAGCATATTAGGAACAGTCAAATCATAGGATCATGGGACCATTCAGGTTGGAGGGGACCTCAGGAGATCTCTTGTCCAACCTCCTCCTCAAACCAGGCCAGGCCAGGTTGCTCAGGGCTTTATCCCACCTGGTCTTGAAGACTTTCAAGGGTGGAGGTCCAAGGACCTCCAAGACTGGGCAACCCGTTGCACCGCCCACAATCTCCTATGCTGTGAACCAGTTCTGTAGTTTGCTTTAGTTGTGGTGCACATTTTGGTATTACTCCATTCTGCCATTCCTTCTGCTTTTTTTGGTACCTTTTTTTGCTATTCCTTCTGCTTTTTGCTATTCAGTTTTGTTATTCCTTCTCCTTTTTTTTTTTCTTTCTGTTCCTTCTTCTTTTCTTTTCTGCCCTTTACTCTCAAGAACAGGAAGATTTCTAATTGCAAGGTCAGGCTGAGGTTGGTGTGGGATCGAGGAAGCTGCTGCTGCTCCAGACGTGGACAAAGCAGACGTCCTCGGCTGCAGGGCTGCAGGTGACCGTCCCCGGGGACGGCTGGCACTGCTTGGTGGGACAGGCCACGGCAACTCTGCTCCCCCAGTTTGTGCAGGGGAAGATCTTCAGGCCTCCCAGTGCCGAGTGCTTCAGGGAAGTGCCATCAGCCTGGCGTGCCTCGCACACCACGTTAAGGTCACCTCCTCGCTCTTCTTCCCCTGCTTGGTTTGTTAGAGCCTTCCTCTAAGGTGGAGTCCAGACCGAGCCAACACGTCACGGGGACTGACAATTCAAAGTCTCCAGAGGATGATACAGGGTAGGCTAGAGAAGGGATTGGGAGGGGGCAGTGCAAAGGATGGAGGAGATGGCAATAAGAACGTGCACCTACGAAGGCCAGGCGTGGACAGGGGAGATACCCAGAGGAGGGCAAGGGAAGGGGAGGACTCCCCAAAGGAGCCCCTGGATGCTTTGCCAGAGAAGTGGGTGTGGAGAAGACACCCCCCCCCCAAAGCGATCCCCATAATTTCTGGAGAATGGGGTTACACATTACCTCTCACGAGCGGTCGGGGTTGCAGAATTAGCCCAGGCAGGACTAGGGGGATGGGGAGGCTTTCGGAAGACCAGGTTCCTCATGTTGGAGGCTGCGGATGGGTCAGAAGAAGAGGGACTGGGGTCTGAAGTGTGGGTGTACTGTAGTGAAAGGGGGGGGGGGGGATTAAGAGAAGGTGGCAGGATCAAGGATGGTTTTGTCTAGCGCAGCAGCCAAGAGCACACTCGTGTCCTGAGAAGAGAGATCCTGCTTAGGCACGGGAGCTCAAAGAAACAAGGGCCGGAGAAAAGGTAAGAAGCTGTAAACTCAGAGGAACGTAAAGCAGAGGAAGATGAGGGGGCAGTAGTGGGCACGAAGTTAGAAAACCGCAGGAGGGGAGAGACCTCAGTGTGATAAAACACACAAGGGAGTGACAGAGTGTGAAAGAGGAGGAAAACCCCTAAAAAATTCCATGATGGGGGTGGGGATGGGGTGAAGGCTGGAGGTGAAGAGATAAAGAAGAGAGAAGAGAGTTGGAGCGTGTTCTGGGAGAGGGGTGGAGGTCAGCAAGGGAAGGAGGGCTGCACTTCAGGATTTGTGACTGGGCGAGGACAGCTGTAACCCGTCATTTCACCTCTAACGTGGCGTAAAGTGATGTCTTTGCTCTCCTTCAAAGTCACTAGAAGTCTGGGCTAATTAAGTGACAATTTGAATTCTAGCTGCGCTAGGAAACCAGGCCCAAGGTGTGTTTGGAAGGGGTCGTTTAGCTACGTTAATAAGACGCACACGTGCATGCCAAGGGGAGGAAGCAGCCATCCGTCTGCAGACTCTTTGCGCTGGGAGTTTCAGAGCACTTTAGAAAGCCGCGTGATGCGGCAGATGTTCACAGCCACCTTGATGATGCTAAATGCTGGCACTTCCTTTATGTCAGCAGATCTCTGTGCGAGCCGTGACTGCGTCCAGGTGTCAGCTCTTCCAGTATTTCACCAGAGGAGCTTGCCTAGATAAGATACCTTTTGCCTCTGGGAAAGTTTTTCACTGATATAAAGGTGATCATTAATTAACAACACAAATTTTAATGGCTTGGTAGACATCTGGAGGCTGAAGAGTTGTTCTGTTAGTGCTTAATATGAGCGATTTGATGCTTAGGCTGTAAATCAGTCTGGTTCCCTTTTGGCAGGACAATGGGATAAGGCACACATTAGGGGTATGGGCTTTGGAGATCTGTCTGGGACCATCCAAATCTGGAAAAAGCCTGATCATGCTTTAGGGTTAAGGTAAGTTGCCACTTAGCGCTGACTGACCCTCCATTGCCTTCTCCTCCCGGACCCCGAATGCCCGCGGCTCCAGTCAGACACCAGGCTCAAAGACGTTGAGCCCTTCATTAAATGTCATAAATGTCGTATCAGTCCAGCACGCTGGACTGCTTCTTCCTTCATTGCTGGAGTTTCAAGCAATTTTCCTAAACACCTAAATAGTTTGTAGCCTGAATGAAAAAGCTCTTCAGCTTTGGCAACTGCTTTCACAATGGCTATTTAGGAAGGAGAAATCAGAAAGCCAGCATTTCATAATAAAGCACGCATCTTTTTAACACATTGCTGTTTCTTTCCTCTCCTGGGACTTCCCAAAATAGGTTGTTTTTCTTTGAATACAGTGCGAACAGGGTGGTAATCTCAACTTCAGTTCAGAGTTTGTCAAAGTTATTTAGCATAGGCTGGACTGTGTGACACTGGGGGAGAACGACCAGTGGCAATGTCATCTGCCAGATGCACTTTCTAGAGAAAAGCACGACCGTGGTGATGCCTGAGATTGGGGATTGAGACCTGGGCACAGCTCTGCCTGCTCTGACCTCGCCGGATCTGAGCCAGCCCCAACCTGGAAAGTGCGTAGCTGCGGTCCCTGCGCCCTGCCGAGGGAGGACTCATCAACCCTGGCACGACCTTCCCTTGATGTGGATGAAATAAAGCACGTGAGGAAAGCCAGGGAAAAAAAGAAGGAATGGGGCACGGCAAGCATTTGGTGTGGGTTAATGAAGGGAGTGCATTGGTGTGGTGGCCCTGGGGGGCTCTCCCAATGCAAAGGAATGGGAAAGCTGCAGAGAAATGGAAGGTTTGGAGATGTCACCCAAGTGTGAGAGGAGATGAAGAGTCGTTTTTATGCAATGATTTCCACGCCTTGATATCTGACGGCCTGTAGTCATTCTGAAACAAGCAGCTTTTGCTCCGTGCGCTCAAGGGAGCTGCTCAGCCAGGGCTGTCCCCTCCGTTTCCGAGCGGCAGCCCACCCCCAGGCTGGCTGAGCGAGTGTGTTTGGGTGGCAGAAAACCATGCTGGTTTCATGGTATCGGTGGCCGGAGTCAGATGGGTATGCCTCCCTTCTTCTTCGTCGAGCTTGCAAATGTGATGCCTTATTTGGAAAAGTAATTTCTGCTGCTTGCCAAGGCTGTGCAATCCCTTTTCTGCTCTGTTCTCACTATAACAGTCCCTGCGAGGGCCCCCACCCAGGAGGACCTCTTTCTCCAGGGGACCATCCCTTATTGTCACCTAGACCCTGCAGGATGTGTCTCTCTCTGTTCCCCGGACCTGGCACAGAGACTTGATGTCACGGTTCCAGCACTGGCCCTGTCTTCCACTTGGTTTTTAGGGACTGATGCTAGTATGTGTGGCCCTTACTGGCAGCTGTGAGAAGCTGCTCCATCCCAGCCCCAGGAGAACAACGAAGCTCCCCATTGTCCCGATTTCTGTGGGAGAAGAATGGAGCCGGGGAACTTTCTGTGAAGAAAACCTCAGCCCTTGCCACTCTCTCGGATCATGAAGCGGTTGATCCTATCCTACTGCCAGTACAAACTTTTTAACTAGCTGCTGTGGAAAAGGGGACTGAGAGGAGGTGCCAGGCTGGGTGAGATGGTAGGACATTTTCAGCACTGTCTCTAGTTAGCATTTTTTGGAATAAAACACTTGCTTTCCTGAGACAAATGAAATAAATTGCTACCAGAAATAACTGCAAGGGCAGCATTCAGCAATTCCACCATTGTTAGCCTAAATATCTGGAGAATTGTGTTACTCTTTCACAGAAACAAGCCTCTTTTCGCAAAAGGAGGCAGTGATGGGGATGGCTGATTAATGTGGGGAACGACAGAAGACATCAGCCAGGGAACAACGTCGTTTCTGTTTCATCACAGAAGACAGGGTTCATGTGGTTTCCACTCAAAGTGCAAACCAAAAGGTGAGAGTTTGTACTGTCTTTTCTGAGAACTGGAGCAGAGCGTGTGGCTGCCGCCGCAGAGGTACGGGTATGGGCACGGGTACGGGCCCGGGCCCGGGTACGGGGCTGCCCACACCGCCTCAGCCTCCCTGGGGTGCTGCAGCCAACGCGCTTCGTGGTGTTCCTGCGGCTGGGTGCTCTTCCACTCTCCCCGAGACTGATCCACAGCTGGGTTTGGAGAGGTCTTTGGGACAGGGAGCAGTAATTTCAGGGTCTTCTACCAGGGAACATTTCTGGAAGCAGGGCTTTTAGGGACCCTTTAACCTGCTCCTTTCACCTGGTGCAAAACGAAAGGATGGGCTTGTCAGGCCAAAACTCCAGACGAGGACCCAGAGACATCCTTTTGCTGCGGTTTGGCTGGTGAAGGACCTCAGCAAGCCATGAGAACTGGCCCACGTGCAATCAGCTGATCATGCTCCGTCCAAGAACACTTACATACGTGTTTGTAAAAGATCAGGTTTGAAGTTTTACCTTTCTGTGGGGGTTATGGGATCGGCTTCACCGGATGCTGAACACCTGCAGGTCTTGCTGCCTTCGATGGCCGGCCGGGATTCCCGGTGCCTTGCAGGTTAGCATCCAAAGTCTCTTGTGTGGCTAACCACCTGAGAAAAGAGCAAAGATAATGACATCACGAAGACTTTTGGTCTGCTGATTTGAAAAGCTGGATTTCCTTGGGTTTTTTTATGGTTCCAACATGTCAACCTGTAACGGAGAGAATAGCCACGCTGTCAGGAGATGCTGTCCTGATAGAGCCAGTCGCTGCTTCCTCTTCCTGTTTTGTACGTGTAACAAGGGGGTGCTTCAGCAGATGGGCGAGATACCGCTTTCTTTAAGCTTTATTTCACAAGTCACACTGCAGACATACCAGTCAAGAAAGGAGAAACATTCCGTGTCGCTTTGTGGGTGACAGGTTTTCAGGCAAAAGCAGCAGAGTGTTTTCCCCTTCCTGGAGGCTTCATTTATCAGGAGCTGGGAAATTATATTAATTCTCCTGGTTCTCTTAGAACTGATGTGAAATCTGTGTGATACGCACATTTGTCCAAAGTATTCTACCATTCTACTATTTTTTTCCAGAATGGGACAGACCTAAGGTGCATTTATTGGTGCTTAGACTGGAACTGGGTGTGAGGGTCTATGCAGGTCAGCCCTGACGTCGGGCTTCGTAATCTGGGTTACTGGGAGTCTGTCCAGGTAACCTTAACTAGCACTTACTTTCAAATTGACAAAAGGCTGTGCTTTGATTTTCTAGTTTTGTTTCAGATACTGACGCTAGCTTTGTTGCTTCTTACCACTTTTTTTATAAAAAAAATTCTGACAAACATTTTAAAAATAAAGTCTATCAGAGATATTTTTGTTAGAGTTCCCCCCCCCCCCCAATAGTAAAGTAGCATTTTAATTCTCTGATGTTCATTTTTTGACAGCAGAGTTTTCTGACTACATAAATTACCAGGGTTCTTTTTCTCTGGAAGATAAGAAAACAAACTTGTCTCTGGAAAGTTCAACAGTACACAAGACATTTCTCATGGGGAAATTTTGAACCAAAAAGCCAGAAATAGTGCACACAAGTTAGCGTTCTTTTTATGGAAAGGGAATGGAATAAAGATCATGAAAATATGTGACTTTTTGGCACCAAAATCCTTTCAGGACTTGTATCACTTTGTTGTGGTTTAACCCCAGCCAGCAACCCAGCACCACGCAGTTGCTCGCTCACTCATCCCTCCAGTGAGGTGGGGAGGAGAATCGGAAAATAAAACTTGTGGGTTGAGATAAAGACAGTTTAATAGGACAGAAAGGAAGAAAAAAAAAATAAAAAGAACAACAAGAACAATAATAATATATAATAGGAACATACAAAACAAGTGATGGCAATGCAATTGCTCACCACTCGCTGACCGATGCCGTTAGGTCCTGAGAAGCGATCCGCGCCCCCCCGCGCCAACTCCCCAGTTTATATACTGGGCACGACGTCCCATGGTAGGGAATACCCCTTTGGCCACTTTGGGTCAGCTGTCCTGGCTGTGTCCCCTCCCAACTTTCCTGTGCCCCTCCAGCCTTCTTGCTGGCTGGCCAGGAGAAGCTGAAAAGTCCTCGACTGAGCCTAAACACGACTGAGCAACAACTGAAACCGTCAGGGTGTTATCAACAGTCTTCTCATCCTGAACCCAGAACACAGCGCTGTGCCAGCTACCAGGAAGACAATTAACTCTATCCCAGCTGAAACCAAGACAACCTTGGAAATTTTAAAAAATCTGAACTGAAAAGCAAATCCATGTACTTCACTGAATCTTAACGTTGATAATAGAGACACTTTACAATTAACTAAACCCGTATTTATCTAGTGCATCATTTGATATACGTTGCTGTTAGGTATTTGAGAATGTCCAGATAATTATCTACGAGACAATATAAGTCAAGCAAATTGCCACAGAACGTCGGAGATGGTGGTAATCTACTTGTATCTGAAGAAGATTGTAGGCCCTGCCAAGTGCCTTCCAGCAGAGGCTTCTCTTAGGACGTACCCATCAAGGTACGAACCCCTGCCCTTCAGCTGAACCGTTCCACGTTAGCTGTACCAACATACCCACGGGAAAATCAGACCCAGATTTTCCTTAGCGCTGGATTGCCTCCTGCTAGGGCTGCTTCAGGGACTTTAACACGGCGTGCCATCCAAACCCCTGCGCTCCGTATGCTCCGTCTTCAGGAGGCGGCCGGGGTGCCGGCCAAGCCCAGGAGCATCCCTCGGGCTCCCCGGGGCTGTGGGAGGGAGTCCTGCGCCCCAGCGGAGGTGGTCGGCCCCTTCCCAGGGGCCATCCCCGGAGCTCCGCAGTGATCGGCACTTTGTGATTTACACCTCTGGAAAAGCTGGTCATTTAAAATGGCCTGATTTGCCAAAGTCTGGGGTTTTGGGGTTTGTTTTTTGTTTTTTTGTTTTTTTGTTTTTTTTTAATTAAGAAGAAATACCAGGTCAGCTAAAGCCTGCACAATTAATATTTGCTGATGAAACATACATGGCCGTGGGCGTAACCCTTTAATTCCTTCCTTTATCTACCAGCATATTTCCATTGTATCAGGGTTGGACCTACGCTCATCCGTTCTTATTCGCAGTTTTTCCCTAGAAAGACGCGGGGAACACAAGGATATGACTGGCTAAGCTGGTTCCCAGGAGAAAACTCGTTCTTCAACTCCTACACATTAACTACCAGGACAGCCCGTGATAAATAGCCTGGTGCACCTGGAAGCTCTGCACATGAAGGTTATTTTGCCCCGTTGTAGATGCTGGGAAGAGAGGCTGGTTGTCCCCACTGGATGTTGGTCACTACGTGACCAGGACGGTCAGCAGTGGGAACAGGAGATGTAAGCACCCTGCTTGCCTTAAGCAGAGGCTTGGGGAAAGGACACGGGACCAGAGCCGTGGTGTCCAGCCTTCTGCGTGCACGTGTGTGTGCCACGCATGCTAGTCCACAACCTGGAATCAAAGTGAGCTTGCGGGAGCATCACCGTGTTTCAGAAGGGTCGTCTCCCATCTGCTCTGTTGGCTCTCAGAAACTTTGCAGGCACTCCACACCCGAGAGGTACCGCCTTGCCAGAGAGCAGGGACCGGAGTACTTTTGGGATAAAGGCAGGGCTCTGGGTGACGAGCCAGCATCATTTTGCTGCGGCGTTGTATTGCTTTGCGGTGTGCCAATCTACGGAATGGCTTCTGCCACCGAGATCTGTCTCGTGACGATGCGCACTGGCCGTGCGTCCAGTGTAAGTGGTCTCTACTGTTTCATTTGAGGTTTTCCTTTTTAATTTGCAATGGCCACAGTGCTTTACGTGGCAGACGTTTAAATGAAGAGAGTGGTTAACTGTCCTGTGTCCATAGCTTCTGTACCCTGAGCTCAACTTGCGACAAATCTGGAACAGAGAACATCTTCACTGTTTTGTGCAAAGAGCATCTTGCTTATTTTTTTTCCCTTAGGATAATATGCCTTGGTTTCTGGACTATATTTAGGTCATTTGAATAATCTGTATCAGGAGGATGATGCCGTTACTGACTGGTTCATACAAGGAAAGCCTCTCCTAAGCTGAGATCACTGGTGGGCATCCTTGGAGCTCAGCAGCCCTGGGCTTTTAATGTCTGCAAAGGTGCTAACTGGCACTGGTATTAGAGGGAACCTGCATGACGGGGGAGAGAAATAAGATCTTAAAAGGGTATCATTGGGAAAAAAAAAAAAAAAGCACGACCAGCACAGCAAAAGCCTGATGAAGCTCTGGGAGAAAGGAGGAAGCAGGCTGCAAGCCGTGCCGATGGTTAAACACGCCCCTCGAGGCCTGTGCGGAGGGGTTTGTCAACCAGTGAAAATATCAGGGGAGCTAATGCCAGCTTGAATAGAAAACGACCAATATGATCCACTTCGAATCAAAACTAACTGTAGCACGTAATGGCAACATAGCGACAGAAAAATATTTTGCCTGGTCTAACAACTAATGCAAGGTTGCGGTATGCAAGTTCATGGTGAGAATTTAAGTCAACAAAAATTGAGACATTCAGCATAAGAATGATGAAAACAGATCATCAGATATGCAAAGAAATTTGGTTAAAATCACCAGGGGAAATAGTATTAGAAATTTCCTGTTCTTTGAGCGAGCATCCAAGTGCTCAACTTGTTGGTTGTTTTTATTTTTTTTTTCTTGTTGATTTAAAAGGAAAAATGTCAAGAGAAAACCCCTGATGAATGATGACACACTTAAGCAGGCTCTTTGTTCAAATCTGAGGTTCAGATAAGAGGACCCAATATACCAGGAATCTGTGAAAAGATGCTCTTACAGCTGCCAGCATCCACCTACAACACTTTCGTATTTCTGCTTCTAGAACAGATCACAGAAGATATCACCAGGAAGTTTTATGCAATGGTAGAAGTTTGGGCTTTCATAGTTACATCCTCTTATTTCCTGAATGTCACTGGTAGAACTGCCTGAAAATAACTCATGTTCTCGGTCAGAGAGAGGAGGTGTGTGGCATATGCCACCCCACTCAGCTGCTTTTGCTCTCATTCAGTTGTTATCCACCGCTTCAAAACTTCTCATACTTCCGTCCCGTGCTTCCCGCTTGGGTTTCACCCAGCCCGCTAACGATGTGCCCGGTCCAGGCTGGCCACAAGCTCCTGATCAGCCCCAAAAGTGCTTTCCCCGGGCTGTGAATCAAGCCCTTCAATTATACAACCTGCTGCTCTCTGCGGCTGCTCTTACCTGATGTGCTGAGGAGTGGGTGCTTTTTTTTTTTTTTTTTTTTCCCCAAAACCACCCAAACTCTCACCGGAGAAGGATACGACTCTTTTTCTGCCATGATTCAACTGGTTTGTGCATTGACGCTGTCTGCAGGATGGAAAGTCGATTTTGGCTTCACTGAGTGAGCTAATTATCATCCAGGGCATATATTTGTACGTTCAAGAATCTCTCTAAAATAGAAGAAAAATGAACTAAAGACGATAACAATTTTCCTTCCCTCATGCTTCCTCCTTGCTCAGCTCCATCTGTAGCTACCAGTCCCTGGTTAAAAGACTTGTTCTCCACTGGTCTTAAAACCAGGGGATTTTACAGTAGGTGTTGTGTAAGCATCTGCCAACGGGCACCGGCAGGAGTTTTCATGAACGACTATTTGCTCTAGATTAGCTCAAAAGCAGTGGGTGCTCTGATGTCCACCCACAATGAAAAAATGCTTCCAAGTCCAGCCCAGCTGTAACTCTCTTGCTGCCCGGGCGAAGGCAGCGCTGCCTGCTCACCCACCGTGCCCCCGGGCGAAGGCACCACCGCTCAGTGCCCAGCTGAAACGCCCGGCAGTAGCGACGGGCTGCTCACGCTCGATGGGCGCTCAGGGGGTGCTCCGTGGGGCACAAGCGCGTGGTACCAGCATGATCTCAAGTCTTCGTGGTCAACAGGAATTGCAGAAATTGGGGGGGGGGGGGCGGGGAGGGGGGAAATAATCATGAAATGATGTCTTTCACCTCCAGGGCTCGTGGAAAGCACAAAGCGGAGGGGACCACTTTAGTCCTGACTGTTACGTACCTGGGACGGACAACTGCAGCCTCCAAAGCTGCCTGTCAGGAACCTTCTACACACGTTAAATTCACATCACGCAGACTGCCTACGCGGACAGACAATGTGGGATAACATCCCGCTGACTGCAGCGGAAGACATCTTGCTGTCCCACCGACGGAGTGAGGAGTGTCCTCCTTCCAACCGAGCGCAAGCTCTGTTTAATACACATGCTCAAATTGTCCTCTAGAGACCACGCACATAAAATGCCATGAATATGCTTTAGAACAGAACGGTTCAGTTGGAAGGGGCCTACAACGACCACCTAGTCCGACTGAAACTACCAGGGCTCTTCCTCAGCTTGCTTGGGAGACTGACAGTATTTCTGGAGTGAAGAGTCTCAGCTCAGCCCCTGTGAGACACCAAGTGCCAAGTCTCTTTGCCTGGGAAGTGAAATAGTTAACAAACCACACACGACAGCCAGTATAGACCAAGTATTATTCTTCTTTCAGCAAGGATTTTAGTACCTGGATATTTTCACTAATCCCTACACTTACACTAATCTAGTCGCATTGATAAAAATGCTAACCACAGGCTGTTGTAGTTTTAGGATTAATCATTTCTTGTCAAACCGGTGTTGCAATCTCCTTCCAAAAACTGTTGGTTGTTTTTTTTAACCCCTCTTTATTAATTATATTATGTGATACTCAGTATCTTGAAATGCACTTTAACCTTCTGCACTTTGATATTCTTTTCCTATTGTGGTAAAGAATAAATAACGCATTTACTGATTACATGTTTTTTCACATTGTGCTCATTCAAAAAATCATTCTCGGGCAGATAATACACGGAGGACAAAGGACAGGCAAGAAACAAGCCTTTGTGATTAGAAAGCAAAAAGTGCCCTGGAAGCTGCCTAAATAACATCCAGGGACAGCGGTAAAATTAGTGGGCTAGTAAAGATGATTTTTAATGGTAGATCAAAAAAGCTACTCTCCAGTCAGAGCGTGATATATGGCCTGTAGTGTGTTTTACTGTATTTCATGCAGTGAAGCATGCACAGGAAACAAGTCGTCTTTATTACCTTGCCTGTCAAAGTCAAATTTTGCAGGAAGAAATACTCCCGATTCCTCCTGACATGGGTGCAGGACTGGAGGGGGCAGCAGGATGTCTCTGTACCTGCTCCGAGATGGGGAGTAAACCCCTGGTCCTGCTCACCCACAGCCCGGCGCACACCGAAGGCAGCGGAGGACGCACTTTTACCGGGGTGGTTTTGTTTCCTAGCAGTATGTCAGATCTCACACAGCTCTGGATTTCGTTTTCCTCTAGTTTATATGGCAAAAAAATTTTGGCAAGTGCAGACTGAAAATTGCAAAGTAAAAAAAAAGTATCTCAGAAAAGTTGCTCTGCTGGTTCTCAGCAAAAACATTACCCTTTGAAGCCTGAGCAAAACCGTGGGATTTACTTTTCTTCTAACATTACTCCCACTTCCCATGGAACAGAAATAAGGAGCATCCATGGGAAAAAGGATTTCTCCCTTAAAATTTAAGCATGCAGGCTTTACCCATCAGCTTCAGCTAAGCATGGACACATATTCTACATATTCATAGAATCACAGAATAGTCTGAGTTGGAAGAGACCTTAAAGATCATCAAGTTCCCACCCCCCTGCCACGGGCAGGGACACCTTCCACCCGACCAGGCTGCTCAAAGCCCCGTCCAGCCTGG
>JAVKLA010000039.1:22556185-22657888 GCA_034782735.1 Sagittarius serpentarius | reverse complement strand
TGTCCTGGCTGTGTCCCCTCCCAACTTCCCTGTGCCCCTCCAGCCTTCTTGCTGGCTGGGCTGGAGAAGCTGAAAAGCTTCTTTGACTGAGTCTAAACACGACTGAGCAACAACTGAAAACATCAGGGTGTTATCAACGTTCTTGTCAAACTAAACCCAAAATGACAGCGCTGCACCAGCTACCAGGAAGACAATTAACTCTGTCCCAGCCGAAACCGGGACACTGGTCTACTTGTCTCAAGCGGCTTGCCCAAAGCTCTGTCTTTGCCATAAAAACGCCTACGTGCTGTTTGCAGTGAATTGAGGATTTTCATGAGAATCAAACCATCAAGTCTCTCCTGATACCTTTCACGGGGAAAATAAAGAGGAGACAGGCTGGGTTGTTCTGGCCCTTGCCCATTCCCAACCTCTGCAAACCCACTGGTGCCCGCTGCTGGTGGGGCTGGCCGAGTCCTCATAACCACTAGATGAGCCGATCTGTAACCACTCGGCCGGGCCGGGCCGTGGTACCAGGCTGAAACCGGCCCTCCAGAAAGGACGTGGTTTAAGAATAATTCCTTGTCGCCCAGAAATAAACAATATTTATCTTCTTGGTAGTTCTGTAAAATAGAAGGGTTCAGTGGGCAAAGCATCAAGTGGGCTGAAGCTCACCAAAGGACTTTTACAGTACTGAAGCCAGCCCTATTTTAACTCCAATTTTATCCATGCCTGTTATGATCTTCTGAAAACCAAACTAGTGCGCTAGCCACGCACACAAAAGAAGCAGGAGAGACAGGACAACGGAACGGAAAGAGAGGATAAGAACGAACAAAGTCCCATTTTTGTTTAATAAGTGTTTATCCTGCCTCCAAGCTTTTTCCTCAGAGCTACACCATCGCTATTACAGGCAGCGAGACGCAAAAGAACAGCAACAGCTCGTACAAGAACCTGCAATGCTGTATACAAGCTGCAGCGTGGGAGAGAAAGTGAAGGAAGAGGTGATAATGCAAATATGAAAAGGCAAAGGCTTGAGGAAATCGAAGAGAAAGGTGCCGATACTCTCACCTCTAACTCCTTGCTTGCTTCCTCCTATGAGTTTGTGCTCGCAGGAACAGGAACGGTTTTCACTGCAGCAGCGAGAGAGCAGGTCTGCAGCCATGCAAGTGCCGTAGTAGGAAGCACTAAATAGGTGAGATTAGATGGGTCGAGTCACTTCAAAAACAAGAGTCAGGAAAGGGGAATCCCTTGTGCTGAAATCCTGCCTGGGTGAGCAGGGTGCTGCAGAGATCCTCCTCCGCCAGAGCCGGGCACTAACGAAGCTGTGGGGTGAAGGCATGCAGGGCCACTGAAGAAAGGACACAGGTAAGGGGGTTTTCCATCGAGACCAGAGCTGAGGGTGTGCTGGAGGCTCTGCGTAACTTGGGAGTAGCATATCTTGGCCAGGGCTAATTGAGAAAAACTCTATCCTTCCCCTTTCCCGAATCCCAACTCATCTGGTCAAACCCACTTTCCCCCCTCTTCCAAGCTGACCTCCTCAACCTCAGCTGTGCAATTACCAGCAACCCCTCCCGCTCTGCACGGACAGCCCTGCCTGCCTTTCCTTCACCGAGGGAACTATATAAACCTGCGATTGCTCACGAGGAGCTGCTGCGCTACATTTGGGGGCTGCGTTCCATGTGAAAAACCACGATGTCTCCCTTTGAGAGGAAAGCGCAGCCAGAACTCGGCACGAGGCAGTCCCTGCCAGCCCCTCCATCCACAGGGCTGCCTGTACAGCCATTTTTCCCCAGCTAGCTGCGGGATTTACTCGCTCCCTCCACGTGCCACGCGGTGACTGCTCGCCCGTGGCTGCGTGCTGCCGGCTTCAGCCTGCCCGTGCTTAGTTACGTTATTGACTGTCAAAAACATTAAATGGGAACACAAAGAAATCTGGCCAGTGAGGGAGAATGGCCAGTTTTTCAGTGTTTGAACAATCTAAGCATTAAACGGGCCTAAGTAACGGCCTCAGGACAACTATGTTTCCACAATTATTTTCTAGGTTTGCCAGTGAGGTTGCTCGGAGGTTTGGCAGTGGTGCAGTTAGGTTGCTGTCTTAATTTGCTGTTTTCCTAATGAAGTTATTTTTGTCCATCTGTGTGTTCCCACTAGGAAATAATTTACTAATGCCTGTCATCTGTCCAAATAAAATACATCTACTAATAAGGGAACTGCCTGGAGTACTGCAGAATTTGTTTCCTGCTTTCATTCTTTGAGGCAACAATGACACTCTAAATAGCTCCTAAGATCTTTTGTTAAATAATAAATTTTTCTTTCTGTCAACTAACTTTCCCCCACGCGAGGTGAAGATAACCAATGTTAATCTTCAATACAGAAAAAGCAGATTTCTGGCAAACACTGAAGGCAACACCGGTAATTCATCTTGCACTTTTTTCAGCTCCCTTTGGCGGCAGAAGGGTTGCTTTATGCGATGACTGCACGTACTGTGATCCGGATGGAGAGAGATCACGGCATTAGTGCTGTTGCTCCCGGTGGGTCGGGATTTCCAGCTCAGCTGTTGAGTGGGCTATCGCTGTCAGAGACCACCGCTTAGTACAGGCTTCATCTGCTTGAATTCTGACACGCTCCAGCCACGCCTTCACTAAACTCTTAAAATCCCAAATACTCCTTCCGTTTTTTCCGATGACTCTGCATTTACCTCTCACCACTGCAACGAGGTTTTGCTCTGCTTTCATTTGCCACAAAGGTGTAAAGGTTGGAGAGTACCCTTACGCCAGGTAAACACGCATTTGGTGAGACATGGGATCACGTTACTTCTGCTTGTACGTGACCTACAAGACCCAGTCTGGGCTGGTACCTCATTCTGGAAATGGCACTGCCGCTATGTGTCACCCATCCCAAATTAAAACCCACCAAGACCTGAGCAAATCTTCTATTTCCTGGTGCTGTTAGGAAACAGGAATCTCATTCTACTAAACTCAACCATTTGCAACGTGTCCAGACCTCAGGCGCTGTCTTCGGCTCACGACTGAATTTTCAGTTCCAAGGGTTCTTCGTTCCTTACTCAATGATAATTTGCTGTCCCGGTTTACAAGCCTGAACAAAACTGTTTTCTTAAAAAAGATAAACAAAGCAAACCAACGCCCAGCATCAGGAACACCCTGCCACCCAAAACCAAAAGAAAATCTCAACCTCAGGCCAAGACAACTAATGCCAAGCTGAAAACCAAATTTGCAAATATTTTCTTCTAATGTAGCCCCAGTCACAGGAAAACAAATTCCTTGTGTCCTCTATTTTTCCCTCAGGGGAAAATAGAAACTAGACTTATATTCGGGGGAAGCATCACAAGTGTTTAAGGAGGAAATGATCCCCAAAGAAAGTCTGGGGGAGCAACAAAAGTGGATCCTTCAGGGTCTCAAGGACAGCAAAGAACAGTTTTCTGGGAAATCCCTGTTGAACCCACTCCAGAACAATAGCGGCGACCACACGTCTGCGTGACCTGGATGTACTGCCTGGTGGGTGCTCACCCGCGCCATCCCGTCCGCGCTGCTGCCGCTGGTGCCGTGACGGACTGCGCCCGTACGGAAGAGAGACCACCCAAGCCTGTTGCAAGGCTTGCCAGTCCGGAGAGACGGCTGAACACCTACGTATCCGTTTGCCACCGGTGCAAGGGCAGATGATGGGGTGCACGCTGCTGGTACCCGCTCCTCCCTTGCCCTGCCGGGACTCCGAGCTCACAAGCAGCAAAACCTGCTTTTCTCTTGTGCCTGCCTGGCCGTTGAGCAGAGCCCACCAGCATCAATCACTGGAGATGCTCAGCTTGCCAAAATTTTTTTTAGAAAAAGACCAAAGGGTAAATTTGCTGTTGCCGCTGGATGCAACAACAAATAGCTTCAAGTGGATCAAGCCTATGTAGCAGCCTGGTTACGTCTGACCATACCGAGGTTACAGCTAAGGGCAGCGGAAGGCAAACAGCGAAACAGGCAGGCTGGGGGGAGCAGAGCAGTGTGGGCAGGTACCGGGGGGAGCAGGGAATGGGGGTGCATCACAGACGGACGTGAGAACAGCAGTGTGTTCCTGGCACGTTTCCAGCATGAATCGAACTACAGATGTTCTTGGACCATTCCTAAACGCTGACGGGTGGTGCTGTGGGACGTGAATGGTACTTTGCTGCAGTTTCATCTACTGTGGAGCAAAGTTCAATTCCTGGCACCTTTATTACATGAATGTTAACAAAACAACCAAAAATTTCTAAGGTGAAGCAAGGGAGTGAGTGGACCGGTTGCTCCCAGGGAGACAGCCCGCTCCCATTTCCCCTCTGCTTGGGAGGGAGAGATGCAGAGCAACTCTTGCAGGCATTTACGCTTCCAGGAGGCACCTCAGTGCTGCTCTCATGCTTTGGTTGGCTGTTAGGATTAATAATAAATACAGGCTGCGTGTAGGATGCAGCTCCAAAACTGCCAGCACAATTCCTGTTGAAAGACCACAGAAATGAGCTCACTCCTCTCTCTTGTGGCAAGCTGGGGGATGTGGGTTTCTGCCTTCTCATGTGTTTCACATGGTGTATTTGTTCATTCTCAGGTGTTAGGAACTGGAAGGAAAACAAAAGTCTCAAAAGACTTCTGGTCAGATGATTTATGAAATGCAGGAAATACAAGAAAAGTAAAATTTTTGTGTACCTGTATCATGGCCTGAGGTTGGAAAACAGACTCCCTTAACCATGCAGAGCATAGAGGATAACTTCTGCTGATGATTATGGGTTTGGCTCTTCCTTTCCCGGAAAAGCTGTTAAAAACTCACCATATATTCTTACTGATTGTCCGACGCATCTTGTTCAAGCTAAAAAAGTCAAAACAATTGGCCCTATTTATGAATACAGTATTAGACTCTGTAAGTAAGGCTATAAATCTTCATATATGTGTTAGGTACAAAGAAACACTAAGAAAGTCATAAATAGAGGGAGAACACAGGATATGAATAAATGATAATTTAGATAAATGGAGGCAAGTAACAAGGGGACACTTAACAAGCAAACATGCCATTTACAGTAGGAAGAGCTCCTAGACTGTGCATCGAGGAAGGGGAGGAAAGGTCATTAGATGAATTCTAATCAAGACAAAGTACTGGACACGTGACTGCCATGAAAAAAACCCTTCTGCTTTGATGGGATGTAGCAAGCCCTTTTAAAAGCAAATATACTTAATTTTTTGATTCAGTTAGCTAAGTAACGATGCCTTGGAAACAGAATAATGCAAGAGGGCAGAATTTAGCATGGGGACACATGGAGGCACCATCTTTGGAGGAGATATCAAAATTGCCTCTAGTGCTCCTCCAAAGGCAGAGCAAAAATCACATTTCATTTTTGGCACCGTATGCATGTAGTTTCATGCTGTGTGGTCCACGAGGACTGACCGTGACGGCGGCAGTCCAGTCAGGGGCACGGCGAGCGTGCGTTGGACGTGGAAAGAAGCTGTGGTGCCAGAGCTGAGGAAATCTGCGGGTGCCGGGGGAATTCCCCCAACCCTCCTCCTCGGAGATGAGCTGAGCGATGCCAGCGCAGGAATGCTGTGACTCAAAGGAAAGCAAATTCCCCAGACCCTTAATTGAAAACAGACTGGATTGGCCATGGTCGCTACTGTGGGAGCTGCGGCTGCTGTGAGCCCCAAACAAGAATGTTAGACTGTGTGGAAAACCACGTTATGAACAAAAATAAAAAGGCACAAAGGCTTGTTCATCGCACAGCAGACAGAGAAACAAGTGAGCGCTCGCTAAGGAGGGGTTTGTGCAGGCAGGGTCGTAGCTCTGAAGGGCAAGAACCCAAAAGTGGTTAACCTGGGCTGTAGGGTGGTTTCAGGCTTTCCTGCATTACTTTTAGAAGAGTAGTCAGCTGAGAATTTGCAAACTGATTGAAGAGATTCCCAAAACTTCAGCTATGGGCAACTATGGGGAATCTCCTTCTCAGCTACTTTTGCCTGGATGAGGGGCATTTCCCAAAGGGCTGTTGCCACTATTATTTCCAGATCGGAAATGTGAGTTAGTCAGTAAAGGAGGAAGCCAAAACCAAGTGAGATTTGCACTAACATTTTTGTACCTAGTTCTTCCCCCTAGTTTATGAATCACCACCATTTCTTTATGCATTTTATCTGTACTCTTGTTACGTTCAATACCTTAGACAAAAAGGATTATGCCCTCAACCTTTTCACTGTTTCCCTGTAAGGAAACCTTTTCTGTCAGTTATGCAAAAGGGCTGATGAAATCCTGGAAGCCACTTGCAAGGATGTCTTACTGCTGGACTTACTGACCTCAAGGAATAAAGATTACATTAGCAATGCTTTATCCCAGCATTTGCCCTCATTAAAAGTGAATTTCCTTTTCTATAGTGAAAACAGAGAATAAAGGCAATAAAACAAGTGAGCTGATTATTTTCTTTGGCAACGAGCTGTTTGGAAAGTGGAAACTCGTGTTCTTGAGAGAGCTGCAGAATACACCCAGGTCCCACATCTCCATACCTGCCCCTTCGTGTTTTCCCGAGGGGCCAACATAAAACATCCGCTCTGTGGTGAACATCTTGGAAGATTCTTGTCTGTGCACGGCCGGGGGAGATAATCACTGTCCTCGGCCAGCAAAGGCGCGATCGCCTCGCCTTGTGTCCCGCCTGAGGGAGTGGGTTGTGTCCGAGAGGCAGCTGCATTGGATTTGAGGACACATTGGAAAGTCCGTCCATCCCTCCCTCGGAGAGTATGCTAACCTTTTGGCTGTTTGAAGCCCCAAACCAGCAGGGACAGGGCTGAAACTCTCCAATTTCTTCTTCTCCAGTATGCAGGCTTTGCTATTTTTCCATCGGAAAGGGAGCAAAGTGGGTCAGCTCAGCAGCTTTTGAGAAGCCCTCCTCTTGGTTTGCTGCCTGGGAAGGTCTGGCCATACTGGCTTGCCGCCCCGTGCCCGCAGGAGCTGCTACGTGTCGCTCCCGTCCTCAAGACCCTTCCCTTTGCCACCCAACTCTTCCTCACACTTGCAAATAGCTGCCTGGCTTCTTCTCCCTTTTCTAGTCAGAAGAGACAGTCATTTGGCTGGTTTGTAATTTTAAAATGAGTTTCTCAAACTCTGTGAGGCTAGGGAGAGAAGGGGATGGTAAGGAATTGTGGAGAACTTCAGTGAGGAATCACAAAAGGTGCTGGAGAAATGCGTACTCTCTGAGGATAATAAAGATGGGAAATGATATAAGGTCAGATGGCCAGGCAGGAGACTCCATCCATTTAATGAGGGAAATCTTGGCTGAAGATCAGACAGTAATTGTTCTGGTTTCCCAAGGAACCTAAGAGAAAATTAAAAACTAACGTGAAAAATGAGAAGAGCAGCACAGGCTGTACGTACCATAGCCGTAAATCAGGATGGCCCAGGGAATCGCAGCAGCTGGCACGACTTTAGAACCAAATAAATGGTTAACTACCAAAGAATAAGAATCAGGACTTGTTTTGTAGGACCAAGCTGCAAAGTTATTCACAAAGAAAACTGCCTTCCTACAATTTCCTCAAAATCTTCAAGCATCTTAAAAAAACCTCCCCGAAATGAAAGATACTCAGATGATGTAATCGATCTGGATTTCCTCGACAAAGTTCTTCTCGGCGCGGTACAAAGAAAAGAAATAGGAATAGGGCTGTTTTCAGTATCAGCAAGAGAGAGAGGCTGTAGGAGGGATGGGCGGTTTTCATGGTGCCCCTTGGCAGTGTTTGCGTACAAAATTGCACTTCAAAGAGGTGGAGAGGGGGCACTGACGAGATGGCAAGGGAAAAGTGCTGGAAACCCTCTGGTGTCAAAAGTACGGCGGAGTACTTTGGACAGAAGAAAATGGAATTTTCTTACCTACTGCTGAATCCTAATTAAATTCAATTGTATTTCAGTTGCCAAGGAGGAAAAAATTGGAAGTCCTCAGCCGTAAAGAGGACTGCTAATCAATGTACGGAGCTGGCCAAAGCCTTCAAACAAAGGTGTAGCACAAAATAAAACAGGTTACGGAAAAATACTGGGAACCATCTCGTGCCACTGCAGAAACCAGTCAGGGCTGCTGCGTTCATTCTGCTTGCATTAGGGGAGGTAGTGGCGGGTTCAAAGAGGAGCACTGAAAGCTGTCAGTCATTGGGAGCGATTACTAATGCAGGTAAAGATTAACTGAGGGAACTGATTAAAGGTTTCACGGCAGCCACCTTTCCCACGGCCGGTCCCGTCTCTCCGCGCTGGCTCTGAAGGTGCCTGCCAGCCCTGCAAGGTGACGCATGGCACGGCTCAGGTTCGGAGCACCCCGTCTCCGTGATTTTGTTATTGTTTCCACAGAGTCGGCACCACGGGGGAAGCGCTCTGACTAAATGGGTGGTGCCCTGGAGAAACAGAGGGTTTGCCTTATCTTTCCGCGAGTTATTGCGAAATTTCAAGCTGCTGAGAAAGCGTGTAGCTTGTCTGCAGAATTCATGGTCTTGCAGCTGACGGTTCTGTTCTATCATCTGGGCACGCAAGCAAAATAAGCAAATGTAATAGAAACGGTAGTTGTAAAAAATAAAACTTGCTATGGAAAGCCTCTGGCAAAAGCTAACTCATTCTTATTAAAATCAAATACAAAGATAAATATTTAGACACGTAAATCAAAGCACAAGTTATATCAATCACCAACCAGTTAAATCCCTTTTTTCAGGGACTTTCCCTGGCTTTGGCAGATGTCCTCTCACCAGCGCTCCAGTGCAAAGCCCGGACTGCCACCGCTCTCCGAGCAGGCAGGAGAGCACAGGGCTGCCTTCCCTGCGTGATCCTCGCGTTGTGGCTCTGCAGCACCTGGATTTTCAGCTGCTTTATCCTCCTACAGCTTCCCGTCACTTAGAGAAGCGGTGAGGGGAACAGAGCCGGTGTTGGGACTGGCAGCAAACCCTCCCCGTTGATCAGAAACCAACGCAGCGTCACCGCCGGTAATTCCTTGCTTTCATGTCCTGACTCTAGGCACGAGATCGTCGTCCACGATAAGGCTGGGAGCTGTGGTACACGTTCATGTGGCTCCGCGCCTATCGGTTTGCTATTCTCCGTGATGCCTATGGGATGCTCCTCCGCTCTCCCACCACACCGAGACCTCGTGAAGAGACGCCCCTGCCCTGAAACGCGGATGAACTTGGCTTAACCAGCGTCATGCCTGGAGAACAACTGAGGAGGGATAGCGCAAACGTAATCAGCGTCAGACCTGGGCGTCCCGGGAAACACCAACACAAACACTAATCGGGGATAGCCCAGTCCAGCTAGATATAGTGCAGCTTTTCGTGCCAGAGGACAGTTTTTCTTTGCTCCGAGTACGTTTTTGACTCATGGATAATCTGTGTTAGTTTATGCGACACCCAGACGAGTTCAGGATTATACCCTGTCATCTGCTCCATCTCACAGCATGTATTTCAGGAAGTGTCTGGGACTCCTCTTCCACACAGGGTATCAATTTTTCCAGGCAGCTGAAAGTTAATAGCTGCCATGATTCAAGCGAGTAATTCTTGTGAAACCAGCTCTGGGGATGCTGCCTAGCAAAACAAATCCTGTCAGCGTAGCCCGTGCTCTGACGTGGTACCGAATACGCAACACTATATATAAAAAACCAGGAAGCAATCCAAGGGAAACGGCACATTTTAGTTCTGCTGCAGACCATACACAGAATACAGTGATGCAGAAAAATAATCCTGGCTGCTTTTTCCAGCAAATGTAAGTATTTTTGCTTTTAAACTAAGTAAAAGCTAATACCACTTCATTACAGTCAGGATATTCAGCGGTAATCTGGGTTTCAAATTTGTTCTCCTCTTCTGTGTGTTCTTTGACACAGTTCCTGGAGGAATTTTGAAAGGAAGCATTGTTTAAGAATAGGAGGTATTTTTGTGTACTTCTCAGACTACAATGGCATACCAATGACAAACGAGAAGTTATTATTAACTGGAACTTGTAAAGCGTCTCAGGAGAGCAACTTCTGTGGAGATAAAAAACAGTACCGCTGAAAACGGAAAGTGCTAGTTCAGGAAACCTCCTGTCAGCCTGCACTGAGGTGTCAGTCTGAATAAGGATTAAACAAAAGCTAAGTGTCGCTGTCCAAGCGCAGCGATCCTCCCGCGGGTGACCTGTAACGAATACCACGAGAGGCGGCTCTGAAAACTGTAAATAAATAGATGAATTGGCTCAGGTTGCCTTATTCACCGATTCTGGCCATTCCGGCAGGATGGGAGCCACTGCTCTGGAAACAGCCCTCGTTCCTGTTCCCAGCCGTTCCCATCCCAGGCGTGATCCCATCCGTCCCTACCTCGGTGCAGGCAGCGGGAAGGGTCTGCTGAGGGCGAGCACCTATTCTCCGCTCCCCGAGGTCCTTCGCGGGCTGGCAGGGTTTCCCAGCTGGAGGGAAGCTGCTGGGTTGGATGTGGAGGAGGATGCTGGCGGCGGGAGCTCAGGAGAACCGTGCTGGCAGCCACCTTCTTCCGAAGGAGGAGCCTGTGGCTTCAGACCTGGCTTTCTGTACTCTTCATACATCTGTTCTTTATCTAGTGACTCCTCAATCTTACGTATGTAAAGGCTATGTCTGACTAGTGGTGTGCCCAGGACTGATCTCTGGCACCAAGCTCGGCTAGAGCAACGAGGACCGTACCCTCAAAGCATCCTTGCAGCGTGGGCAGTGCGGCCATGCTGCCTGCGGGCAGCCCTCCCTGCCGCCGGCTAAAGCCCAGCCCATGCCCCCCCGGCGTTCGGGAGGGTGTGCACTGGCAGACGCCGAAACCGTGCTGGGCGCCACTGGAGCTCTCTCAAGGCTACGAAGAGCTGAGCTCCAGCACCCGGGAACGTCTCCCAGCTCTGCTTAATTCATTAGAGCAGATGTATCCAAACAGCTTTTGGAGCAAGTATGGGAAACCAGGATGCCCTTTTCCCTAGCAAACATCCACAACTACCTGTGTTGTGATCCATGAGCCTTTTCCTGATCCCTGCCCCTTGGCCCAGGGTGTCAGATGTTTTCCTACACTGTGCCCAGATTCCTTAGGTGGTACAAAAAGTGTCCCTGCCTCAGGACAACCTGTAGCCTGCTGGTTGGGACACCCATGAGAGAGAAACACCTAGATCCCCTGCGGCGAAAGAGGAAATCAAACCTCGTTCTTCTACATTCTGGGTGACAGTTTTAGCCACTAAATCATAGTGTGAAAGGGGTGGAGGGAGGCAGGAGGGAGCCACGGCAGCGATCCCGTCTCCTGGGGCAGCCGTGGCTTGAAAGGAAGGACACCACTGACACATCTCTAACAGAAAGTGGGAAGGCATCTTCTATCCAGAAACTCCAGTTCCTTTCCACAGTACCTTGCCATGCTACGTAAAAAGCTGGCAGCACTATGTAAAATGCCATTATGTAAAGTTTTCAAGAAGGGAAGATGTGAAAAACACACTGAGCTCCTTAGCGTCTAGACTGGCTGCTTCTGGGCATCTCCTCCGGCTGTACCAGCTGCTCAGCATCCTTCTCTAATGCTCGTCATCAGAAGAGCCTATGGGCTCCTCCCCAGGTCCTGGGGTGTGAGACAGGACCCAGTGCCCAGAAGCCCAGAGTTAAAATGCTCCACATGGGGAAGATAAACTTCTGCTGTAAATCCAGCCATCGATGTCTTCTTCCTTTCAAACTTCTTAAGTGAAAAAAAAGGATGGAGGAAATATATGAATGAGGCCAGCTCACTGGAGAAATACGGTTTTATCCACATGGCAAACTTCTGTTTGATTCGGTTTGTTTTCCAATGAAATTTTGACATTCTCCAGAGACGTAAAATCCCAAAGTTAATGAACTGCACATTTTGCTCACTCATTCAGCTGCTCAAACCAGCTGAGATTTGTTTACTACCCCTCACCTGGGAATCACAGCCTCGAATTTTGCTGAAGTCCTGTGGCCAGCTACATTGACCTTCAGCGCACAGCAGCCTGGGCCAGGTTACATGTACTTTCCAGCATACATCAATTCACAACAGTAATCAGTTGTCATAAAATGAGCAAAGATCTTTATCAAGGCATATAATTTGTCTCCTCAAAAATATACTTAATGAAAATATACACAGAAATAGGCTGCAATAAAAAAAATGACAGAACATTCTTACTGTGCCTTTCCAAAGAAGGAGTAACTTGCTTGAGTAACAAGATAAATCAGTACTCAACTGTACATATCGCAGCTTGGTTCTCCTCCACTTCCAGCTAGCGAGTTGGATGAGCTTTCACATTGTGGATTCAGATGGTTTTGTTCCAATAGATCTTAATTTCATTGGTGCTCTGTATCGAAACAAATGGTCAAACTAATGCTCAGACATCAATGCTCAGAGATTAACCTTCCTCTTCACCACCTCCCGCATCCTCAGCAGTGAAGCAAAGCCACTTCTTGTTAAGTTAGTATACACTGAATGGGCTGCACCAGCACTAGTGGCGAAGCCCCTTGACTTAATGGAAAGAGCACAGACCATTGATGTCAGAAAGATTTGGCTTTCGCCAGGAAATGCAGAGTCATTTTTCTAGCTCATCACTGTGGCAAACTAGGGTAGGACGGACTCACAGTTCAGCTGAAGTACAGGACTACATTTTTCCTACCTCTTCCCTAAAGGATTCCATTAACAAGTTGGCTCAGATACTTTAAAAAAAAAAAAGAGAAAAGGTGCATGTGAATCTTGGATGAGTCAACCTGGTACAAATCGAGTCTCAACAAGCAATGGGAATCCCACTCTTAAAAAAGTTGGCTTGGTACCTTTCATAGGAATCACTCAGAATTATAATTTTCCCATCATCTCATCAAATTAAAAACAGGCAAGGACTGAAGCAACCACCCAGACCTGTAGGGTAACTGTACCTGCAAAGCTCTGTAGTACATGCTCCAAGGTGCTCGCATTAGAAATACTGAAAATTTACATAAGGAGGTAAGTGCTTAAATAGGAAAGAAATGGCATTGTTACATTTAGCTAAATCTCTGATCCCCTCAGTCTCCTTGAAATATCTTCAGCAGCTGATACCTTTCTTGAACTATCGGCCTCAAAACTGGTCGCATACTTCAGTCAAGACCTAACTTCTGCCGAGCGAAACCAAAGACTCATCCCATGTGGTTACAGACATTTCTCCTGTTTATGCATCGCACGATGGCATCTGCCTGTCCCGACACAACTGCCGCTGACTCCAGCTGTGGGTGTTGCCGTCCTCAGGCTGTATCGATACTCGCTTGCGCCAGCATTGCTGCTTACGCAGCCGTCCTCCTCCCCTGGCTTGCTCCCTCCTCCTGCCCGCACGTTCGTTCTTCCTCTCACTCGCTGCTATGCAGGGACCCGCTCTTGTATGGATCTGGAATTGTACTTGCAGATTTGTGATAGCTGACTTCATAAGCAAACTTAATAAGCACGCACCCTATTCCTTATTGCGGTTAATGAAAATGCACAAAATGTCAGATCTCTGCAGAAGCCCATCTGATACATCCTTCCCCTAATTTCTGATAATTAGCCTTTTCCTAGTTTCCTATCCAGCTATGCATGACTTAATTGTAGTCTCGTCTAGTCCACATTTCCTTGGCTTGCTCCTCTATAAGAACGCCTCGTGCAACAATATTGAAAGTCTTAATAAAATTCAAGATATGTGACACTTGCTGGTTCTCTCCTCACCCATGAGATCTATTATCCTGCTACAGAAGGAAGCTGGTCTCAATAAATTTGCTTTATCTGTGAGAAATCCACATTGTTCTTCCTTACGTCCTCTCTACCATTTCGACAACAATTTGCTTGCTTATTCTAGTAGTTTTCTGGGAACTGAAGCTTACCATTTTCTGGGTCCTCTTGCCCTATTCCTCCCTTTTAAAGACAGGCCACGTCTTTACAATTTCAAGTTTTCTGGAACTTTTTGTCTTTTAAAACTTCTCAGTGATAACCATGAATATCTCCGAAATTGCTTCAGCCAGTTTCTAAGCGTGCTTGGATAAATTACTTGAAGCTCAGGAATCTGAAAACACAAGAGTTTACCTAAGCAACATCCATCTTGTTCTGCCTTTAGTTTAGTCAGGAACCTTACTGGAGGTCGTCTGTTGCTGTGGCACATGTCCAGCCATAAGTGTGCCTTTCAGAGAAAAAGAATTACTGTCTTCTAATTTTGGCACCAACAGTTGCTTGGTCATACAAACTTTGCAGGGAGCAGACTCGCTCCCCAGTCTTCCTTTGTCTGAAAATGGATTTATGGAGTGTTTCCTCCTTACCTGTACATCGCTCCTTCACTGCACTTCATCTTGTGTCTTGGTCTTTCCAATATAATTCTTCTAGGTTTATCCCATTCTTTTATACTGATCTTCATCATATAATTCTCACTCCATTTTTTGCAAACATCTTTCTTGCTTTTGAGATCATAGAAAACTAATGATTTAACCAAATTAGCCTTTTACTGGTCTTTGTAACCTTATCCCACACAGGGATCGTTCACACTTACGCCCTTTCGTAGCAGTATTGCACAAATTATGCTAATACCTAAAAATATCTGGGCACTTTACAGACTTCATTCCTGCTTAAGCTATGAGTGTGTAAACACCCGGTCAGATCCTGAGCTGTTAGTCATCTCCAACCAATTCTTTATGTCATGCAAAGCAGTAGTTGAAGTTGATGGGTACTTTGCATGTATAGGAAATGAGTAGAGCCTCAGGGTGCAGCCCTGACTCGTTAGATTACTTCAGCGTGTTGATACGAAATGAGCGTGAAGAGCTGCTAAGCAACCTTAATCTCACTGATGCAAAATACTTCGCTGGAAGCTGCCCACTGAGATGTGAAGGACCCCCGGGCAGAAGTGGATCATCCAGGTACCTCTTTCCACTGAATTTAAGGCAAAGGGACTGTTTGCAACCTTTTATAGGAGATAACGGTCAGATAAAGAAGGACTCCCACCAGCAGCCTATGGGAACTGGCTGTTTTCACAAATTCCGTTGTTTCAAACGTTGCCTAAACCCAGCAGCGTGCCGTTCTTAATGGCTGGTTCTGCCGGGCAGCGTTAGCTAACAGTCGGAGGGATGCAGTTTTAACGCTTGCTCTAGTGAGTTGAGGCTTGTATCGGGCCTGCCGAGAGAAACTCAGCCCCAAAGCACACCATTGCTGCAGAAGATTGCGGGCACCCAGTGGTGGGTACGTATGAAAGGACGCCAGGCACCCAGAAGCACCAGGAGCAACAGACGTGGCCCTCCTCCAAATGCCTTCATCCCAAGGCTCCTCTGTGTGTCTTCCCACAGGCCCATAAACTTTCCCTCAAATTCCAGGTCAGATCTCCCAAACGTCCAACTGGATGCTTTAGGAGGTTCGATTAATAAACAAACTGGAAGCGTAACAAAATAGCTCTCTCGGGGGGGGGGAAATTAGAGTTGCATCTAATTATAGCCCTGTTAAGCCCGAGGAGTAAAAGGCTAGCGGTTGCCAAGGGACACACCACTGGTGGGACAGCAAGTTGGTTTTAGGCTTTGTAAGTGGTACTTAAGAAAAAGAAACTTAAACAATACATTTTAGCAATAATGCTTGAAATGGCTCTTGGCTTTTAGTTTACTCCCAAAGAAATGCAGCTATAAAATCGGAACATTAGAGGAGCATTTTAAACGGTGCTGTAGCTGGGGCTGGGCACCAGCTGGACCAGCTTCCAGCCGTGCGGCAGCTGGCACGGCCCTGGGAAGCTCAGAACTGAAAGCTCGCAGGCACGGAGCGCACGGGGATGCTATCACCAGCCACACATTGAGCCAGAGACCACATCCCTTCTCAGCAAATCTTCAAAAACCCGATGGGCTTCTGCAGCCAGCAGCTGCGCGCTTGCGAAGCCGTAGCAGCGGCGACTGCGGAGCCCGGCTTTTCCCTGGTAGCCCAGCATCTGTAATTTATTGCCATTTCCCATGCTGTGCCCGGGCATTCAATTTTATTTAGAAGCTACAGACACCATATGAATGTGCATGAAGAGTTGCGCTAATGATAGGAAAAGGAAATAAAAGGGGTATTTGTATGGTCGGTCTCAACTGGTGATTCAACTGGGACATTTTTTGGATAGCATTCCCTTTAGTTTATTACTTTGTTTCCCAGAATGTGTGATAAATCTCTCATTTACTCTTCCACACAGCACAACTGGAAATCTTTTTCTTGCTGCAACACTAGAGAATGGATTCTTCATTCTTGAATTGACCCACAAAGGCAAACAGAAAAAAACCTGCCTACTGAAAGCAGCCCTATTCTGACCTCAATTTTTCCAGTATTAGTGCAGAGGCATTCCAGTTCCCTGCAATGACTCCTGCGTTAACTGTAACAAAATGCTATCACCTGGGTTTATATGCAATTTATTTAATAAGTGACGCAGTCTGAGGATTTAACATACTGAACGCTTCTGAAGCTGGATAACCAACAAACGCCATGATAATGCTGGAGAGTGCAGGATGCCAGCGTGTGTCTGTACAAATGCAGGTACGTAATAATTTGTCTGGAGTCTATCCCACTAACTGTACATTTAATCGCCCTTTTTTGTATGTATTCTAGATACGCTTCCCTAACTGGCATTTCTATGGAGAGAGACCACATGAAAGATCTCAGAAGATACCTGGTACTTAAATATATCCAATACCTTGTCCTGTCTTCTTCAAATGCTATCAGCACTTTTCTGGGCCTGCTGGGCAGTTTGTACACGATAATCATCCTGCAGTCTGCAAAGGTTTCGTCCAAGTCCACTGCAGTTCTCATTTCAAGCCTAGCAAAGGCAGACATCCTGGTTTCTGTTAGCATTGTTTCCGAGATGGTTGTATGGACCTTTGAAGTTAATATCTCGTCTACAGCATTCACGTCAGCTCTGCTGCAGAACCTCCTCACTGCAAACACACACATCAGCTGCTTGCTGCTAAGCTGCGTTGCCTTTGAGGCTTACTTGATAACCTTCTTCCCCACAGACTCTCGCCATTTACGGACGGTGAAAAATGCCAGACTGACATCCAGGATCATCTGGATCCTGGTGACTGCAGAGTGTGCCCTCTTCCAGACCGATGACCTCCTGAAGGCCAGCAGCACTCCTCCTCCCACCCGCAGCCCTGGCGTTTTGTTGTTTCATTTCTCCAGCATGGCTGCAGCCCTTCTCAGATCCCTCAGTTACTTCCTGGGGATTCTTTTAAGGATCGTCAATGTGCACATCTACTACAAAATATTTTTCAGCATGTCTAACAGATCTACGCTAAAAACAAAGTAGCGCATATTCCCAGGGGAAGCTGCGCGGTGACACCAAACAGAAGACACTTCAGCACAATTTCGAACTATTGGTTTGAAAACTGTTCAATAACCAGGACCAAGGCTCACGTTTTGGCAGACTGCTGAGTTCAAACCTTCCTGCCTTGGTTATTGCGAGGAGCTTGGGGTTGAGGAGCCCCTTGGCACTGAAATGCAACGAAGCTGGGCTGTGGGTGGTCGTGTTGACAGCCTTAGAGCACCGCGGGCTTCCTTTGGTTGTTTGCAATCTAGAGTTTATTCGCTGTACGGGTGAAAAAAAAAGACGTTTCATGAACGGCTGTAAAAACTAAAGCAACCCAAATATTTTTTATGTAAAAAGGGTGCTTAGAGCCTTACTCAGGGATCCGTTGAGCCAAGAGCTCTACAGTTGTATACTAAAGACATGATCTATGTCCTAAATATCTCTAACCCAGGTGACCCACCAGACTCAGCAGGTAGGATCAAGAAACAAGGTGAGCACCAAGCTGACCTAGCCTAGCTGGGCTTGTCCCGCAGGTGGCATCAGCCCCACCATCAGAGTCCCCAGGACAGAGCGGGGCTGACCTGCCGCATCTCGGTACACGCCCAGAGCTGTTCTTGGGAGGCTGCTACAGCAAAGTAGTAAATAGCTTCTCTCACATCTCCCTTCAGAAATAAACAGGAGGTGGAAAGCCAGAATGCAGTTGTTTGCTGCAGCCCTACAAGGGGGGAGAGAGTTTCACAAAACCCCTGTGTTGAGGGCTCCACATGCTGTACCCAGAGGGGTCACCAGTGGTTTCAGTGGCAGGGAGGGATGAGCTGGGGTTAGCAGTGCTGTTCCAGCTCCCTTGGCAGTGCTGCAGAAGACCAGGGCCGTGGATGTCCCCCTGACCGCGCTGGGGCTCGGGTGATGTATAACAGAGCTATTACCCAGCTGGTGATTCCCGGGGTGCCCTCAAAGCACTGGGATGTTATCAGCAAAATATAAAGTACTCCAGATACCTCAGACACTCTCCAATACGCAAGTGGATGTAGGCACTTCCAGTTACTCTTGCTCTTTGCAAGGGAGATGGCCTCCAGCTTCAATTAAAGACTGTGGTTTTGAGAGACTGAACTTCTGTGACGTGTTCTGCAATCCACAGATTGTAAAAGGTGGAAAGAAAAATGAAGTAAGCTAACCCCCAAGTATTAATAGCCAAACCGCTACATGCAGCCTCCCTCCGTCAGGCTTCCAGACCCTCAATACACCTTGCCAGCCTGAACGCAGCAAAAAGCCTCTGCCCACTTGAGAAGAAGGACGTGGGGCACAAAACCCAAGCGTGATGAATTTCAGCTCTAACCTTCCCTCCTTCAGGCTGCAGTAGGTCCTTACACTCAAACTGGTACCAGTGAACGCCTGACGTGCCCCGCAATAGCAGTTACTTGGCACTTGGACTACTAGAGCTGAAAATCGGAGCCGTGACCACTTTCCCAAGTGGCCTGTAGTCCAACGTGACCAGAGGCACAGGAGCTGTCAACTGAAGATCACATTTCACAAGCCCAAGGCAAACCGTAAGCGCAGAGGAGTTTCCTGCTCCCTGCTCTGCTTACCAGCCAGTTTCTAAATTTCGCAATCACGCTTTTTCTAGCTGGTCTCAGAAGTGATTTTTTCCTCCTTCACTAAGATGAACTTGACGGAAGGGCAACATCTAGAAAAGGGGCAGTGAAACCGGGTGTACCAGTCATGCTGCCGGGGCAGGAGGCAGTGGGACTCTTTGCATCACAGCCAGACTAAATGAAACAAAATAGGGATTTTTGCATGTCAGATCAAGTCAGCTCAGTTTTAATGAAAGGCAGATATCCTGGCTCAAGGAGCATGCATCCTACATTGGGATCTCTGAGATCACTCCAGCGCACTTTTTCTGACAAGGACAGTAATGAAAACCTTTTTTTGCATGACTATACCCTGCTTAGCATCTCCACAGTCATTTTAGAGACCCTTCCTGCTTCCTTTCCACCTTCTCTTTGTGTTCCTTCACGACCCTGGCTACACTTTCTGAGAAAAGGCTGAATTTTGCTTCTACATCAAAAATCAAGCAATAATAATGCAGATGTACTTGGCTGGCTCTAAGAGACGAAAATACTGAGCTCTTACTTACAACTGCTAAAATCCTTAAAAATATTCTAATCCCTTTGGCTGCAGTGATACACTTCAGAAAACTAGGAATATTGTTATTATCAGAATTCACAGAAGTTATCTGCCCAGAGTGCAGTTATTTATGATGAGTATCAGCAGTGTCAGAGATGCTGTGGACACTGCAGGGCCAGAAGCCAGAGAAGGGTGCTTGACATTGTTTCTGAGAAGACTGAAAGGAAACACAGCTAAGGGCTGGGTATCCAGTAATAGCAGAACAGAAATGCAATCAAGTCACTTAAAAAAGCTTTGGTGCGTGTTGCCTAACAAAGCTGATTCCTTCTGCAAGCAGGATGTCTTAGTAATTTGTTGCACTGTGATACGCTGTTCTTATTCTGGAAGCCTGAGGTGTCACTTTCAGGCCAGACAAATTGCTACTTGAAGTGCTGTAATTAATAAAACTTTGTTTTGTTAAAGCATGTGCATTATTTATTACAAAGGTGTATTTCTTCTGAGGATCTGCTGCACTTTTGGCTCCTCCTACAGAAGCCCGTGCAGATGGCTGAGCGTTCACGAGCGGAGCGGAGCCGTGTTTGGTACACAGGGCATACAGGGTTTTTAATCTTTGAATTCTCCACTTGGCTCACGAATTTTTTCTGCCTGATTATTCTTACAAGTGCTTCTGCCCTCAGGACAATCCTTTCCTTAAGAGATTCATGAAAGCAAACGCTGAGTGTGACTTGGCTTGAACAGCAAGCACATAAAAAGAAGTTAGCCTATAGAAAAATACAGCAGGTATTTACTTATATCTGGAAATCAGGGTAAAATCACCTTGTTTCAGTGAAAAATCTTGTCTGAAAATTCCCTGCAGAGAGCTCTCCTGCGCTCTGCTGTACCGTGCCTTTTCTATTTGCCTTTTCAATCTTGCCTCAAGACCTTTGGGGTAGGACACATTTAGGCAATGAGTTTGTCTTACTGTCTTAGGGCAGGACATGTCTTTCAGCTGGCTGTGAGGTCAAGCCTTAAATAACACCATCCACTTGTTCCTGTTGGCTTTTGGGCACCAAAGCAATTGTTATTCAAACATTCAGAAATGTCCAAAATTCACATGCTCTGGAAAAAGTGAATCATTTAATACAAGACACTCCACAAAACGATGACTGAACAGAGCTGAGACTTTCACACTGTGCAAAATGAGAGTTCGAGGAGTTTCTTCTCCCTCCCAAGTGACTCATTTCCATAGTATGAATGAGCATTTTACTAATCTGAAGTAAGCTAGCAACCAAAATTATGTTAGCTGATGTTAATACTGTAGCACTCCCCATTAAAAGCGAAGGAATCGATGATGGTTGTCGGCTTACTCCAGCCAGGCTAAACTTGCTTTGAATCCCAGAATATTGTGTTGGCTATTTCTTCACAACAGTTTTTATTTTCTGGGGAGTCACTGGTGGAGATCTATTGCAAAAATACTAATAAAATTAGGTTATCTGCAGAGCCTGCCAGGAAACAACCTGGCTGTTTCCAGAGCTGGGTGACCTGTTATCCTGCTGTCTGGTCTTGCACATGTTAAGAGCCAACAAACTCTTTAGTGACCTTTCCTATTCAAAACCGGAGGAATATACACATAGAAACAAATAATCCCACAGCTCTCAGATTTTTTTCAGCGTCTTCTAACTACACACTCCTCTGAAAGGCAAATGGATCCCTCAGATATAGTCTTCAACGATGAAAACATACTAACAAACAAAAAACCCAAGGCCTAGGGACTGTCCCCATCCTGCAAAAGTAACCGTGGACCCCATAAGCGTGGCTGCTCCCGTTGCTTTGACTGCTGCGTCTCCACCTTGAAGGATCTGCAAGAAAAATCCCAGGGAAGGTGAAGAACAGCCTGGCGGGGACTTTCTCATCTGCGTTGAAGTCGGAGCCCTGATTTGTCTCTGATTTCAGTGACTGCGGATCAGGTCCGGAATGGAGCTTAAAACTTCCCCCATCTGACATGGTCTGAGGAACAGAGGTTCCTGAGTTGCATCATACGCTCACCAAAGCTAAGAGAGGTGTAAAATAAAATTGGACTCGCTTCGCTGAGATCTACAGATAAGATGATTATCTTATCACAGCCAAAGCTGGCTAGTTTTTTATTACTTAACATTTAGACCACATTTGACTCCTTAGGGTGGCAAAGAGGGACACAGAGAAAACCCAAATGACAGAGAGCCGCTGTTGCATGCTTGTATCTCCTGTTCTAAATCTAAGCAGCGAGAGCAAATTCACATTTTTGCTGTTGCATGCCTACCAGCAGTTTGTCCCCATCACCCCCACTTCTGATCACCTTCTCAAATGTAAAGGAAACAAACCTTACACAGGATGATAAAACTGATAAATAGAAAACGTTTCCTTTCCCCTGTCAGCAGAAAGCCACCAGGGAGCTTGAAGATCCAGAGTCTACTCGCGGTTTCGGCGCGCAGCTCGTGGGTGCTGTGGAGGGGAGACCTTCCTCCTGTCACCCAGGGCCGAAGAGCTGCTTCGTGCACACCCCGCAGCGATGGGTTGAAATAAGTCCCCAAGAGGCTGAGCTGCCTTTAGCGTTTCCCTGTGCTGGTACGACCTTTGCGGACACAACATCTCGCCCCTGCCGTGCGTGCACGACCGGCCGCCAGCATCCCTCCTGAGAGCCGGCGGGTTTCCCAGGCAGCGGTCAGGCTGAAAGGGAAGGAGATGCTCCACAAGGAAGTTCTGTGCCTTGGGCCCGCAGCTGGGACAGCAGACCAGGTTACCGAGAGATTTGCATAGCTGGAATCCCCAAAGCGCTTTGTGGTCAATGACGGAGCCTCTATTCTCTTTGCATCCTCGTACGAAGTTTCAAAATAATTAAAAGACAGGGGATTTCTCTACAGCTTTCCTAATAGACATGGGCTTCCCCCGCCCCCCCACTTGAATACGATTCCCTAAGTGATTTGGGCTGGTTCATGAACCAGCAGGTCTGATCGTTCACATGGCTGCGGCTGCGAGGTAAGGTCACTCCCTGCGCAAGGTTCGCAGACCCATCTGTCTTTGCCAAGCGCTTGGAGCTATTTTCTGCACCAAAAAAACTACAGCACTTCTTCCCCTGGTTTCATGGCTACTGCAGACGCTGCTGTTTCTTTGGGCACTCGAGGAAGCCCAGTCCATCCTCCCTCTGACCACAGAAGCCTTTTCTGGGGTGCAGGGAGAGGAACCCATCCCTCTCCAGCGGGGTTGCAAGCCGACGGGGACGGCCAGTGGAAGGCACCGACGGGCAGGACGCAGCCCCGCGTGGGGCAGGCAGCTGCAGGCAGGCAGCTGCATCGCACAAAAGCTGTGTCCTGCGCGTCGCACAGCCCCCTCCTGCAAGAGAGGCATCCTCCGGCTGGGGGGAGCGAGGGGGCACCTCCGTGAAACAGTGATGGCCCAGGGCATGCCCCGATCTCCCCCGCCTCAGAGGCCACCTCTAAAGGCTTTTGCCTCCAACTGCTGCACGTGTACCGGTGGGTACCAGACCTTCGGTTTGCATTCGCTGGGGTTGGTGTGTTTTGAGACTTGAAGATGCAACAGTAAGGGACATTTTGGGGGCCAAGCTAAAATCCTTCCAGAGCTTTAAAAAAGAGTAGAGACCTGCTGTGCAGATCAGGCAGTGCTTTTAAGGGCCTTTTCAAGTGACGAGAGGTCCAGGGGTCCATGGTGAATGGCAGAAAGTCCACAGTAGATCTTCTAGAAACGACGAGCAAGGCGGCCCGGTCTGCAGTCAGTGGTGGGACTGGGAAGGAGCTGTCAACAAAAGCAAACACTGCGGGGCGAGCGCAAGCTGGTGGCGATGGAGGAAGCAGGGCGGGCAGGCGAAATGCACATCTGCAGTCTGTCTGTTGTTTAGGCGTTGGTAACCTTAGACAAATCTCTCCAAAGCTGGAAAAAATCCTTGGCTACAAGATAACGGGTCAGCTGGGAAAACCTGCTGGGCTGCTGTTTATCGGGAGAATATCCTAAAAGCGGCACAGGGGTGAAACAAAACCCCAACCAACCTGGGCTGTGCCGAGAGCTTTGCATTGCTGAACACTCCATGTGACCAGCTCAAGGGTTATCTTCGGCACAAGTTCTCTTTTTCAACACCTGCTAAGCAGCATAAAATAAATCGTAAAACACGCATTAGCCCCAGTGGGCAGGGGTGCGAAATCCTTGCCGAGCCTTTCCTTATCTGCCGTTTGAACATCCTGAAGCTTCGTGGCCCAGTCAGTTTCTCATAATACTAACAAACAACAGCGTTGGTGAAACCAGGAGCAGATAAGCAATTCTAGCACACAACTCCCAAGGGAGTGGTGCCGCACAGCCCTCTTTCTCGGGCGGTAGCAGCAAGGAGACCTTGTGCTTGTCATTTTTTCCTTCTTACCATGCGGGAGTTGCTCAAAGCAGATGATTTTTGTCCATTCAGCCCAACTGGTCACTGGCCAACTGGTCACTGCACTGATCTAGGATGTGTGTAAACTTTGCCTCTTGGAAGAAAATTATTTATATTTCAATCCTTTTAAGTGTGTGTTAGTCAGGAATCACATTGCTCCAGTAGTATGATATAACTGGAAAGTTGAAATAAAAGAAATTTTGGAATAGACACATGATGGTGCACAATGAGGGAAATGTCTAGGTCATGGGAATGACCAGAACAGTTGAGATATAGAGCTGAGGCTACACAGTATGTTTGCCTCACTTAATTATTAAGGCAAGAACTGAACCTTTCTCATGCCTTTGCTGGGAAACCTCTTTCTTTGAAAGCCTGATAATAATCCAGGGAGCCATTTCTGAGAAAGAAACAGTCAGACAGGAAAGTATTTTTCTACAACTAGGTCATCTTTCAGAGATCTACTTTCCTAAGCACTGATAATCCAAAGGACTTTAATTTAGACCTCACACAATCCACACGAGCAGACTGAATTGAAGAGGTGGGTTTCCTCCCTGCAGTAAATTATGTTGCTAGAAGACATTGAGTTGTCTTGGAAAACATTGCTGTTTTGACACCAGTGCCTGGAAAATGAGGAGCAATTCTGTTCCTTCTAACAGATGCTAGCTCCATTTTCTTTAATTCACGGAAATTTCTCCAAATTCCATTTCAAATAGCTTTGAGGGTGTTTTCTAATGAAACCAAGTGCTTTCGAAAGTGCGGAAGATATTTGGCCGCTGTGGCTCTGGGCTGGGAGCAGTCAGCAGTGCGGGGTGCTCGCTCGAGAGGCAGCCAGACCCTCTGCAAGGCGCTGAGCAGCCCCAGCGGCACGAAGCGCACGCCGTGCCCCGACGTGTCCTGCCTTTGGGGATCCTGGCTCTGCACGCTTGTTCTTTTTTGCGGTATCATTTCTGAAACCGCTTCTGGCAGGGGTAATCACCGTTCTCGTTGCACATCGTGCCCTCTGCTGGGAAAGCGATGGCTTAAGGCAGCCAAAAAGCAAATCCTCCTGGTTTGCTGCAGCGCGGCACGATGCTGGGGGGAGGCAGCAAGTCATGGCCAGCTCCAGCCCTGGGGCCATGAAGTCACCTTTAAGCCGCTACCTCAGTCCTCTGCCGCACGATGCCCATTTATTCAGATGTGTTTTCGGGAGCTCTGCTTTGCATGCTGCAGGTATGCCAAATAAATCCCACTGGGGCTGATTATTCACTCCCTTGCCCCAAGGATTATTTGAGTTAGGGCAAGCAATTACATTGCTATACAGCCAGCGTTGAAGAATAAATCTGTCCCACTTAGACTGTGGTAAATAAACACTGATACTCATGGACAGACATGCAGTTTAGTCTAAGACCACTCCTTTTTAAAACTTCTAGCCCAAATGTGGGCTTGTTGTCCGCTGCTTGCACTTGCATTCTGTCTTTTGGTATTTGTGAGCGTGTTACTTCCAGTTCTCCGAGAATGAAAGCAGAAGCTGAAAAATAGCACATCTTTCTTGGTTGCACACAGTGACTGGTTCCGGCTGTGACCGGAACACACTTCTCCAGTTGCTGGCGATTACGAAGCCTTTTGCCGCTCCGAGAAGCCAGGGCTGCTAAATGCCTGGACCTGCGCATGCTGCAGAACAGGGCTCCCAGTGCCATTTCTCAAACGCTGCAGAGGTGCTGATCCCCTCACCCTGGCGAGCCTGTGCTCATGTCGGTGGGCTACCATGTTTGCCTGATCATAAAGAACAAACCCGATCCATTCGGAGGGTGGATTTTCAAAAAATGAGATGTGTCCATGCTCAGAGCATATTTAAAAAATCCTTAAGCATCCAGTCCGCCACCAATAAGCTGACTTGTGGCAGCCAGGTGATCAGTGTGGGACACCGGAGGTGACAGCAGACGCCAGGGCTCGGCGATATTGCGGCTCATTAGCTGGTGGACAAATGCGCAGCATGCAAGATTAACGAGGGAGGAGAGGCTGTGACGAGCTTGCTGCGCGGGGCCGGGAGAGAGAGCTTCGAGCAAGTCACGTCGGCTGCCGGCAGCTGGAGGAGGGCACGGAAGCAGCGCTGCTCTCCGGCGGGGCTGCACGGGCATTCAGCCTTCTCCCCGGCGTCCCCGTCTTTAATCGCAGCCCCCCTGCCCTAACACCACCCCTCCGGCTCTCCCTCCGATCAACAGGGCATTCGAACGATTAGGAGATCAATATATAGGAAACTTATCGAAAATCAAGTCATATTATTATATGTGCATTGCTTGCAGAAGACCTAAATGATGAAAAGTTTAGCAGTTGAAAAATACGCACACTCTGTTACGTGATACGTGAGCTTACGTTTAACTGTGAAGGTCTGTGCACTGCCACGGCTGGCTGCAACTTCTCTGGAGTTTTCTTTTCAGTGAAAAGTTACATTTTCAACTAAATAAAGCCTTGCACAACATAAAAATTCATTTTTTCTTCAGGAAACTGAGAAGAAAAGTTGCCGCCTAAAATAAGAAACTCTGAGTGGCCAAAAATTTTCTCTCATCAGACTGATTTTCTCAAAACTTCTTTTCCACAGGGAAAAAAAATCCCCCTTCACTCCCATAAAGATGACCTCCAGGACCATGATTAACTACCTTCCGGCACACAGCCTTCTGCCAAAGCCATCAACACAGCCGAAACTGCACCAAACAACTTCAGAACATTAGTGCTGGGGGAAATGATCAGTAACAGGTGTTTGCAGGAAAAAATAAAGCCCAGAGTTTAGATTGCCCGTGATTAATGAACAACTACATGCAACAGGGAAGGCAGGAGCATCCTGTCTGGCTTTGCTCACCCGAGGAGACCGTGCTGGAGCAGCGGCAGGTAGCTCACCTCAAAATGCAGGCGTGCAAACACCGCGTCTAAACTTAGAGCCAGAGATCAGCCATGGGACCGACGTAACTGGTTTGTAGCAGGTTTGTACATCAGGTTTGTGTGAATCCTCTCCTCACAATTCTTTGGGCAGTCAACACGGGACAAGCAGGAGTAGCAGGGGGCTGCTGGTACCCGAGAGTCCTGCACTGCTCTGCAACCCTCTTGGCTCAGGATCTGGCCCGGCTGAAGGTGCCTGTGGGCAGCCAGGAGCTGCCCATTTGTCACAACAGTGTCACAACGCGTTCACGCCTGAAGGTGAAAAGCGAATACTCGGGCTGCAAACAGTGAGGCCGTGCAGGCAGGGGTCAGAACGGGGCTCCTGCCCGCACCCTGCAGACCCGTGCTGTGCTTTTGCAAGGGGTGCTGCTGCGAGCGAACCCGTGCGCAACGTGGGTCGCACGCTCAGGGCACAGCCCGCGCAAAGCTCCCTCGGTGACATATGGTTTTCAATTTAACAGGAGCTTACCAAGGTATCAGATGACACCGTGACTTGGAAGTCACCCCACGGCTTGACGTTTGCAAGAAAAAGTGCTCGATTCCAGCTGCATGACCCAGCACTCCCGGCGCCCTGGACATATATCTTCCAATATAATTAGGGGAAAACCAGACTGCAGCTTCAGATGTGGCACCCGGAGGCAGTACCCAGCGAGTCGAGCGGTGCGTTCAGATGCAACAGGCACGGGGAAGGCCCGTAACCCATCGGAGCAGAGCGGGGGTGAGCTCTGCTCACTGCTGCTAGCACCGGTCCCCTCCAGCCACGATACTGCGTGGAGGTAACAGCTTCTCACCTCATACAACGGGTGACTTCACTTCCTGGCATTTGGGGATTTGTTTCGCGTTTAGCACTCTCTGTGTTTGTGTTTTGATCCTGCTTGGTGCAGGCTCAGCCATGCAACGAAGCAGCTACCTGTTGGGGCTGGTGCCGGCGCGGACGGTGAGAGGGGGAGCGCAAGCATTGTGGCCCCTGTTAGGGCTTTAGTGAGCAACGCTTCCAACGTCCAGCCGGCTCTGCGGTTCCACGGGTGGCCCGATCGTGGCTTTCTCTCGGGGGACTACGTGCTTCCCAGCACTACAGTGCCCAGGCTGCTGCAAGCCCTGCGGGGACGTCCGCTCGTTCCCTCAAGGCATAAGCTGGTGAACGGGTGTGAACAATGTACGATGCTGATGAAAGAACCCTTACGGACGTGTCTCCGTGGCTTGCCCTGCCAGGCAGGGGCAGGTTTGGCGGCAGGTCCAGGCACAGCTCTGCCCGAACCCGCTTCGCCCCGGGCAGCTGTGACTCAGCTCAGCTGTGCTGAGGGTCCTGCCTGTTAGAGGAGAAAGCAGTTTGGCCATCCCAAGACCCAGCAGCTCAGCGTGACCCAGGCTCCTATGCCTATCCACACGGCAAGGAAAACATATTTTCGTCCCAGACAGAAAGCGGGACAGCTTTATAATACATTATTTGTTTGCCTTGTCCACCTATTTGGCTGAGGGGAATGAGATGTAATTAAGACTTAACTCAGAGCTGTGGGATAATTCCCAAAGACGGGGGCACCGTGTACTCCCTCCTGCCAAATTTCATGCGGTGGTAGAACGCATATTAAAACAACAAATAGCGCATGTGAAATAATACAATGTTTGAGCCCACGGCAAACGTTTCACATCCTCACTGCAGCTTATCGGGAAGCAAAGACAGGCAAGTGCTGCCCGGGGCTGTGCAGGACTGACCTGCCGCAGACGCGAGAGCGTCCGAGCCGAGGCGGAGGCCGGTCAGATGCGGGAAGGTGCTGGTGCCACTCAGCAGGGTTACGCCTGCAAGACACAGGCACTCCATCCCCATCAGCCCTCTGGGGAGAATTTGTAATGACGTGTCTTTCACGGTATAAATCCTGCCAGTTGTCTCTTCTAAAAA
Organism: Sagittarius serpentarius; assembly: GCA_034782735.1. Classification (NCBI taxonomy): domain Eukaryota; kingdom Metazoa; phylum Chordata; class Aves; order Accipitriformes; family Sagittariidae; genus Sagittarius; species Sagittarius serpentarius. The sequence continues at coordinate 22,629,359 of JAVKLA010000039.1, read as the reverse complement.
GTGACCGGGCTATGAAGAGGCTGGTTCTTGCCCTGATGCTTTTTTTTCGGACGCTGTCTCTCCAGGCACTGCTCAGTCAGACAGTCAGCGTGTCAACAGCACTGCTTCATGTGTTGCTTCGTGTTTTATTTTTACCTTTTACGGCAATGAAGACAATGACCCAACTAAAGCCCCTGTGCCAAGGGCCCATCTGAGCCGTGTATAATGCTCCTGCACCTCCCGGCGCTCTCCCGGTTGCAGCCTTCATGCCGCCGGGAGCAGGCCCGGGGCTGCCCGAGCTGACGCTCGGCTCCAACACAGGCTCCTTCGCTGGACGTTGCTCAGCGGCAGCGACAGCCCTTCGGCAGCTGACAAACTGCCCGGCTTGCCGGGCCCGGGCTGGGGTAATTCCTGCTCTCCGGGTAGCACCGTGCGGTCCGAGGGCGTGCAAAGGAGCCGCTGCAGCAGTGCCGATGTGGCTGTTTCACAGCATCGGTGTTTACTGACAATTTAATCCACGGAGGGACGCAGCCTGGTGTTTGGCAAAGCCGAGCCCATCTCTGTTGTAGCAACGCACGAATGATTTATAATATTTAAAACCGGAGATGTGACAGACTGAACGTTTCAATTCCTTTTTTTTCTCCCTCTGATATCCCGGTTTTCCTGAAATGAGAGGCACCCAAACCAGAAGCATCTGTTTCTCCTTTCAGTGTCCGCAGTGTAAATAAAGTGCATTTGTGATGTTTCGATTTCATAAACATATTGCTTTTGGCTTTTCTTTGGGTATGCTGCGGAGCTTTGCTGCAGAGCTGGACGGACTGATTAGCGTGGCTCTGATCTGTCGCCAGGCCCACAGAAGTCTGTTTACAGAGCCAGGTAACCATTGGGAAGAGTGGGACCCTGCCCGTCGTTTACAGGACCTGTAATTTACCCCGGCCCTTTGCTGAAACAGCTCCTGTAATAGCACCTGCAGAAGGGGCGATGGAGCTCGCCGGGGGCTGGGGGTGCCGGCAACCCCGTGGCTAGCTGCCACCGGCCACCCGTGGCCTTCCCGTCCTGCTTCAACCTCAGTTGCGGCTGGGCTGCCTCTGCCGACACGCTCGCCGGCTAAAATCGCGCTTGTTGCCACGGTGGGGAGCCAGCATCCTTCTGGAAGGGTGGTTTGTCTGTCTGGCTGCCAGCCTGCCCTGGGAGTCCCCAGAGTGGGCTAAATCCTTCCTGGGGCTTAGGAACGATTACCCGGGGCTCCGGCTGCAAGGGGCACTCGCCCTGCTGCCTGCTCCGAGCCCTGGGGCTGATTTTGGGTAGAGTAACCAAGCACCTCGATGTTTTAAAACTCAGAACAGACGCATAACCACAGGAGGTAGCAAACAACTATTTAAAATCTGATTTTAGTTCATTTCTTTTTTCATTTTTTTTTTTTCCAATAGTGGAGTCGGAATATTTATTCACTGCAACATTACTGGGCCGAGCAATGCTAACTAGCCTGCTTTTCCCAAAGAGGATTTTTAATGAGACACGCTGTGCCCTTGAGAACAGAGAAAGCAGGCATTTTTCTTGTAAACACAGCAGCACAGTGGTTTGCTGGAATTCACCCCAGAACAGAAAAAAACCCCCTCAGGTTAAAAGGTCACACTTATAAGCAGATACTTTACCATAGTTTACATTTTCAGATCTACAAACACGCACAAACACATCAGATTTTTCCGTTGCCTATGAAAGAAAACCGGTGGATGTAAACCCAGGTGGACACCGACCTCGGTGCTGCTCTGCTGCAGGGCTGGTTTTGGGACCTCCGGGGCCTGCAGACCCCAGTCCCACCTGGCCCCAACTCTGCTCTGTGTTTCTCTCCTTGAAACCCCCTACGCCTTTCAGACATCAACGCGAGCCATGACCTGGCAGCTTTTTTCCAATCTCCTTTCCTTATGATGGGCCGTTTGCCCAGGTAGCTCAGAGGAAGGTGAGGAGGAGGAAGGGCTGCAAATCTCCTTTGGCCTCCAGGCTGGAAGGGTCAGTCATGCTCCAGGCTATCCCACCTGAGCACGGGAGTGCTTTCTGCCTAATAAAAGTCAGTCGTAGGGCTTAGCAGCTACCCTTACTGTTGATCACCTACGTGAGAAAATGCAGATTTGCCTGTTCCATGGCTGATTCAAGACACAAGAGAAGCTCAGCCACGGAAATAGAGAGATAGTGTAGCGCGGAGGGACGTTACTCAAAGGGCAAACTTTGTCCAAGGAGATAAATAACAAATAATGGGAAAAACATCAAAAGGAGAGGGATTTTCTGAGAAGAAAAAGGGCTTTTCTCCAAGGAGGCTGTAGTGAGTATCAGAGGGAGGAGGCATCAGTGTCTGTAGCCCGCACGGCTCGTGGAGCTGCTGACCTTCAGTCTGGGCAAAACGCTGCTCCTTGCTGAGGTCAAAAGTCGTATTTGCTTTTTGAGAAATGCCTCAGAGCTGTGGCCTCCTTTATCCAAAAGCAACAACCCCGCATTTATTGGGGAGGAGGACAGAAGGGAAGACGATTGCAGGCTGAAACTCGTACGGAAAAGCCGCTTGAACACGGCCCTCCCCCCCCCCCGTGAAAACCTTCTAATCGCAGCTGGGTGAAGCGGAGCTGCCAAGACCCGCCGTCGCAGGGCAGCGGTGCTGCTCAGCAGTGTTTTCATGCCAACTGACAACAAAAGCCAAAGAATCAGCTAGTTCTGACGTTGTGGCTAGATGCTTAACCAGAAGAAGCCGCTCACCCAGGGAAGCCCGATGCTCCGGAGATGGATCCTGGGCTAAAAGGCTCAACAACAGCTTCGGCCCTAATTGCCCCAAGTGAGGAAGGGAGAGGCTGGAGTCTGGGAAAGCAGCTTAAAAGCCGTCAGGTAGAAAGGTAGGAAAAGATCTCAACTTGAAACTACAGAATGGGCTCAGCCTACCTTCAGATTCCTCATCTTGCTGTTTTTCCCCATCTTCCTTTATGTGGAAGGCAGTTGATGTTACTCTTTTAATTATTTGTGTGTAAAATATGCAATAGCCCATTTTAAAATGATTTTTAAAATCAATTAGCTGCACATTTCATTGACAAGACAGGAGACACGTAAAGCAGCTGAAAGAAGAAAGGCATTTTTGAATACCTACATGGATAAAGAGCAGAGATGAAAAGCAGATGTTGGAGGCAGCTGTGTAAAACAAATATTGAGTAGGCCAGAAAAGAGATCATAAAGAAACAGCAGCCCTAGCGATACGCTTCTCGAGCACCGTCTCTGCGTTACTGTTTATAGCAGCCAGGTTTTTAGCGAGCCAGGCTTGCAGACACCAGCTTTTGTCTCCCTGCTAAAGCTGCGCCAGTTCGTAGCCATGCCCATACCCCAAAACTGCAGAGAGCACCAAAGAAGCATCGTTCCAGCCTCCTCTAGGGCTGGGTGATGGCTCCGTGCAACCATCTGATCAATCTTGTGAACCTCACCGGCTCCTCTGCGTTATTTACCGGTTGTAGCACTACATGCTTAGAAATGTTGATCCCCTGTGTAAGATAGTATCTAGGGAGCCAAAATACTCTGCCTGCAAACAAACACGGTCACATATAAACTCATCAAGTAAATGCATTTGGAACAGCTAAAGCTGGGAGGCTGAAAAGGTTAAGAATGTATTAAGACTGTATTAAGACCATATTATCTTTTTGTCCCAAGAATCTTAATTTCCAGCTTTAAAAATCATTTTCAAGCTACCAAAGGAACGTCTGAAAAGCAAGGGGCAATGCTTCCCACCTGCCTTCAGTGCTGAAACAAATACATGCACAGTTTGTTCTGCAGCAACTGCACACCCTTGTATGTGGGGCTGCTCCCGTACGGCTCGAGCGCTACGTGGTTTCAGAGACCTGGCTGAACTGAGAACAGCCGCATACAGATTTCTAAGTTGCCCTGCTTTGCCAGAAGGACTCTTCTCCCCTCACTGCTTGGGATGTGCTTACTTGAATTATGGTCTACCTGAATTTTCATTAAGAGCAAGGAAATGAAAAAAGAAATTAATCACAACTTCTACTCTCTCCTTCCCTTTAAGGGGGAAAAAAGCAGCAAAGGGAGGAGGGGGGAAGGATTAATTAGTTGCAAAATAACAGTTCTTTGTTTCCTCTACAAAGGAAAAATGCCTTTCATAATCTTTTTCATGAAACCCTTCAAGATCATTGCTGTTGCTAATTAAATTATGGACGGACACCTCCACGCAGCCTTTTCATTCCCACTGTCAGAGGCCACTCTGGCGGTCACGGTGCGTGTCCCCCCCCCAGGTATCAGAACCACACCAGGGCCAGCTGCAAGGCCACCGGTACGGGCCCGTCCTTCCCTGCTGCAGCGGTGAGCCGGAGCTTCCACGCCAGCACGCCTTACCCCCACAGCTGGCGGCCGATTAGCGCGGGGCACGTTACCCGCTAAACCCCAGCCCAGATGTTTACGGGGAATGAGGTAAGCCAAATGAATACCAGCCCAGCCCGCAGACTTGTAACAGGGGTAAATGCCCAATTCTTTCCAGAGACTTTGGAGTATCAGTGTCAATCAAGTGCAGAAATCAAAGTTAGGGCTTTGAAGGAAATAAAAATTAATGTGTTTCACTCGGTCAAGTACAGGTTCGTCTGTTTTCTGGCTAATAATGCTTGCTTGTTCTCACTAAAGGAAGACAAATGCCTAATCTGTTCATAATCCAACTTCAGAAAATTCTGCTTACTTCTTCCTCTGAGCAAATAACAGTTCACAATCAGGCAAACGACATATTAGTCATTCGAACGTTTTTGGGCAATCTCCATATACAGCGTAGCTATGGTATCTGACTGGTACAAGCTCTTCCACTGCTGCGTATCTGTCAGCCTCATTTAAGCCCCCTCAACTCCTTCTGAAAGGAAAATGATGGTGTAAAGTGTATCATAGAAAGACCTTAATTACTTATTTTCCAGTATAAAATTGAGAAAGCAGAAACCCAAGCTGTATGGCAAGATTGAGGCTTGCTCATGTATTCCACTGTAGATCAAGGTTTGACCCAAACTACCGAGGTGTTCTCCCACTGTCTTAAACAGGCCTTCGCTGCAAATCGATACACCCTGCTTGGGAACCGAAGAAAGGAAAAATTCATTTTCCTTACGATTTGGCCATTTTGCTTTCCCCAGCTCCAGGGCGTGCTCTAGCACTGAAAGCACGAGGGGCAATCAAGCCTTCCCACTGCAGGCAATTCCTTCATCCAGGTATTTCTAAGGAATGCAGATGGTTTCAGCCCAAATTTAATACGAAACGCCAAAATGAGATCTCTCTTTCCCTGATAAATAAAAGCTATAATAATTGCAGTACAGGGTGCCGCAGAGATCTGGTAATTAAATACACTGTGAGACTCTTTGTCCTACTCAACACAATATAAAACTTTAGTCAAGTTCCTGAGTTACAAAACTGCTTCTCATGGTAGGTTTCTCTTTGACACAAATGTTGAAGATGCCACATTTCATTGTCTGCAAGAATTCTCCAAGGAGAGAAATTCAGGCAATGGAAATAGTTTGGCATTTGACCAACTATTTAAAATATTTAACAATGACCTTGAGAATTACAGAAGGATCCATTTAAAGCCCTAGTTTAAGGGGGAAAAAAAAAAAGAGAGGGAGGAAAAAATATGTTTCCTTGCAGAATCTGGTACTAATGCATGTTTACTGCAAAGTTTATCTCAGATATGCTCTGTACATGATCAAAATGAGCTTAAATACAAAGGAAAAGGAAACAAGTTTAACTCCTTGACTTAGAATTACTCTGTGACCCTGCATGTATTTAGAAATTAATTTCCAGCATACCTGATCACTTCATTCCAAAGCATCAAACAGTTGCTCAGAGCAAACAGAGTGACTAGACCTTACGCTGATGCTTCAGTGGAAATTTTTTTTATTTATGAAAAGGATATTTGTGGCTCATTGCATTTATTGCAGGTCCAGCTGGCAGAGTAAATGAACCGTGGATGTGCCGTAGACACTCAAGGCAAAGCTCCCAAGTGAATATACCCAAAGGCACCGGCTTCTGCACCTTCTGGGCGAGGGCAGGTCACGTGGAGAAGCCCAAAGGATTTGAGCAGAGCTCTCTGCCATTGGCAGCTTGCTCTTGGGGACCACCGTCATTGCAGGACCTGGGCAAGGCATTAGGGGAATATATGCATGTGTCGAGTCTCATTTATTCTTTATGGTTCATTCACCCATGACCGTGCCCTAGAGGAGGTATGTTTGCCTAAGAGGAGCAGAAAGCCACTTCCCGGGCCAGTTAAACTGGCCACCACAGGGTCACCTGGGTGGGGATGGAGGTGGGAGAAGGGGGCTCATGTCACTCTGGGGTCCCTGTTCTCCGGGCTTTGGGCAGAGACGGTTCAGGCGGGTGCTTTCCCCATCACCGTGCCTTCCTGCCATTAAACTACAACTGCTTCTACTTTGTATTTTCAGTGTGTATCTCTTTGCCACTTACTACTGTTTCTAAATACAGGTGCAACTTCAGCACATTTTAAGGCTTATTTTGTACAAAGATTTTCATTTAATATGTGTGTAGTGACCTCCATGCTGCTGTATGGTATGTTGCCTATGCGTTAAAACTGTTACTTTCATAGAATCACAGAACGGTTTGGGTTGGAAGGGGCCTCAAAGATCATCAAGTTCCAACCCCCCCTGCCACGGGCAGGGACACCTTCCACCCGACCAGGCTGCTCAAAGCCCCGTCCAGCCTGGCCTTGGACACTGCCAGGGAGGGGGGCAGCCACAGCCTCGCTGGGCAGCCCCTCCCAGTGCCTCACCGCCCTCACAGGGAAGAACTTCTTCCTTACATCTAATCTAAATCTGCCCTCATTTGGTTTAAAACCGTTACCCCCTCGTCCTAGCACTACACTCCCTGATAGAGTCCCTCCCCATCTTTCCTGTAGGCCCCCTTTAGGCACCGGCAGGCCGCTGTAAGGTCTCCCCTGGAGCCTTCTCTTCTCCAGGCTGAACCACCCCAACTCTCAGCCTGTCTTCTTCATCGGAGAGCTGCTCCAGCCCGCTGATCATCTTCGTGGCCCTCCTCTGGACCCGCTCAAGCAGGTCCATGTCCTTCTTACGCTGGGGGCCCCAGAGCTGAACCCAGTACTTTGGGTGGGGTCTCAGGAGAGCGGAGCAAAGGGGGACAATCGCCTCCCTCAACCTGCTGGCCACGCTGCTTTTGATGCAGCCCAGGGTGCAACTGGCCTTCTGGGCTGCGAGTGCACAGCCTCTTCAGCCTGCAACCTGAAAAACAACCCCTGGAGCACCAGGTGTTGCTCTGTGTTTCTTCAGCACGGTTTTTGTGGTCCAACAGACAGGAAGAGGACGCTTTTGGTGGGGGGATCCTATTTGTCCTTACAGACCAGCGTAGCTGGCTACTTAACGTGCGGTCCTCTTTACTGCTGCGAAGCTGTGCGACTTCTTTTTCCCATATTATGGGGCCCGCCAGATTTCCTTGTATTTCTTAGCAGGTGTAGCCCCAGATAAAGAACCCACACGACAGCCCTGGGGAAGCAGCATGCAGGTGTGCTTTGGGGCAAACTGCAAAGAAATGTGGGTGTCTCCAACTTGGAAATCTCTGAACAGGGTAAGAGGACAGACGTGATGGCGCGTGGTACTCAAGGTCAGATAAGTATGTTGGGGTCCTCGGTGCTTTAACCTCTGTTAGTGCTTTTTTATGGACTATGGACTGTCAGCGGCTTCCTCATGTCCCAGGATTACAGAAATTAGAAAGGAAACCATAACCATCTCGGTTTTGCCAGCACAAGACTGTTTGCTTCAGTCTATGTGTTTAGTTTTGGACACGGCTTTTCGCATTTAGTGGATCTTCCCCACCTCCCAGTTGCTCAGTGATGCTCTTCCCGTAGGTTAACAGAGGGATTTTGGAAACGTCAAAAAGCTTCCAGACTTCCAGCCACAAGCCACAAAGAAAGATAAACCAAATCATTTTAGTTATGGTACATTTTCCACTAAATGCCCTTGTATACTACCACATTTCTGCTCCATTTGCAGGAGCTCCCTGCTCCAGCAGGACCTATGTTATCCATGCTGCTGCTGTAGCACTGCTCAGGCTTGCATCCATGCTTATTTTTATAGACCTAGAACCAACCTTCCTCCCAGATACAGCATAAAACTAGCAGGTTTTTTTCCCCAGAAACAGTCTTTTTGGGGAAAAAAAGAAAACTCTAAAACCAGCAACATTTTTTTATTATTATCTTGTACCTCTTAGGAAGCTGTAGGAAACCACGTCATGGGTCAACACCTCAAAGTATTATTCAAACAAGGATCAAACCAAACACTCCAAATCTAAAGAGCACGTCGAAAGTTACGCAAACAAGCCCAGGGAGATCCAGCAATGCCACCAGACTTCGCAGGGCCTCTGCCGAGCCACGGTGTGCCTTAACAGACAGAAGCGTTTTGTGCTAAGTTTGGTCGAAAAGACGTATCAAGGGAAAAGGTACGTAGAAAGTAATCAAAGCAAGAGTTCAGCCAAGCAGCGGGCGGCTCGTCCACGGCCTCTGGAACTGGCCATGTTGCAAAGCTCAGAGTTGTTCAGTTTTGCGCGACCTGCCCAGAGACAGGAAGAATTAGGTACGTGCACCTGAGCTCCTGTTCACACCAAGGCTGCCCACGGCAAGTGCGATACGGCCCCTTTTCTTTGCAATTTAAGACTAGAAATCTGAGTGAAATTCACCTGAGCACCTGGCAGCATTTTTCACCATCTTTAGACTTAGCACATTTTCAATCTCAATTTCCTTTGATTTTCATAAAATGTACATCCTATGCATTTATTTTCTCCAATATTTGCAGTATTTTTTAATGCCCTCGGTGCGTTAAATGGTTAGTATTGTCAATAACATGGTTTCAAAACAATTTTTTGGATGATTTTGTGAACTGGTTGCCAGCTGGCCAGAACGTGGAACCTAGATCCAACTTTCTATTACATGTTTCTCAAAGAAAACAAGACTTCTTTAGGGATACGGAAAGTTTTTCTGAGATTTTAATTGATTTTCCCCTCTGTCCTCAGTGTTGGCATCTGACATGGATCCACCCAGACTTGGTGATGGATGGCAGGGACGTGGGGGGTCAAAAGAGCGTGCTGAAGACAAAACCCACCCTGGCAGCTGTCAGGCACTGCTTTTAATGAAGGAGAAAAGAAGCAAAGACTGTATCTGTATAGCACAGGCAAAGAACTAGCTTATTTTGACTATTGAGGCCACAAATTAAAAAAGCATTTATTACCAGAATAAAATAAGTCATCCCTTCCAACAGTGAGCGCAGCGTAATGCTCCAGAGGTCCGGGGAGAGCGCGGGGAGGAGCCGGGAGCTATCGCCGCAGCTGCGGTGGTGTGACAACAGGGCGGCTGAGCGCCGTCCCACCGGGCTGGCAAAGTCCCTCGCGTACGAAATGCCAAACACGTCCACCTCGTACTTGGAAGATAAAGCACATGTTGAGGATTGCACAAACAACAAGAAACAGTCGCACGAGGTCACGTTAATCACTTACATGTGCCTATTATTAGTTAAAAAGGCTAAAAGGAAGGGAAAGATCAAGCGAGACTAGACTTCGTTTCTTGCTTTTCAGCAACAACAGTATACATATTTTCTAAATCCCGAGTGCATGAGCTGTGCTGTCACGTGCTCAGGCCCCACGCCACTCGCCACGGGGGTGGTGAGCACCCCTGCGCTGGCAAAGGCTGCGTGAAACCCTCCCCAGCCCTGGAGTACCTTCAGGGAGTAAGGAAAGCCGAGGTGAGACCTACAGCCACCCAAGCTACGGGGGTTTTCTGCACCCTGAAAGTTGTCCCTTGTCCCAGACAACCTGTTGCGCTCTGGTGCGGCTCTGCCCGTGCCTGTAAGGACAGCCACCGCGGCACGCTCTGCAGCATCCTTCATCACAACAGGGACCAAGGCAGCAGTAATGCAGAGTAAGACTTCACCCGACACCAGGGCAATCACAACCGACCGGGAACAATTCTGTGACGCAAAAACGCACCCTTGCTGTTTCTCAGTGCAGCTCCAGACCGAGGCGCGACTGAGGCTGCGCAAGTGCAAGGCGATGCTCACTTCGAGCTGTTCCAGCAACTTGTCCCTCAAGAAAAATGTATCACCCAGAAAGCAAACAGAGAGCGTTTGGCACTAGCGGCAGCTGCGGTGTCGGCTACGGGAAGCGTTTTACGGGTCTGCCTAAATGTTTGGGTTTCTGCTCTCTTGCACGTTTCCATCAGCCTTCTAGTCATCCTGTAAAAATAGAAATTCCTCTTTTAAGGAGATAATTGACTAACCCTGAGCAGCTGCAAGGGATCAGACATGGCAAAAGGCACTGAGCCCAGCAGTGCTCGTAGCCAGCTGCATAACATTACTGTTTCCTACCAAGGTCTTTCCTCAACATTAGGCAAAAAAAAAAAGGTAAATGAAGACATAAATCAGGCAACGTCCATTTGCTCTTTTCTGACATAATTTTAATGTGAAGCATGCCTTGCGCAGTCTAACTTGCCCGGGCAGAGCCGAGCAATGCCAGAGACCTTTTTTCTGGGGGACTGGAGCAGCCCCGTGCGTTGGCGGCGCTCGGCAGGGAGATGCATCAGGATTGCACCCTGCGTATGGCTGCGCAGCTCTTCACAACCCGTCAGCCTGAGCGCAGCCCCTGACCACTGTCCTGGACACGTCCTATAGCCCGTGAGCAAAAGTGCTCGTCAAAGAGACGATAAAATCAGACAAAGGGACACGCTGCCTGGGGCCAGCTGTGACGGTGGCTTGGATGGGCACCAAGAGGGAGGAATCACTGTCCGACAACTGAACAACTTCCAGTGCAAGAGCGATTTGGGTAAGCTCGTTCGCTTTGTCTGTACCTTCTCCTCTGCTGTTAAGCAACTGGTTCCCATTACTGACAGGCAGAGAAACGACTACCCGGAGTACCAGATATTGCAGGTAGGAAGCAACATATCGGAAGGTGATGTGGAAAAAAGGTTTCATATTTAAAGCTGACCATGGTGACAGCTGGGAGGCTGACCGCTTGCCATGAGCAACCTCTCCAAACCCAGACATCAAAGAATCTGGCTGTTTTGTTTGCTCTGGCTTCCGAGAGAAATAATTCACGTGATTTCAGGTAACAATCTGCTGTGGCAGCACTGCACAGGTTGCTCATATACTTACTATTTTTTAGGGGGAGATAAGTCTGCGAGAGCAAGCTGAATGTGTGCATTAAAAAAGAGAAGCCTCCAAGGTAAAATTGCAAGAATAGTTAACGAGTTACACAACCACAGCTCACTTTTCAGTATTATATGAAAAGCAGAAGGAGAACACATTTGTAGTGACCCTCAGAGACAGAATTTGGCAAAGCACTAAAAGCTCTTGGTGAAATAAAACAGTTGGGGGAAAGACATGCCCTGCAATCCTTTTGCTTATGATATCAAGTATAATATTCAATGGTCTTCAGAGACTGAAAACTGCTCTGCTGTTTTTGGATTAAAATGAATTGATTCAACTGTAAATTAACAGCAGATGACTTGTGAGAATGTTTATTCTCATATTTACAGTTTTGGATTATTTTGCATTCTTCAAAAGCATTAGAGCAGAAGGCAGCTTGGGCAGGGCTCACCTGGAGCTCCAGGCAGGCGGCGAGAGCCACCGTAACTGGCACCCGGTTTTGGCCATCGCTTGGCAAGACCACTCAAGCCCACCCACCCCCCCCTACACCCCACCCCCTGCCCCCAATATATAAGCGCCAGCTTAAAAATAAGCAGATGCTTAACTTCTGTAACGGGCTGGGGTTTGATCGAGCACGCGCTGAAATGTTTTGCTGACTCAGAGCCCAAGTCCTGCGCTGGCGGAGAACGGGTATTTATAAAGCGCAGGTGAGCCCCAACCGCAGCTGCAACAGCACTTCATAAAACCACGGTAAAGCGGGCAGCTGCTGACAGAGCGGCAAGAGCTCCTCGCCTTGGGACGAAGGAGCAAGGGCCGTATCCTGCCCGCGTGCACGCCGCTGCAAATGTCTAGGGCCAGCTTTGCCATGGGCGGAAACAGGCACAGCTCTGAACGCAGGCAAAACACATCCACTTAAGCAAGCTGTACTTCTAATTAGCTGGTTTCAAAGGTCTGCACCACTGTGAGCTGGAATGGAAGCATGAAACTGTTATTAGGAAAAACCTCGTAATTCTCTCATCTTCTGACAAACAGGCCCCATTCTACTTCGCCCCTCTCTTCCTACCTCAAGTTTGCATGTAAACAGTAGTTCGAAATAAGATCTCTATCAAAAGAGGCTCATTCCTGAGCACCAAATAGCTGCTCCCAGCTCTGCCCGCTTCCCTCCCGGCCAGCACGCAGCGCTCCGCTGCTCTTGCTTTGCAAACTGCCTGGGCATTTTCGTGGCCTGTTCAAGAAGCCTTGGCACCAGAGGGTGCTGGCTGCTCAGAAACCAAATACTGCCCTCCGTCATCAAAATTTGTCGGTTTTGTTTTGTATTAGCAATCTTAAATCACATTGCCAATTAAAAAAAATTTTTCAACGGGAAAGGAATTAACAGAGCTTCTGATTTAAGCACCTTCTCCGTGGGCTCGGATTTTCATTGGAGCGAGGTCAGAGACGGGCTGTCCCTCCATCATCCCATCACCTCCTGGCTCAATCATTCCCGAATTACCCCACGTGTTTGCAGACCTGCAGCTGCCCGAGCCCATCTTAGACTGGGGCGAATCCCGGTCCCTGCAGCGTTAGACTTAGTGATGCTTCCTCGGTGCTGCAGTTACACCTGGCTTTAGCCCTTCCTTAACCAAACTCCTGCTTGACCTTGTCTAAGGAATGAAATAAACTGGCAAAACTCCACAGTCGGCTCTGCAGGGAGGATTACACGTTCGTTTCACCCGCCTGTTGTAGTAGCTGAAATTTCCACACTTCCGAGAAAGAGTGGGCGGCATCTCCCCCTCCCTTCCCCTGGCCCCAGCAACGTGGAATTTTATTTGAGCATCAACACAACATTGTGGGCCCAATCTGCCTTTTTCTCAGGCAACAACAGTTTATCGAACGCAAGGCAGTTAGCATGACATCCACTGCCCCTCTCAGCTACACTGCGGGACGGCTGCACGCCCAAGAGCTATTCCTCCGCAGGCTCTACGCTGCTCGTCGCAACTTGAGACAACCGGGCACGTTCACCACTTAGCTGGTAAGCGAGGCTCGAATTATCACGGGGAACTTCTTTTTACAAATGCACCTGCGGGCTGTAGCTGGTTGACAAGTGCCCGTACCTCAGATGGTGGCTGAGGACAGGCAGTACAATTAAAGTCTATTCTCTCTCCTGTGGCTGCCTACGGTTTTTGCTCCCTGCCCTCAGCACCGCTGCTGTAAAAGCAACGAGAGGCAAAACAGAAATAGCTAACGCTCTCCATGGTAACATCCAGCAAACTCTGGGAGTCGGGGCGTCTGCCAGCTGTCTGCGGGAGTGAACTGATCTGCGCTACGTGACCTGGGTTCCCGCGCGAGTTCGAACGGTGCCTGCAGCTCCCCAGCAGCTCAGCCCGCTGCGCTTGGTGCGGGGACACCCGAGCCGAACAAAGTCCCTCAGTCCTAGGAACAGTGCGGGGCTGTCAGCAGGCCCATCCTCCCTGGGGGGCCGGTTTCGTTTCTCGGCAGAGTTAATCGGCACAGGATGAGCCGCCTCTTCAGCAGCGGCTCAAGTCTCTGCACAGCGCTACCTTGTAGTGTAGTCACACGCTGATAGATCCAGGACCCCCCCATCACAGCAGTAAAAGTAGCTGTATCTGGAGTACTTGTTTCTAATGCAAGGCCATGTTTGCAAATGCACACAAAACCGCTAGGAAGACACCCCACAAACACTCACGGAGGTGTTTAAAAGGTTCATCATGTTTTGGGGCACCCACTCTGAGAAAAGAGCTGACCTTCAGGTGCTGAGCACCCGCATTCTGAAAACGAGGTCTCCGAAGCACTCACAGCCTCCCGCTGACCGTCCTAGGCACTGATTTCAGGTAACCAACCACTCGAAATCCAAACACACACGACAGAACCCCGACACTGCTGCTTCTGCCTTATTTGTAAGAGGGAGGCAATCAGGCAGAGGAACACAAAATATCAGGTTGCTTATTTTATCTCATTAGAGGCAGGAGGAACACAGACTTTACTGTGTGACAGTAGGTGTGCGCAGGGTCACAGAGAAAGCGACAAGAATAGCATCCTAAAATCTTAACGTCAGCCATGCTGGAGCCTTCATTTGAGGGAATAAGCAGATTTGAAGAAGAGAAGGGGAATACCTGGCTCAGTCCTCTAAGGGAGATGATAACTTGCCGCCTCCAGGGCTGAGGAGTTAATCAGCAACGGCATCAAGGGAAAGGCTGCAGGAGCTTCTCAGATGAGTTTCGCTAATACTGAAAGGGAGAAAAAGAATGGGCTTTATTATTTCGTGTTTTTTGAGGTTTTCTGAGAGCTGAAAAAACTGCGTGTTAAGAGATAAGCTCAAGAGTGTGAGTTACCCTGGGGCAAGGCTGTGTCCAGAAAGTGCTGGATTTAAGCCTGCATCAAATGCCGCTGGCATTTCCCCCTGCTCAGGCAGGGTCGGTGGCTGTGTGGAGCTCCGTGCTGCCGTGGTAGATGGCTGCAGTTCCCCAAAGAGTTAAAGTCAACCAGGGCATGTTTATGCTGTTTTACAGTCATTTTGGAGCCATAAAACACAGAGCTGAGCTTCCTCCGAGTTTACGGCTTTGGATCTCATACTCTTGCTCAGGCTGCATCCCTTAGTATTTATACCTGCTTGCACTTGGCACCAGTCTCAGGTACCTTTTCCAGAAGCCCAATTTGCTTGGTTTTAGGAAAAAAAACCTCTCAACTTTACATCAGGTTCACAGAAATGCGGTAGCTCAAACTGACATCCAGCAGTTTAATGGGGTCCACTGGAAAATGCAGACATGATCTTACTAAACTAACAGACTGCCTGTCATTAAAGCCTCCTCAAGGAGTCCCCTTGGGGCACCGGAGCTTTGCACTGTCGTAGCAGAGCTGAACACGAGTGCCGGCTCCGCTCAGGCAGTTGGACTAGATGGTCGTTGTAGGTCCCTTCTAAGTGAAATATTCTAGTCTTTTCTATTCTTTTTTATTTTGTTCTCTTGCCGTACTCAGCTACGGGAGGGGGCTGCCGGTGGGTGGGTATGTAAGTAAGACAGCCTGAATCCCTGCGGGTGGGAACTCCCCTGCAGCTTTCCTGTGAACTTTCTGCTCTGCAGAATATCCCGTTCTGAATCACAAACGTGGGTTTCTGTATGTCAGAGGTGGCTGCTTCTTCAGTGCATAGAAAATGGAGTTCATTCTCCAAGTTATCCACAGAACTGCTATTAGCCAAAACACTGATACTGTTGTGAGGCTGTAAGAATATGTTGAATTATCTGCTTTCCACTAATCTAGAGAGCCAGGAAAAAAGCTTGTGAAGAAGTCCGAGTTTACCTGAAAATCAAGACAAACTTCTTCTTCTGTGTGCTTCTGTAATGGAATGAGTTTGAATCTGGAGGTATCAAATTCAGAGCAGTTTAAATGTTAAACGTGGACAGAAAAAGCAGAGCTTTTTAAAAGATTTCATTGAACGTTGTTTTTCCTTGAGCAGTCTCCCCACTTGTGCAAATTGCACGTAAGCCTTTTTACAAGCGGTCTATTCATAGTGACACTGGCTACTAGATCTCCCTCTGCTCACAAAGTTGTTGGTCCAGCCCCAGTCCCTCGGCTTCGTTAAAGGGTTTGTGTTTGGTGGCCGTGCTGTGGGCTCTTTTCATCTCTCAGCCTCCGTTCAGGCTATTTTTAAATGTCAGGTTCAAGCGCTGTGCCTGGGCAGAGCTGCCTCCGGGATCGCTGTGCCCTGCGTGTTTACGGAGACCTGCTCAGCCGAGAGCCAGAGCAACCTCAATGCTCAGTATAGTGTCCTTGGTCAAGAGCTCAGAGCATGCTCAGAATCGGTGAAGCTCAAGAAATCCTCGCAGGCAGTGCAAGAAAAACTCACTCAAATAAAACCAAACGGCGAGTGCTGCGCCGACGGACAGAAAGCCTCGGGACAGACGGGCGAAAGCCAGACTCCTGCCTGCTCCCCGGTCACAGCATGGGGAGCTTTGGTGAGCAGAGATTTTGCTGTGTCTATGTTCCAGGGCTCGTTTTGTGGCACTTGACAGGTTTTTTGTATCGTTTGTCCTGGTTTGTGTAGCAGGTTAGTGCAGCATTCCCTTCTGCTCATTCCCTGGGAGCACCAGCTCCTCCCCCGGGGAAAAGGGACCAGAAACTCGCCTTTCTTTCTCCCTTCCCAATTTCAAATCTCCCTTCCGAGAGCGGGGACACAGGCATCGTACTCTCCGTTCTGCCTGCAGTCAGGAGAAGTGGCAGTACTTTGCCTGTGCCTCTCTGAACTTGACGCACAGCCCCGCTCCGTCCCGGCGGACCAGAGAAGGCTCTGCCCCGGCTCTGCTCCCTGACAGGCGCTTTTGCTGGCTTCTGGCCCTGCTTTCGCACACGCAGCTACGCCAGGCTCAGCGCCAGTTGCTTTTTTGCCTGTGGCTCTCTGGACCAGAAAAAAAGACGCGTGCAACCCGTGCCAGGAGCACAGGTTGAGGTTTTCCAGGCGAGGTGCTGGGTCCAGCCAGGCTGCAAAGCCTTGGGCTGCTCCCCGTGTTTCCCTGGGGCTAGAGAGATCCTGAAAGTGCTCTATGCCTGTATGCATATCACGTAACTCCAGGACTAAAACAAATGGTCTTTTAAGTTGGTAGATTATCAGAGAGTACCCACGTTTCAAATCTCTTTTTCTCTGTACTATAAAGGCAAGTGATAACAGCTCCCAAATTGCATTTTAAAATTTTCTCAAAAACTGTCCCAAGAATCTCTGTTGCTGCCATTGTTTGAGGAAGCCTTTGAAATCTGGCAAGGAAAAAACCCTCTGAGCTAGACAAACTCTTTCTCCGCAAAGACTTAGCCAATTGTTCAAGTTCCGAAATCTGCTGCTTATCATCCTGTGCACCAAAACGTAGTGGCAGCTTGTCGAGAAAACAACATCCTTGCTGGTACGCAAAATGTGCAGGTAACTGAAATAGTGGCATTTCTTAGCTTTGGAATGCTCCGTTTGCAGCCTAAATTGATACCACGGCTCTCTCCGCACCTGTCTGGGGTTAAGACACTAGGCAGGAAGAAAATTCTGAATGACAGTGTGGGAAATTGTTTTTATTTGTAAAAGCAACTTGTACAAGCCAACCAAATGGTCTCAAAACCTTGTTGGTGTCAATGCTGCCATGGCAGTTCTGCAAAACACAACCATTTTTTTACAGTAATCCCTTCCTCATGCTTTACTGAGGAGTTCCTTCCGTAACTGAAACTCCTTCTGCACAGGCTTTGTAAATCTAACAGTCGTGGCTCAAAACACTTAAACTTTTCCAGTGTAAGGTGTATGGAGAACTGTTGGTTTCAATCATAAACAGCACAAATAGTTTCCAGTTGTCCTCATCCAGCGTGTCTAACCCACGGACGCTGGTGTAGATAAAGCTATACAATCCGCTGGCGGGGCTAAGCGACACGCAGCAAGCAAGGAAGCCTGTGAGAGTTACCCGAGTTCTGTCAACCCAGGTGTCCGCCTGTGAACGACAAGATTCAAGATCTAGTCGTGATGGCTCCAGGATATGGTCTTTCTGCAAAGCTTTGCCTTAGAACGTAACTAGCACGTAAATCAAAGTGAATCACAAAAAATATCCAGGAAACTCACAAGATACGATACACACCTTTCAAGTCAGGCTTTCCTTTCCTTTCTTTAAGCAAGCATACACTACACATTTCAGAAAAGTTAATATAAAATACCCAGTCACTTCTTTCAGGATCCCCTGGCATTTTGAACAGCCTGTATTAAGACTTCTGTAAGTCCTTTTCTGGGGGCTGGCTACAGGGAGCCGTCTGGGTGTGTAAAACACTGCTTGTACCTGTTCCCCCCCAGTAGATTTGGTAGAAACAGTAAATTGGGATTCCATGCCAGATCCTGCCCCCGCCTGCTGCCGGCAAGCGGGAGGGCTGCGCTGCCCCGGGCGGTGGAAAAGCCTCGCAGCACGCCCAGCTACCCACCGCATGTCAGATGACAGACCGCCTAGTTAAACATGGCAATGACGTCTTGATTAGAAAAAAGAAAACATCAATAAATGGTAAATCTATACATAGGAAAACAAATAACCATGAGCTTTGATTGTTCAAGTTCACAGCAGAGATTACTTACCTTGGCAGATACATATTCAAGACATACGGCTTGTAATTCCTTAGCTAGTGCTAAGCAAAACCATGTGTTTTTCTAAAACAAGGGGAAAGTTTAACTCCCAACACTGTGCAAAGACAGAGCTGCGGTCATAACTTCTGCTCGTAGCAAAACTAAACTGAAAAGGGCCAAGAAAAAGGGTCCCAGAGAGGAGAAGAGCAAAGACTGAGGAGCAGCAGCTTGGAAGAGAAGCAAAACGTGGGTTACAGACCCACGCCAGGGACGGAGAGAACGTGTCCGCTGGACCACAGATACGCCCACGGCAACGTGGGGTGAAGAACAGGGTATATAATCATGAGCTTCTCCAGCAACGAGAAATTACGGTGCTTCCCGTGACTTCAGGTGCGGCGGCATCTCAAAAAATGAAGCAGGGGCCATTTCAGCAGCTCCTTTCCCCTTCTCTCCTTAGGAAGCGAGCCACTGCCGCAGGGCTGGCTGCGTACTCCCCCTTCTCCGCGGCCAGCTCTGCTGCAGCATCACGTTTAACAAACTGAAAGCTCTGTTGCCTGTAAGGGGGTCTGAGGATGAGATACATAGGACTTTAAAGTCAGCTTGCTCTCGTGTCACCCTCACGCAACCCAAAGCAGTTGCAGTGGTAGCAAAGCTGAGCCCATGCACTGGGTAAGTTTTTCCTTCCATCCGATGGCTTTATTATTAAGATTCTTCCTCCTTCCTTCTCCAGATGAAGAACTATTATTAAAAATGGTCGTAAAGCTGCTGCAACCACCGCTTACCACCCAAAAAAGGCCTTGATTTCCCATGGATGGTATTTTGTTGGTGCTGCTGAAAGCTTAGACTGAACTGTCACCTGGCGGCACTGTCCTCATTAAAAGATCACGCAGTCAAACAAATAAATAAAAGCACATGAAAAAGAAAGAGATTGGGAAACGCGAGCGGTGCGTTGAACCCCAGGCTGTGCTCACCACCAGCCGGGCCAGCAGCCGCTGCTCTGCCTTGGCAGGCTACAGTTTTCTATCACTCGCATTGCAAACAGATGTCCCACCAATACTGGAGCAGGACACCCCAGCCAAAGAGGTGCAATCATACTTCTCAAGGGATGTTTAGAAACAAGTCATTTACTCCAAGGTGAAGTGGAGGACCACATGCTTGGCAGTCGGTGGCAGTGTGTACCAAAAGGCTGTGTTGAGAAAGGGGGCTGATAAGGCATTTGGAAGCAGTTCAGCAGGAATTGGAAGATGGTAGGAGAGGTGGTTTGGGAAAGCTAAAGAAAACAAAAAGAAAGGAAAAAATTGTTTACAGAAGAGGTGTGACAACGACTTGACAGAGAAGGGAGAGTCTCTGGCAACTATTTCCGGTCAGAAAAATGTTAGTAGGATCAAAGCGGCGCTTAGGGAGGCTCTGCTCCTTTTCAAACTGCGCTGAATGAACTACACTCAGTGAAAGTGATAGTGGTAAACTCTTCAAACAGGCACCTTGTAATGTAGCCGTACTATTTAAAGATGTGTCGGCATTAGGATAAATATAGCATCCGCTAGTAACGGTCCACAAAGTCGCTTCAAATTCACATGAGAATATTTATCACAAACCCCAGCGGAGTCCAGCCATGCCACTGCCACAGCAAGAGCTCCCGAAGCAAAACCTCCCTGTGCCGCTGCAGGGAACTGCACAGCAACGGCCGGAGCTGGAGCTTGGTCTGAAACCAGTACCGAGGAAACGCTTCACGCTGCTCCAGTACCACTGCCCTGCACACTGCCTCTCAGAGGAGACATAACGCAGAGACCCAGGCCACGTGCGGTCGTTAAAGTTTTGTAGGAGATGGGGTGACAACCCCAAGGACCTGGACAAATTCCAGGCTATTTACTTGCTTTCTGCCTCCCTGAATTCCTCCGGCGCTTCCCTTTGGGCGTGCTGTTTTCTGCTTCCTGTCCTGAATCACTGCACAGCGCAGCTGAGGCCAGATCCCCCCCCACCCGGCACGGAGCTGCGAGCCTGCTGGAAGATGCTGGCTTGATTGAGAACTCATTGTTTTCCAGTCCTGCGAGGAAACTGCATCTGCAGCTCCTGCAGAAGAGCTGCATCTCCCCAGGGGCTGTGGTCTTGCCTTGCAGCTCCGCTCCTCACCGCCCAGCTCACCACCGCACAGGGAAAGCAACTTCACCGCAAGCGGGGAAGCAGCACACACCGAGCCTACAGAAAAGGGAGGAGGATTAGGGCTTTTATCTGCCACTGGAGGACTGCCTGCAATGAAACGGGCAGGGCGACGTGCGTGCAGAGGTGATCAATGAGGACAGGACTGTCCCGTGCTGAGGGATACGCGGAGGCTGGCAGGGCTGCGGCTGCCGGGCTGGGGTGACAGTGCTGGTGCCACGGCCTCTCCTCCCGGCCTTTGCCGTGGACAGCGTGCCGCAGCCGCAGCAGCAAGGCGCGCGGCCGCAGCTCACGGTGCCACAGCAGCCAAACCCCTGGACGGGCAGAGCTGCGGTGAGAGGCCAGAGCTCAAAAAGGGCGATCCGCAGGAGGGGAGAGGTCCCTGTGCCAGGGGAGCGGGGAGAGCTCGCGGCACGTCGCCCTCACTGCGGGTCAACGCATCTCGGCGGCCTCGACGTGCCGTCCTACTCTGAACATACGTTGCAGTCAAACTGGGTGCCGCGGCCTCTCGTAGCCCACCGAGTGCCCTGCTCTCCGACATTCCCGGCCCTTCCCCGGGACGGGCAGCGCAGAGTCAGGCCCAGGGGTGAAGGAGTCTGGAACTGGGCCATTTGGAAGCTTTTTGGTTGCACGAGGTTAACAAAAGCCTTTTCCAACAAATACAGAATAGCTCCGTCAAAGCCTTAGCAAACCCGCCGGCCGTGGCTGCGTCACTACCTGGCTGAAATCGATGAAAATCTTCCCAGCTTTCTTTTTGCTGAATGTGACATTGTGGCTCTGACAAAGGCAGTTACCGGGAGAGGATGGATGAAATAATCCTCAAGCCCACAGCACCGCACCCGAGGGCAGCGGGTGCCGGTGCAGCTCAGGCAGCAGCCGCTCAGGTGGTATTGTAAACAAAAAACCATCCCATCTTCCCCCAATTCACAGCCAGTTTGCCTTGGAGGAGTCCACGATGATTACTAATTAGTGGAATTACATCACAAGAAACAAGAGACTACTTAGCAACCAGCGGGAGAGAATTTTTAATCAGACTGTGTAAAACTATAGGAGTCTATTTGTTTTGGTCAATTCGCTTCAGTCAGTAACACTCGCCATTAAAAATTAAGAAAAATCCTTCCTTTAAGTAAATCCTCTCTCACAGGAGCAGAAGGATAGTAAAGGAGGGAAGACATGAACCTAGGAGTAAATCCTGTATGTTGCTGCAAGTCACAGGAAATACATTTGCCCTTCCCTCTTCACTTAGTGATGATAAAATAGGAGGGCCATGAATTATGCGTGAGGGTCTCACGTTTCATGGAGAGCTGTCCTGTAGAGCAGTGCGGCGGGCGTGCAATGGGCCTGCGGTGCCTCGTGCTCCTGCGGGAGCTGAGCTGGCGGCAGCGGCGTCGGTCACCGGGAAGGGACCCGCCGTGGGGAGTTTCACAAGATGAAAATCTCCGCATCGATGCAAACTGTCAGGGTGTCATTTGGATGAGAATGCTATCTGAATTTTGAATCTGAGAAATTCCACTTTAAAAATGGCTTTTGGACACAGGAAAAACAAAACAGCAAATTCAAATCCAGGTACTCTTCAGCCTTCCCAAGTTTTACGTGTAAGCCCTGTTGTGGTACCAGATAATGCATAAACCCAGAAGGGAAGGGATCATTTGAATACGGTTAAATCTCAGAGGAGCAGCTGGTTTCACAAGGGCTCTGGAACTTTGGCAACTAAATCCCAGGGCATTGAATGGCAAGAAAACTTTAGTCAAAATTCTGAGCATCTTACGGAAGGAGGGATGCAGCCTGGTGTGAACCCTCTCCTGACCCAGACCTAGCTGGGCACCAACCCTGCTGAGGGAAAAAAATGAGCTAGCATTTAGCCCTGGTAACGAATACAGAGCACCAGCCTCTCCTGTGCAGCAACCTGTGCACTGGGTGCATTCAGCGAAGCAAGGGACTCGGTGCCCTGAGAGCAGATGAAAGAGCGTGCGAGGTGGCCGTGGTGATGGGAAGCAATGGGCAGGAGGTGAGGACGTGGTGCCCCAGGCAGGCGGGTAGGCTCAGGCCAGGGAGGGAGGAGAGCATGAAAGCAAAAACCTCTTCTAGTTGCAACAGGAGCTGATCAAACCCGGGGAGGGTCCATGGCAGAGGTGGGTGAAGGGACAGCGGTGGAGGGTGGTTTGAAGACTTGGCTTGGAAGGCCATCACAAGTCAACAGAGAAAAGGTAAAAGAGGAAAAGTCATTGCCCTGATGGTGTTGCTTTCCTCTGTAAAAACAATGCTTTTAAAAGCGTCTCTTCCCCTCTGATAACAAAGGGAAACATTATACAAGGATTTCCATTCTTATCTAGGGAGCTGCTAGACAGGGTGGCCTTTCCCCTGACACAGCAAGCTGCCTCTCCAAGCTCCTCCTCCTTCAGGAGTAAAAACGTTTTTAGAAAAGCAGCTTCTAATTCCATGTATCTACTGTATTTATCTGTCTTGGTGCTCTTTTTTCAAACTGATGGCACTGCAGAAACACCCGTCTCCTCTAAAAGGACCACTGGGTCTCAGTCACTGCGTGGCTTGGGCACCGGGTCTTTCCATGGGATGAGCAGCTGAGAGCTGCAAACCTATCTCAGAAAGTCATTAGTACTGGAACAAATTCTCCTCTCGTGCTGAAGTGCCCCATGGCAGCCGCCTACCAGAACTTGAAATATTCATCATGACAGGCATCCCGAGGCACTGCTGTCGCTGTACCCTCAGACCTCGGAGCATGGCAGGGGCTAGCACGCGACATCTGCGTTCTCTGTACCACAACCTGTTGGCAGCAGCCGCGCAGTGTCCAGGTGTCACACCCTGAGCCTCTCCGCAGCCCTCCTTGGGCACTCCAAGGAAGCGAACAGAGACCATCTGTTGTTATCTGCTAACAGCACCCCTCTGTATTTTAAATCATAGCACTGGTGATACTGTTTTCGAGGTGGCTCGGGCTGAGATGCG
Organism: Sagittarius serpentarius; assembly: GCA_034782735.1. Taxonomy (NCBI): domain Eukaryota; kingdom Metazoa; phylum Chordata; class Aves; order Accipitriformes; family Sagittariidae; genus Sagittarius; species Sagittarius serpentarius. The sequence continues at coordinate 22,606,037 of JAVKLA010000039.1, read as the reverse complement.
TGCCCTGAGCTCCCCACATCTGTGGGAAAGTTCAGTTCAAAACTCTGTACTTTGGACTCCTCCTTATTTCTGAACCTCACAGGCTGCACAGCTTGTCCTGTATCAGTGACACGCTGTTAAGTTAAGCCCTGACCAATATGCCACTGGTATATGTAATTAGATACTTGCCGCTGCCTCCTTGCTGGTGGAAGCTATCACCGAGGAGTGCGTTTGGCCCTCTGGTAACTCCTCTCCAGGTGACTCCATGAAAAACTAGCTGAATTCCCTTTCTAGAGGACACCTGGCGACGTGCAGCACGCAGTACGCCTTCCGTCAGCCATGTTTCTTCAGTGTTAGCCTGGGCACGAATTTTGGGTTGTGAACTGGAAGCTTTGGGATTAATTTGTAACTTCAAGGCTGGACTTCCAGCAGATGCCAAGTGTCTGCTCTAGGCTGTTGTGTTCCTGGAGAAAGGGAGAGTTGGTAGGAAGAAGGTCAGGTCCTGGTGCACCAGGAGGGTTTGTGAGAGCTCCCGGATGGGCACTTTGGAGGCATTTTGGGGCCATCTGCAAGGCAAGGTTTCATTGCAGGCTTCCATGGAGATGCTGCGCTCTCAGATGGGAGCTGGGTCCTGTCCCTCTGTACGTGAGGCTTCCCAGTCAAATGGAGGAGGGATCTGCTCTTACGTCAGGGAAACCCTGATATGCTCAACTCGCGCTAAATTACTGCAAGTTGCCTTTAATTTAAAATAAAAGTAAACTGGCCAATGCCTGTATTTGCATACCTGATGTTTATTTTATGTTGCTTTAGCACAGGTGCAAATAGCAGTTCATAGACTTACGAGGTGAAATAAAATGGTCCGGGGCAAAGTGGAGAGAAACAAGAAATGCCGGAGAGAGCCTGGAATAGGCAGTTCCTGTGCTAGGTCAAACAGTTAAATGTTAAAGACGTACCTTTTTCCTGTTGTTTCTGGGTTAGGTGGCCTGCAAGCAGGGGAGGACGTCAGAATCACAGAACACAGCAGGGAGAAAGATTTTGTATTCTCTATATGCTGACGTAAAATAGAGACTTGACCAGCCTAATTCCTGCACGTTGAACTCATTTGGAGAAAAAAACAGGCACGCACACCCCCAAATGCAAAAATAAGGTCCAGAGACAGAAGAGGATCAAAGAATATAATGGAAAATAAGCCTCCCAAGTTTAAACCTAACAAACCGGCCCCCTCTCCACGAGGAGGGAGGATGCCAAGGTACAGGCCTTCCCCAAATAAGACAGTCTCTGGCTGGATGCTGCTGCCTTCCCACATTTGCCCACAAGCTGAGAGAGACTGTTTGCTCCTTCTCAGTACACGGTCATAACTGCTTTACTGCAGACTCTGCTGAACCAAGACGGCAAGTTTCAGCTGGAAATACAGTCTATTTCCAAAATGAAATGCAGGCTGCATTTTATTTTTACATTTATGTATTGGCAACACACTTAGGCCTTGATATCTGTGTCAGAATCTTTCCTCTTTACTGCTCTTCTACATGTAACATCCTGCTTTCGTTAGGAACGCAGGCATTTTTCTGGGGTCTCTGGTAGAGGAAACCTTAAGAACGTCTTTTGTGGATAGAAAAAGGCTTCAGAAAAAATTGCATAACACCAGGGCATTAAATATGTACTTTTCTCTCCTCGGAAACCACTTTTCAATCAGAAAAACAAACAAGCGAGTACCAAAATAGCCTCCATGAGTCACAAAAAAATTATCAAAACTATCAGACAAGGGCATTACCAACACAGCTGGTAGCATATTCCCCGGAACATCCATTGTGGAGAACATTTCAGAGCACGCACAATCAAAACCAGAACAGACAGCCTTGAACGATGCTTTGTAAAAAGCTTAATCACAATCAGATTGACGCGATGCCAAAGTACCGTCAACAATGGGCTGGTAGAGAGCAGGAGTTAAGAGGTGGTGCAACACGAATAATACCGCTTTGATTTGCGTAACACTCTCCGACTGTAAGTTTGTGCAACAGAAAAGCACACGGCTTGGCAAGATTAGCTCTGTTAATATGCTTTACTAACACAGTCCCTAGGAGAGAAGTACAGCGCGAAGGTTTGGACCTCGGCGTGCGGCGCAGCCCCGCGCAATGGCACACACCTCACTGCGGAGCCCGGCGTTAGTCACGCTCAAGACAGCCTTCTTTTGGGTGAAGATACTCAAAAAGGGTCACCCAGTGAGAAGGCAGGGGGGAATCGCAGGCTGTACCAACTCCTAGGTCCTGCAGTGGCTTGGATGCTAATGAAAACTGGGAATATTTTTCATCCGTTCTACTTCTTTCATCAATAAATTCTCTGATAATAGCTATGCTGTTGTATGTTGTGATGCCGCAAGAGGCTCCCGAGACAGTGAAGCTACAGAGCACGATGAATTTTACTAATTCAGCTCTGTTGCCATTCTCCGTCGGTGATACAGCCACGGAGGCTGGCGCAGTGCCGAAGGTGGGGGGAGCCCGATGGGGCTGTGGATCGTCCGGCATCACCCTGCCGTCTGCGGCATAGCCAAAATCCTGCAAGCCCCGATAACTCACTGCACGTAAAGTGGGAACCAGAACACGCCGGTGGGGAGATCACTCTCCCAAGTGGTTCTAAGGGAAGCAGCTGCCCTCTAGAGGGAGTGGGACCTGGATTAATTGAGACTGCTTCTCAAAATGCAGAAAACAGGCTTCCTCGTAGGCACAGGGATAGCCGAGGCAACCGCTTCGCGGTGTGGCGAAACACGGTGCGGGGGCCGCTGCGGGGCCGTGACGGGCAGCGTGTCCCCTCTCCCCCTTCTCTACCGCCCGCCTTGCAGGGAGAGGACCTGCACAGACAGCTTGCGGCCTCCTCGTTTGCAAGAACTCTTCTAAATCTGTGTATCAAAAAACGCATCTTAAAGATGTTATTAATAATAGCAATGCTATGTTCACTAGGTATTGTGAATCGCGTATCACTGTACTGAAAGATTGCTCTCCAGTATATGTACGCTATGGTTTTGTCTGGTTTTCTGTTATTCAGTCCGTGTGGGCTTTTACCACTTCCCTCGGGAGCCTGCACTGAAGCCTAATAGTCCGCATTGTTAGAAAACGTTTCCTGATATTCAGCTGCTTCTTCCTTCTATTCATGCACAGCAGAATTGCAAGCTCCTGCCCGGTTGTGCCTTCAATTGTTTTAGGTGCTCCAGGCTCCCTTCAAACTCTGATTTTTTGCCATCAGAACAGAGATTATATTCACCAGCTTCTCATGTCCTTTGGGTTTCTTTTGTTGAAACTTAATATCCCTCCACTGCCGTGCTCCGAGATGCTGTCCTTGCTACTGCATGGGGAAGTCAGCCAGCGCTGGCCCGGATCGTCTGTTGTTCTCTGCTTGCTTCATTAACTGCTCCTGCAGTGGCTCTTCCTGCCATCATCGCTCTTCATCCTTCCCAATTCATTTGGTAAAACTCAGTTTCCTCCAGTAAAACACCAGCACTTACCGATGCCATTTTATGGTCTGACTACAGCCTCCCCACAGCCTCAGCCCAGGGAAGCTGTGCTGTATGACATACAGGTACGGTACCTCCCGCCGACACCAACAGCCGCCGCAGGTCCAGTCACGCCAGTCAAACAGGGTGCTCTCTGCTAAAAAAACCAGGCTCCACCATGCCTGGAATAGGAGGCATTGGCTGGCTATCGGGGGGGATTCAGAAGAAGAATGAAACAACACTATTTCACCCGCTTTTCGTTAAAACCTGCTCTGCTGCCCACTATGGGAAGACAGAGGCAGCAGTTTCAGCTTCCCCTTGGACACGGTCAAGCATCATCCTCCACCACGACAGGAGCAACGTCGCTTAACTCTGAAATCAGGCTCCTCATCCGCTGGTGCTGGTGGCGGCTGACGCAGGCAGCCCAGCAGCTTTGCCAGAAAACACCTGCTCCGTTTTCCTGGGGATAAGATTTCGGCGTAACGGGTGCCTCTTGTCAAAACAACGGTATACGTTACCGTGTGTTTATTAAAGCGGGGACTCTGAAGCATGCAGAGTCCCTTTGAACTCGGTAAAAAGAATCAAAGGACCCAGATCCCACCCCAAGTTAGGACAGTGAATTTCTGAACTTATTCTGGTGGAGAGAATAAGCAGGTATTTCTTTCTTGCCTGAAGTAACTCCTGGATGCAGTTTCTGAAGGGAGACATTATGGGCCAGATTTGGTCATGCAAAATTGGAAATTGTTCCACATTATGGGGAAAATGATGAATGAGTGGGGAGTCTGCAAAATGAATCCCTTCTCTGTTGACAAGAAAAATTAAAGCCTCTGAAAATACTGAGACACACTTGAAAGAGCCCCATTAAATTACTGCAAAACATGGAAAGCAAAGGGAGAGGCTTGCCTCAAGGCATGGAGAGGACACTGTCCAAAAGACTGACATTCTTCTTGCTTATTGATGATGCTACGCAGCAAAGAAAAGCAAAGGTTTAGGAAAAAATGCATGCTTTGGAGGAATATTCAGGTTCAGGCACTTGGTGCCACCAGAGGTTTCTGTTTGCCCGACCCAGCGAAGAGTGTGAACTTCTGTTTTACTTTTTACACAATGAAACGCATTTCAGCAGCTCATAATCTAATGCCTTTGCTTCAAGTTAAGTGCACTTAATAAAGGCAGGCCCTCAGGACTCAGGAGAATGCAGATAGTTGCTATTGGATGGGCCTAAACTTCAGAGAAACAAATCACAGGTTAATCGGTTAATCCAGTCCTTACCCAGACCGACCCTGCTCGTGTTTTAGCAGACTGCATTCACTAGAAAACTGTCAGCACCGAGAGCGGCGGGGACTTTCTAGATACTCAGTCATTCCGCTGGTACAAGCAGCACTTTTCCCTGCCCCCAAAAAGCTTTGATTTGACTAAACATTTGGAGAAGAAATATCCTGTCATTTATTAACAAGAAGTCCTGTTGGATTGGAAAGTAATGGAACTAAAGTGCTGGTAAATTGACAAACCAGGGTTTTCAAATGAAGCCGCCTTAAAATTGCAAGGACAGTGATTCAAATGGGCACTTGCCTTTTTTTTTTGCCATTTCACTACGGCATTTAAAATAATTAGAAAAGGTCCTTCTAAATGCCTATTTTTAAAAAAACAAACCCACACAGAGTGAGGCTTTGCATTTCCATTTGATTCCAAAGTGATTTTTTATGGCTTTGTTATAAAACTCTTCAAAAAGGATTTCAGATGGAAGCACTGACAAACCATTGAGTATTAGTAAACACTGCAGCATTAGTGAGCTCCTGGAGGGTTCTGCTACCTCTGCTCAGGAATTTTCCTTCAAAATCTTTTCCAGCAGAGACTGTGGTTTCTGTAAAGTAACTTTTTTTTTTCCCCCCCAGGAAAATGTCAGTGTTACTGATTTTTTCCTTTAGCTTTCCTGGGGCACATCTAAATGAAATACACCATTCTAACAGAACTGAACCCATTGGTTTTATCATCCAAATGTTGCCTTTGGGGTCACCCAGACATTAACCTTATTCCATAGGAGCTGTAGTCCTAAAGCTGGTGCTTCAAAAAGCATGAGACCTTAGGAAGCTGTGTGCCTCATAGGATGAGCAAATGATACAGGACATCCTACGGCTGTGTCACAGACAGCCGAAACGTCTAAATACAGCCGAGTTTGTAAGCTCAAGGGGTAGGTATTTTGGCAACACGGGGTTCCCCGCTTCCCCAAGGAGGGTCCCTAAACCGCTCTGGTGCCGTGAAGCCACTCCTGGATGGGCCCTTTTGACCACTGCAGCTTAACAGCAGCTTCTCCACAGACCCTTCTCTGCGGGAGGGACCTCAGGACATCCGATACGCGCTGCCGTACCAGGACGAACGAACGCCATGCAATATTTAGTTACCAAATGACAAATTAAGTCTGCTGTTGTAGGAAGGCAAAGGAAGGAAACAAGCCTTGCCAATGAATAGAGGAGGAAAGGGAAAAGCTGATGTCTCTATCATATATATTCTAGTGGTCTTTAAAATGCAATTTTGATTTGGTTTCTGCTCTTTGGCTCCTTTTGAGTGCTCATAAGTGCCCTGAAGTAGGAATCTTGGCACAATGAAGCACCAATTGACTGAAAATAGTCAGTACATTTGACAGCACAATTAAGAATTAAGTGTTAATCATCCGGAAATGCAATATGCATTTCTTTTCCCCCCTTAAATTCAGATATTCCTGTCTGGCTGAAATCAATGGAAATTTCATATGCCAGTCCAAAAGCCACCAGACCACTGACACAACAGACAACCAAAACCACAACAGAAGTACCGTATCAGTAGGGTTTCTATGCATAAGCAGAAAATCCGAGTACTGTAAACAGGGGGTAAAACTTTTGCTTAAGCATGTTATGCCTTCTCAGCAGCCGTGGTTTCCAATAAGATAACAGTCCAGTTTCCCTTGTTTTCCAAAATAACTAGAGATTATTGATGTACTGCCAATGTTTTAACAAGGAGAGCTCACTAAATCCCACCCTGTCCCAAGTCTAAGATGAACACCATGGGATCAGGGTGGGGACAGCAAACGAGTTGTGCGGAGAGGAGAGATGAAGAGCCGAGGAGTCTATTCATTGTTTTTCCATTTTAAAGAAAACACTTGCCTGTAACTGTAACCAAGAAGAGGGGCAGTCACCTCCTTTTTTAATGTTTGGCAAATAAACCTATGTTAAGGGTACTTTGTTGGAAATGTTTGTACTTTATTTATTTAAAAAAATATACAGAGTACATTGACAAGCACAGCATTTGGCCTGTTTCAGCTGGTGTGGAGAAGGGTAAAGGCCTATGTGTATTGCTTTGTGAAACGAGCCTTGGAGGGGAGCAGAAATATATTGCTCTGGGGACATTTTCTTTCTCATTAATACCAAAACCTTTTTATGTCCCACAGGGGAAAAGGTTGGGATTTTTTTCTGTGATCTCTAGAGGCCGGAGAGCAGCATCATGAGTCAGCCTAGAGCTTCTGCTTTTCCACCTTCTAGTTTTGGCTATAGCTAGCAGAAGAAGATGCTCCTTTTTAAAGAAAAAAACCCAAAGTAGCAAGTGACTGAATAACCTGCTCACTAAAGATACTTTTGAATTCAATGGCAACCACGGATGGGTATGAAGCTGGAACCACTACGATGGTTTAGAAGGATGGACTCCATAAAGGGCAAAAATACCATCCCCCGTCTCCAGTTAGGTTAGAGGTAACGTTACAAGGAGGAGTTCCTGAGGGCCCTGGAAGTTCACAACAGCTGAAGACTTTTGTTAGGAGTGTTTGATTAAGCCAGTAACTCTAGAGAGAAAGCAAACATCCCAGATAGGTACAGCTGCCTGGTTAAATTCCAACAGCATCAGAGTTGGCACAATTGCCACGTTCTGGCTAAATACTGTGAGAAGCACAGAAGCTTTGTTTTAAGATTTAATCTCCAAGGAGTAATCACTCTCCTCTCTGATGGGTTTGTCCAGCGACTGGTAGTTTTGAAGGCTGAGACACAAAATGTTAATCTGCAAAGGGTTTCAGTGTACTCATTCTAATCTGTATCAGTACACCCAGCTCCAAACCATCCAAACCACACTTCTTTCCCTAAAAAGGGTGATTTCAAATGCAGAGGTGGTGTTTAATCGGTCCCCGCTGAGAGCACTCACACTCGCATAAGAATGGACCCCGGGGTGTGAAAAGCCGTTGCATTATACCGGAGGGATGAGGATTTCCATGCAGCCAGCCTGAAAATGCCCGCAAGCCATGAAGGGCCAAAGCTGATTTCTGTATGCGAGTTTACTGGTGGTACTGGTGGATTTTTCACCTTGAGCCTTCTCCCAGCCTGCATGCTCACCCCCACATCTGTACGCGAGTGACAGCGACGGCCAGTGTCTTTGGCCATCCCTTCACAATTCACCCAGATTGTCTGTCACCTTTACCAGCTGAAAAAGGGAAAATGGACCTTTGACCATTAGGAGCAGGAAACATCTGCACCTTCACCGTTTTCAATCCAAATCCGCACTGGTGTTTTTATATGTTTTATTAAACCGTGAGCCCTCAGAGGATGAGGTTTTGCAGACTGGAGTTAGGCTGTTACATGAGATATTCAGGAAGTTATTTGCATCGACTGGATAAAAGCCTGTGGCAGCTGGGTGTGCTGCAGAAGCGAGTCGGAGACCGCTGCATCAGCCACCAGCCCAAGGAATAACATTAGCTCCAGCTTCACAATGAGTTGTTTACCGGCCTTGGCTGCCTGTGGGAACAGCCAAGAAGAGTGGAGGAAAAGGAGAGACAAACACAATGCGAGCGAGACACATTAGGTGGGAGGCTGGGCTTTAAAAGCCGACTCAGGATTTCAAACCTATGGAACTGGAGAGGGCTGAAAAAGAAGTAAAAGGGCACCAGCTGCTCCACAGCATAAACAGGCTGAGGCAAATAAGCCGTCTGCTGCATTACTCCTGCTGCCAGAAGATCCTCTTCCCTAGCTGAAGGGCTGGTATTAAAGGTAAGAGATAAAAATAAAAAGCTTTTAGCTAGTGGCTCTGCTGGAAGGCAGATTCACTGAAAGGTGGCAGCAGCAGCTCCCAGGGCGAGCTACACAGGCAAAAGCAGCCGCTCTTCCCTGGAGTATTTGTAATCGTGTCCCTGAACATTTGAAAGCCTACGGGTTTTCCAGCAGGAGCCCAGGGCTTTCAGAGCAAACTGCTGGGGGACAAGAGTCCAGACTGTTCTAGTCCGCTCCTTTGAGAAGATTTAAAAACCCCCAAACAAACCCCAACCTAAAAACCGACCCCTTTCTACATCTGTTTAGAATGACATTTTATTTTTATGGCCAGCTTTGCTTTGCAGCTTCCTAGTCTCACCCAACGCTTTCCCGATTCCCTGCTCCCCCCTCCTCTCCTCCTCACTTTTTTAATTGGAAGGAAAAACAATTACGGCCGTGCAAAGGAAAATCCGAGATTTAAACAGCTTTTCCCCTGCTCATTACCACGGAGGCGCGGGCATGCTCTCGCAGGCTGTGTCCGCCAGCTAATTGCTCAGGAAATCCGCGTTACCCATTGTCGGGTTGTCCTTAAGCTGCTAATTCTGAACTGGGAGCTGCCTGGGCTGGGCAATGCTCGGGAAGGGGATACAGCCCCACGAGAGGGACCCAGCAGAGAGCGGGGCGGGCTCAGGCACTAATAATACATCCCTGCCCAATGGAAAGCGTTTCCTATCGAGACCCCCAGGAGTTCCCCCTGCCCACAGACCCTGCCCAGACATTGGGCCCATTCTTGTGTCCCGTTTCCCAAGACATGATGGCTGCGGCGTTCAGCAGTTTTGTTTCCTCTCCGAACAAAGGCAGGCAGACAACTGCCAGTCCCTTTAGATTTTAAAGATGGACGGGTAAACTTTCAGAAAGTCGAGCGCGCGGATCGTCCGTGTGGGACTAACTCGGCTTGCGTTCCACGCAGACAAAAAGGATAAATGTGGGCTGTCAGGGAGGAATCGGGCTGAAATCTGCCGAGCCGTGGGCATGATCTCAGCCCCGGCCGCTCTGCCGTGGTAAGTTTCTACTTCCTCATTTTCTAACTCAGCAGAAAAGCATCCAGATTTAATGTCAGCTCTGAAAAAAAGGATTGTAGTGTTTTCTGAAATCTGAAGGCTCAGACAAATCTGTGGGATAAAACTAGCCGGGGATGGGCTCGAGTTGTACATTTCAATGGAGATTAGCACTGTTTTTTCTATACAGCCAGAGCTCATTCCTCATACTTGAGCTGCGCTATGGCTGGGATGGGAGAGGCGAATGTTTCTGTTTAAAGTGAGAAAGATGATCTGCAAGTTTTTGGAAGGTAATTGCTATGTGAGCTACTCCTCCAAACTGTTGCAGTGGGAATTGTTATAATTCACATCGTAATTCTCGTTGTGTCACTGCAGATGGCAAGTTAAGGATTTTTCTATCCCTGTCGTTTGTTTCCGATCTGTGAAAAATAGCCCTTGGTTAGGACTTCTTTTTTGTACCTGAAGTCAGTATCCTAAAGACACTTTAATACAAGCTTAAGAAAGGGTTGTATGTAAATGTGGCATAAACTTAGACTTTCAGCTTACAACGATACATCCTTTCAGCTTCATGTAATGTGAGATCTGGTTCCTACAAACTGTATTACAAATTAGGAAATAAGTTATATATTTTATACTGCAAAACTTAAAAATGTTATTGATCACTTTGGCTTTCATTTGTGACTAAAACCTACTCCTTTTAAGCTCAGTGGCAAAATTCCATGAGAAAAAGTCAAATACAGCTCTAAGCAGATAGAAAACCCGGTATCAGAAGTAAAATGAATGATCAATAACATACTCAATCGAAAGATGCAGCTGTTTGGAAGAAATAGGATTTAACACAATATAAGCCTACTGCAGAAGAATTTGCAAGAAAAGTTGGGGTTTTTAAATGACACTCCTTAACCTTTATTTGAGAGGGGACAAGTGTGTGTTTTTGTATTGCTCCCCTATATGAACGGAACAGTAAAACCCAGAGGATGGGAAGTGCAAAGTTCACAGGTTGGTGATAAGGATATTCCCCCCATCGCAGCACTTTCCCATCTTCTTTCCCTTACTAGCGTTCTGAAAGCTAAAATAAAACAGGCAGGAAACTAGCCTTGGTAACTCTATGGCCTTCAAAGCCTCTAAATTTAAAAAGAAAGCCCTGAAAAACACGAGAGGGAGGGAGAGAGGGAGGGAGGGAGGGGGAGGCTGAGCATGCATTTCACTTTAATCCTTTGAGACTAAAAATGAGACTCCTCCTTAACTGGGGGAAGGTCAATTGATAAAAATCGGTGTCTTTCAAATTCTGGAGTTAGGAGCTCAGCTTGTACTCAGACAGACAAACAGAACTAATGCCTGAACGCAACTACCCGTTCACTTTCATTCAAAAGTATCGTAACGAGAGGGAAAAAATACATGAAAACCTTTGCCTCCCAGTTTTCTGAGAAGCAGCGACCGAACCGTTGGCTGCGCCTGAGCGCTGCAGCTTGTGCCAGAGAGAGGATGCACTCCCAGCTGTAAGATGGTTGCCCTCCTCCAGCCTGCGACCTCATGGCTGGAGCACAAGAGCAGGAGTTAAGGCAATTTTACCCAAACCTTGGGCCAGATCCTGGGGAAAGGGTGCTCTGTAGGAGGGTACGTTACTTCTGGAGCAGAGGGTGAGAGAAGATTGCTCCCTGGGGAGAGCAGTACATGGCAAAACAATTTGGGACTCAGTTATCGTGGTACTGCCTTGGCGCTTACAGCGTGGCCGCTTGCAGCCATACATATTTATGCCGATGTTTGCGATGCATCTGCGCAGGCTGCAGCTAACTCTGGTTAAAGCATATATGAGCATCGGGGCTCTGCTGACCAATGCCTGAGCGCTGCTGGCCGGGCGTACACGGACGACGCCGTGGTCCCAGCCTGATGGCTCACACCGTGCTCCAGGATCATGAGTGAGACGCCAGGGAGCCACGGGCTGGGGTGGGTGAGGATGGCTCCTGGAGCACAAATCCAGCCTCAATAGGTCTTTCCAGGTCAAGCGTGCGTGCAGCGACTCACTCTGCTCCTTCACACATTGCTCCTCCTCCGTAAATAAGGATCCGATTTAGTCTCAGGGAAGGGGAGCCATCACCTTTCACAAAAGGCAAATTTTCTCCTTGAAAAGAGGAGCTCTTTATTCACAAGAACAGACAGCGGCTCTCCAAGACTTCCTCTAATGCACCATCTTCTCAGTCCAGTCCCATAAAAGGGGGTAAAGATCTGCACAGCTTCAGTGCCAAACTAGCCTTAGCTGACCCCAGCTGCAAGGAAAGTTTTCTGCATTACTTGTAACAGTTTGGTTTGGTTTTGCAAAAAAAGGAAAGTCTCTTTATCTTGGCAAGTGAAACTGAGGGACATTCATCAGTCCCTAAGCCCCGAGACAAAGGTGCGTGCTAGCAACAGAGCAGATTGCTTTCTCTGTACATACCGTGATCTCATAATATTTTGAGTGCCTATTATGCCCATAAATAGAGACAGCCACAACGGAAGCTCTTATTTTCATCTAATAATATTACCATTTTAATTTCTTGAACGTGCAGATAACGCATCATCTTCCGCCCCACCGTGCATTTGCTTTTACATGGTAAATGGATTACTTACTGTAAAAGAAGCATCCCTTATACGATACCAAAATGTCATTCCCCTTCTTTCATCTATTAGAAATCTGATTTCTAAGAAACTTCACTACAGAAACATCACTCACTGGCTGAGATTTGATATTTTTGCATTGCAAAGTCATTTCTTATTTATTTTAACACATTAGCGCAAAGGTACCCTCTGTAGTTCTTACTGAAAAACAACATAGCTGTGCGCTGTGCTTCCTCACGCATCCTTTCATTCATTGTACACCGCTGAATATTTTTCAAGACCTTCATGTTTTTCCCCAGAGGGGAGGCGAGGGAGATGACCTGAAAACCCCAATCATGCCTCCAAATGTCTTGCTGAGAGACACGCACCAAGGAGAAGGGGGAGCCCTGCAGCTCCGGGAGGGGACCGTGCATCTCCGGCGCTCGGAGGCCAGACCACTGGAGCAAACGAAACTAAGGCTGACGACACCCACCCAGTCCGTGCTGCTGTCAGGAGAGAGTTCTCAAGCCTTCCCCTTTTCCCCCCAGAATAAAGCGATTTGAGAGAACAAAGCCCGGTTTTATCAACTCCCTCCAGTAAATAAATGCAGGGCACAGATCCTTTAAGGTCCTGAGCACCGGAGCAGGGTATGGATTGCCTTCTGCCCTGCTGAAGGACTGTGCTCAGCACCCGCAAGAAAACCAGCCACACCTCCTTGCACCCAGTTTAACTTGCAAAAGCTGAAATGGGTGTTTGTGCTGTGGTGCCGGTGGCTGGATGGAAGCTTGTTGGTGCTAATGTATGCAAGGGAAGAAAAAAAAAAAAAAGCCTATAAGTTTTGGATAAACAGAGGTGAAAGTTCAGCTCTCCTGCTTCAGCAAAGGGACTGCAGAGGAACCAACCTGGAGCCACGGCCCTGGGCGAGAGCGGTCAAACGAGGCTCGGGTGAAAGGAGGGCTTCATGCGGCTGCGGGCGCCTTGCGAGGAGCCGGGTAAAGGCAACAAGGAGCCCAAAAGCCAAGCAATCGCCAAGGAACCACTGGAAATTGTGTCGGAGAAAGCAAAGAAAGGAAGCTTTTTGGGCAGGACGCTGACTGGAAAGCGTTTTGGAACCATAAGCAAATAAACCGAGTCCTGTTGTTGGATTCCCCAGTGGTTCAGGGAAACAGGACTCTCTTATTTTTTTTTTTTTTTCTTAACCACGCTTTGTAAATAAACAGGGATACATCAAAGACCTAGCTACCTCCATCACCGACTTCTACTTCTGAGTGAAAACAACCTGTAAATCTTCAAGTATTGGGTCAAATAGCATAACTCTACTTTTCATCAGTTCATCAATTTTTTCTTTGCTTCTAAGTCTTCTCTTATTAGGATTTCTATTGAATCTAGCAATGCTATTATAAAGCAATCTCCCCTTTGTGAGAAACCTGGGAGTCAAAACCCCCACCATTCCTACAGCCCTCCATCATCAGAAAGCGGTTCCTTTGCAAGCAAAAAAAGTCCCTCTTACAAGAATAAAATAATGCAAACTTTGCTGGGAAGTTTGGGGTGAGTTCTGTCATTTTTGGGCTGTGGACCAGACCCTCTGAAGGCCATAATGGATGGAGAAGGCCAAAGCGCGTCAAGGGTTAAAGGGGTGATGTAAATGGAGAGAGACATTCTCAGTGAAAACAAAAAGAGAGTCATGCCCTGAGGATCAGTGTCTGAATATGGGGTAAGTCAGTTCACTATTCTCTTCAGAAGGAAACATTTTAATTAGCTCAATACAAAACAGATACAGCGCAGAGAAGTCACCATGAGCAGGAAATGCTTTGTAAGTCTCAGAGGACAGTTAGGAGACAACGGCAGTGCTGACGAATTAAAAAAAAAAAGAAAAAAAGAAAAAAAGGAGAGCGCCTTTAGGATTAGGTCCATAGGCTCAGGTTTCCACTTCCCTGCTCCATCTTGGAGAAGAATTAAATTGGGTTCCTGCTGCAATTCGTTTGCTGACTTCCAGGCGACAGAAAGCGGCTGTTGAACTTGGAGGGTCTGCGAGGTTCCCGGAGAGCCAAAGCCACCCCAGGCAGCGGGGAAAGGAGCGGCCGGTGCGCTCCCACCTCGTCCCAGCGGGTCCCTGGGATCACTCTTGGTGGCTGAGTGAAGGGAGATGCCTCGCAGGCTCCCATGTTTTGTTTTTCCTCTATCAAAGAGGATTTGAAAATCAGACGGTGAAACCTGACTGGCACAATCACAAGTAACTCAGGATTTCACCTTCCCACCAGGTGTGGGAGAGGTTATTACACCCGCAGCAAATACTGGGGAATGAAAGTACCGATGGCATGGAAGACCCTGGCACAATAAGTGTCAAAGCCATGAATGAGAGCCTTCCCGCCTTGTCTTTTATGCTGATCATCAGAAAACGTCCTCCTTTTGCCCAGCATACCAGCTAGGCATTCACTCTGATAAAACGCAGGGAAGAATGGCTCTTTGAAGCTACAGAAACCTTTGCTGGACTTCAAAGTCACACTTCTGTCTGCTTCTTTCCTACTGTTCTCAAATTCATCACTTCGGATTAGTAAATGAAAGAGATTAAAGCATTTCTACTTCCCATTGCTTCATATAGTCAATAGTGCTTTGTTTACAGGCAGCTGCTTCGTTTCCCACTGCCTAATCCCACCCTTTCTCCTGCTCCTGCCACACCAGGGAAAAAACGTAGGCGAAGGTTACTGTGAAACTGCGAGAAGCTCAGGGGAGGCTGGAGAGCTCACAGTAACTCGGCAAGCTGGTCGGTATAAAAGCCAAGGCCAACCTTGATGTCCCAAGCCATTTCCCATCCCCAGCCGTTTCCCCGCAGCAGCAGCCCGGTCCAGCAATGCCTGCTGTTGCCAGTACAGCTTTCCATAAACCCACGCTGCTGGCACTGGGAAAACAGAGCCAGCATCACTGTGCAACACGTTTACTGCCCTGTCAGCCTCAAAAAGGGAAAAGTCAGCAACCAGATTCCCCCAAAGCAGAGGTTTGTTCTTATAAGTGCTTTCAGTTAATGCTCTCAAAGTTCTTTGCAACCAAAAATAACTAGTGAAACTTTTATTGAAAAGAGAAAGTATTAGTAAGTGGAGATCCCATTGCAGGCACTGAAGTATTGCAAGAGTGGCAAAGCAGTGGGGAACTTGGTGGTGAGATGGGTTTTGTTGCGTTTTCCATTGCTGCTTTGCTTTCTTTGAATTCACATTTTGTGGTTTTCAAGTGAACATTTGTAAGCCTTTAGAAATGATAGTTTGGCGGTGTTAACGATTGCTCATTAGCACTACCATAGAGTTGTCAGAAATGTTTACTTTTTCAGGTAGGAAAAGTTTCTTCTTTATCTATTAAGTCCTTAGTCAAACAGTTGCAGTGTATCTCACCTTACCTCTAGTACTCATACCAGTCTGGAAGAGTCCAAGTCCTATAAGCCTTACGCAGAATTATCATCTATCCAAAAATCTTCCAAAAAACCAAACAACAACTCCCCGCCCCCCGCAAACCCAACAAAACCTTTTTTGAGCCTTCTACATAATTGAAGTGGAATGAAGGAGGGAAATAAAACCCAAGAAACTGAAGAAATGGTAGAGTTTGTCGTAAAGCTGTAATACTGGGCTCAGTGGTGGGAGTGAGTTACACATCATGAGATCATTGTACCAACTGGGTGAGTAACAGGGAAGTGAAAACCCTCTAATGAATGTAGTTCTTGTCAAGAGAAGGCATAAAGCTCATGCTGTGCCCAAGGAAAAATACTTATTTATTTCCAAGGTCGAGGTCTGAGACTGTATCAAAACACAACAAGTGCTGCCTTAACCTAGAGACATTTCTGGACAAAACCCAGAGAACTAACCCCCAAAACGCCAGTATCCCCACCTTTTGATCCATCGGGTTTTGGCTTCTGTACCTGTAAAACCTTTGTCTCTCGAGATTTAGAGATAACCTGAGTACACATAGCGATAATCTAGAAAGAGATCCTTCAGACTTGAAAGGTCTTCACATTTGGTCTGTATCAGACCTCACAAGAAAAGGCTTTGCAGTCTTCAGTTGTTTAAATGAACACACAGAGGATGTCCCACATATTCAGACGGATAAAGTTACATTCATCTTGCATCTCGCATGAGAAAAAGAAAACGTGAAGATGCAAAAATGTCAGTCCCAAACTTCACACTGTTTTTTTCTGACCTCAGTTTAATGGACTTGGGGGGAATGGGATGTTTGTGAAGCAGAAAGAATGGGCTGAATGGAATTACAGAATCCGATTTTAAAGTGTGCTTTTTGCCTGCCATAATTTTCTGTACTAACAAATGGTTGGTCTGAATTAAGCTGCAAGCTTGCTGTTTTGAAGATTTCTTGGGGTGCCAGGAGGAGGAAATAAAAGAATCGTAAACAGGGTACTCATGCAGTGTGGGAAGTAGTATGTAGAAGTTTTCCTTTATTTTCAGTATGTGGAGGACAGGGGATATCTCCACAGTAAAAGGCAAATGGGAGCAAACCCTGTCAGCTACTCTGCTGAACCCCGCTTCTAACTCTGAGAATAACAGGGTTAAGTGAGTAAGTGCCAGCTGCTGTAGGTTTGCTTGTACCATCCCCGCTACGAGAGAGAATATTCTCAATATTACCACATTAAACAGGCTGCATGTTCTGTTATGGTACCACTTCTGACGACAGCTAGATACATTCCTCCCCTCACATACTGCCCCCCATTTTAGATACAGGATTTAAAGTTTTGGCCTGCCTGAAATACAGAACAGTAAAGTGGTTTTCTTTATATTCACTTAACTGGGCATTTTAAAATGCATTGCTAGGTTCCCCCCCCCTCCCCAGCAAGGCAATAGCAGTGGTGAACGTGGTGTCCACGAAGAGCATCCTACTACTTTAAAACTTAGTGAAAAGGGAGGAAAGTGAATTTTACATTCAGAAAACTAAATCTGTAGACTCATGTTGCAGAATTTAAAGCACACAGCTGAGTTTTAAAGCAACTTGTCAGCTTGTTTAAACACCTCAGTGTTAGATAGGTAAACAACACAGGCCTGTATTTTAAAGACCGTAACTTAGCTAGACAATCGCTGGCAGGCAATTCCCACAGACTTATACACCAGAAAACCTGGTATTTGACCTTGTGGCTGTCTGATGCAGAGCAGGGAAAAAAGAATCAAGTGATCGAGCATCTTTTCTCCTGTGTAACGAGTATCTGGGTCAGGCTGCTGGCAACGACCACTTATGTCAGTAGTAAAAGGTAAGCATTTCAAAGCCGCCTTTCAAACCTGCTGCGTCAGGCCGTATTTTGAGGAACAGCCAAAATCCTGGACTGTGTGCACAGATTGGAAAGTAGAGTTTCCATCAACCTCCCAGGCGCATGGCTATGTGAGGTTTCGAAGGACACCCAATCCCTCTCAAACCTCCCCAGTTAGACATGAAGCCTGGACCAGCAGAGTCTGGCACACCTGGTTTTTACACGCTGCAGAAGAAAAGGATCTACTTATGGAGGCTGCATTTCAGTATAAACAAAAATTGCTCCTGATGGAGATAACATGCAGTCTCTTTCTTTACTGAAAGGGAGCTAACAAGCCAAGAATTTAATGCATGAGGCTGAGTGCTAAGCTAAGAGGCACAGCTATTCCAGTTGGAGGCCATGTGCGCTTTTGAATCCGACTAAGTTCTTACTTAACGGAGTTTCAACTTGTGAGACCTTCTCTTATTTCGATTACCACGTATTCAGAAAGTGCAGCTTTGAGATTTTACTGCTATCCTTTTCATAAGTTTCAATGTTTGGTATCTTTTTTAGGTCATTTCACACTGAGGTTCATTTAGGCATGAATGAGTAGGAAAAAACCTGAGCTAACTGCAAAAGCACAAAGGGGCGCAGGGAACATTTTCCTCCCCTACACAGCGCGTTCCCTACACAGCCCGTCCGTCCCCAAAGCCCTGTAGAGATTGCATAATGAAGCGCTTGCTTACATGTGCTGCAGAGAAAGCCCCAACGTGGGGTTGGTCTCCTCTGTCATTGCCACACAATTAACAGCAATCAGATAAGGGCATATCTCCTTCTGGTTTGAACGTTTGCTAAAGCAGGATATCATCACAAATGCGTAACTCAAAATGCAACTAAAACGAAGGAAGAATTTACTAACTTGGGTGAAGAGCGTGTACCAGAGCCGCCTATGAAAATGACGGGGAATTCCAGTAGTCTGGGGCGCGCGCAGCAAAGAGCCAGAACAGCAAACCAGCACAAAGCACCGCTTCTCTGCCCCAGTCCTGACACTGCCCCAGCCTGCAGAGAGCACGAACCCTCCCCTGACAGGAGGGACCCAATAGTTCCAAGTCAACTTTTTGGACGTCAAAAGGTTCAAGTCGTTTGAAAGTCATCTCGCTGAGAAGGGAGATCTGGGGATCCTCCCTTCCTGCTATTTTGCTTTACGTCCAACTAACCTGTAAGGGGCAAAGGCGAGGTGCTGCCTGCTCTCTGGGTCACAGTGCTGGTTTTGTAAAGCCTGGACTTGTCCAGGCACTCCCAGGTGAGGGGAGAGCTTGCACCTTCCACCTGGCAAAGCCATGGCTATTACATTTTTCTCAACACTTGACGTTTTACCAGCTGACTCACCGACAGCCTGCGTGCAAGAGCAATTGTCAGCGTGAGCTTTTCCAGTAGAAAAACATATGGAAAACCTTTGATTTTGATCAGCTCGCATCCCAAATTGTCCTGATTCCATGCTTTCTTCCCCTATTTATTTGTTTACATGTTGCCATTTCAACCTTTAACACAACTCAGTCACATGTTCGCTGTTGAAACTACCTTGTCAGAGGATCGCTTTCTGGAATGGATCCTACTCTTCACAAGGGTTCCACCTCTCTAAATTACTCCACAGTTGTAGCTACTAAGATGTTTCTTAGATTACAAGAAGATTACAATCTTTGTTTCGTATTTGGTTTGCTGTAGTTTACAAGGCAAAGATCTTTCCCTTAGTTGTCCAACTTCTCTCCACATTTCCAAGAAGTACCGACTGCCATGCCCACCTTCCAGCTCACAAACCATCCTCGCTCCAATGAGGGAAACTTTCCAACTGCTTATCCTCACAGGCCTTAAAAACAATACTTTGAATAGCAGTAAGAGAATACCGAGACAGTTCTGAAAGCACTTATTTCCAACAAACAGCACGCTTACTTCAACTCGACAGTTCTCTAAAGCTTGCTGAATTGGGACAAAGTCTTACAAGAGCGTAGTTTTTGAGTTTTCTGAAATTTCAGGTTCTGAACCTTGACAAAGAGTAGAAATTAAATGAAGCTGTTGGTACAGCTTAAAGGAGTCCTTTTTGCAAACCATTTTACATTTGCAAAAAAAGTCCTTTTGAAAGTAATAGCATTTTTGCAGAGATTTTTAAGGAAAAAATTGCAACATTGTCCAAAAGTGGGAAGCATAACTTTGGAAAGTATTTTTGAAAAACCTTTCTGAAATACAACATTTCAGTTTTTCATTCTGAAAAACACGTCGAAGGATGCTCCTATTTTCAAGTAGAAAAAAGGCAAAGCAGTACTTTGTTAACATGGGTCTGGAGTTTTTTCAATACTTTTGCATCAAAACAGGTTAAAACCCCATAGAACTTTCATTTCTGCACAGTTAAAAGCAAACACTAAAACTTTCAGCTTCTTTCTCCTCTTGTTACGAGTTTAGGTGAACATTTCAGACTGTTTGATTCTATACCTGGGCAATATCGTGGGTCCATGATTTAATTTCTTTCCAAACACACTGGGCCAATTCCATCTCAAATTTGAAAGACAAACTTTTCCAAGTGGAAAGTTGGAATTAGCGATCGCTCTCCTTCCAGTAGGAGGACAAGGGAGCAATGGGGGAAGGAAAGGAGAGGCTGAGTACAGTAACTGCTGTGTTCAACTTTGAAAAATCCCAGTAATAGTGGAATTTATAGAGACTACCTTGAAAACTAATTACTGGTCTTGTTTGCACATCCATTCATTTGGAAAGAAAAGAGTACGCGTTCTCCTGCACAGTCACTTTAGGCGATAGCAGGTTGCAAGACTGATGCCATCTATTTCTCTCTCCTTTAGGATGAAAGGATTCGTGACGGAGACGTGGTAGCAAGGTGTCAAGCAACCTTCCTGGAATGTGTTTCTTCAGGAAGAGAAGAGATCACTGCCTTATTTTATGGATGTCACTGAAGTAGACTTTGAAGTTCTTTGGAAGCACATCACAAACTTGGCATGGGAAACCACAGCAACAATCATACCTGTTTGACAGATGATTCCTTTAAGTATAACTTGTATGGAGCCGTGTACAGCGTGGTCTTCATCCTTGGTTTGATTACGAACTGTGCCTCCCTCTTTGTTTTCTGCTTTCGGATGAAAATGCGAAGCGAAACAGCCATTTTCATGACAAACCTGGCCGTGTCAGATTTGCTTTTTGTGTTCACCTTGCCTTTTAAAATTTTTTATAATTTCAACAGGCATTGGCCTTTTGGAGATAGCCTGTGCAAGATTTCTGGTACAGCCTTTCTCACTAACATCTACGGGAGCATGCTGTTCCTCACATGCATTAGTGTTGACCGTTTCCTTGCTATTGTCTATCCATTCCGATCTCGCACCATTAGGACCAGGAGAAATTCTGCCATAGTCTGTGCTGGTGTTTGGATACTGGTCCTCAGCGGTGGAATTTCAGCTTCATTATTCTCCACAACCAACATTTCCAACACCAGCACAACCTGTTTCGAAGGTTTTTCCAAACGTATCTGGAAAACCTATCTGTCTAAGATCACTATATTTATTGAAGTGGTAGGATTCATAATTCCTTTGCTACTCAACCTTACGTGCTCTTCTTTAGTTCTCAGGACTCTCCGGAAACCTGCCACCTTGTCTCAGATTGGGACAAACAAAGAGAAAGTACTGAAAATGATCATTGTGCACGTGGCCATTTTTGTTGTGTGCTTTGTGCCTTACAATTCCATACTCTTCTTGTATGCTCTTGTGCGGTCCCAAGCGATAGCAAATTGCTCCTTGGAGAGGTTTGCGAGGACAATGTACCCAATCACGTTGTGCATTGCAACAATGAACTGCTGCTTTGACCCGTTCATCTATTACTTTACATCAGAATCCTTCCAGAAGTCTTTCAACATAAAAACCCAGATAAAAATGGATTCTCTTTTCAAGACTGAGACACCTCTAACAAAGACTGCACTACCAGCACCACAGGATGAAATAAGTGACCAGGCTATTACAAATGGAGGAGACCCAACATCTGAATCGCATTTCTAGTGAGATGTTTACTCATGGAGTGATCCCCCATTAACTTTTGATTAACACCATGTGTGAAATAGTTGTTTCAGAGTATGTGGGTTCACACATGGTGCTAATGAAGAAAAGTTGCTGGGGGATAACTATGCAGGTAGACAAATCCTTACACTGCGATGGTCCCATCAGATACAACAGGTGAACATGAAATATAAAAATCCCAGTGGATCTCCCTTTGGAGATTATGGATAGGAAACAACGTATGCGCCAACTAAGGAGGGAACAGAACAGCTTCTTTAATCAGAATGTGCCAACATTCGGCATTTTTTCCCCCCAACAGTGGACATGGGACCAGTTGGGAAACAGAAAATTTAATTTTCTTGCAGATACCTGCCAATAGTTCATGTCTTCAGGAAATGCATCATCATATGTTAACTCAATAACTTCACACAATATGTATGTTTGCTTAAAAAGACATAATAAAAGCTTTTTGCTTTTCCTTATTTCCCTGCAAGAGTATACATCCTGGTTTTAATAAATACAGGCATGCTGAGTTTATTGTACGGAGAGGTTTGAAGCGTAAATAATTGTTCTGAAAGTAGGCAAAACAGTTGCTTGGTGATAGAAGAGAAAAAATAGCAAAAGAAAAGAATAATTAATAGTGCAGTTTTGAAAGAAGAAGTTTCATTTTTGTCAGATTAAGCTGTCTTTTAATTTATTTTAAATGCCACCTGTAGGGAGAAGTAAGGAGCTCATTACTGCTCTGTTGCACCTGGGCCTTTATGTCCCAGGAGATTATCTGTGACCATTTCTGGTAAGGGCTAGACTAGAAAGTCAGCTGAAGGAAAGGGCCTGGAATGCCAGAGTTCTTGCAAGGGTAAATCTCCTGTATGGAAATGGAGTGGAGCTGAAGGGCTGAAGAACCACAGAGTGCTGACCTTACTAAAGAGCTTGTTTGGATACAGACAGTTGGGGTCAGAGTGTCCCATTAAGAGAAGATCTTGTAAGTGATTACTTGCTGGTTTTTCGGTTCACAGTCAACTAATTAAACTAGAGGGTCTCAAAGTAACTCCAAAAAGAAAAGCAATTTAGCCGCACTCTTTTCTTAGTCTGTTACAGCAATGTTTTCTTGTTTTTCAATTTATTACATATCCTGCATTTCCTTTTATAGATATAGATGACAAATATATGGAAAGTTAACTATCTGTGTGTCATTGCATTTTAACCACACGCAAAGTGCGAGCCAGTGCCATGCCCCTTTCCTTCGCTTGCTGGCCTGAACCAAACTGTTTAATGGGCTTTTTAAAATTCGTATTTCCTCGGGCTGATGAGCCTGTTTCAACTCTTGCCATAAAATGTATATATTTCAGAGAAGCTGTTTCCATAACTTCAGATCAAAATGCAAAGTGAGGCAAGAGGGATTTTACAGGCTTCGATACAGGCAGGGTTTTCCGTACACAGCAAACCGTCCTTCACGCTGCAGTGCTGTCTAGGGAAGAAGAGGGGGTTGTGAAACCGTCAACAACACTGACACCGTCCTAAGCTGTGCGAAAGAGGTGGGGCACCCCCGTTCCACTGCCCTGCCGTTAACTGGTTGTTAAAAATTGTACCTAGTGAGAGAAGAGTTCTGTTTTTAGGGATGGGAGAGAGAAGGAATGAGAGTGGGAAGGATTCGCTGAAAAGCTGAGGGTGCATTTAAAACCGTCTTCCTATTTGCAAGAAAAATATATGGTACATGAGTAAGTGCTCTCCTCCGAGGGAAAAAGTCCTATTGTTTCAGTTTTACAAAGACAGATGAGAAACTTGTTTACATGCCAGCTTACTCTCAATGGGCAACATACAACTGTCAGCTTGTAAATCTTACTTTAAAGCTGCTTCTTTGCACTTGCAAGCAAGAAGCAGAAAGATGATATTCCTGAGTTGCGTGGGGTTTGGGAGCTTCGTGGGACAGGGCTGCTCTTACGCATGGTGGCTGCTCACTTGCTCCCGGGTGAGCGAGAGCAGAATTTGGCCCAGCACCTCAGAGCTGACAGCAGAGGAGTATCTCGTTTGAATCTCAAGAATCCTGGAAGACCTTCTGCTCTGTGCTCCGCAGACCTTCCTCTGGTTAAACCCAAGGGAAGGAAAAAAAAAAAAAAAAAAATCACCCTAGAAACCACTGTCTAGGCTTCTTAAGGAAATGTGAAGAGAGAGGGGGGGAAAGAACTGCGTGTGACTGGACAACCTCCAGGCTGTACGTACATAGCTTAACTGTAATCTGAGCATAATGGGTGTCTTTTTCTAAGCAAAACTAGTGCCAATGCTTACAAGTTTCTGTTTGCAGTTTTACGGGGCAAGAGCTGTGGTCAATATTCTCACATAAAATGTAATACTATCATCATGTGCCAAAATGCTAACTGAAAAGATTCATTATTTTGTAATTTAATACCTTATAAATTATATGGAGATCATATGTTGACTGACACTCACATCTGGTAGGACAGTTCTTGACTAATCTTTTTTTCTAGGTCGGGTATACCAAGTAAATGCTCTACGGTTTGTGTATAAATAACCAATTATGCATTCAGAGAGAGGAAAAGTAATTTTTCAGATGTTGGTAAAGCCAAGCTGGAAGGAGCGATGGTGGTAAAAGAAAAGTGGATTCACAGTTTTTCTGGCTGAGGTGCAGCAGAGTGTTCCTTCTCCCCTTTCTGACAAAGGGCTATTGTCAGCCAACAGTACACACCAGAACTATGAGTTTAAAAGCAAAAATCAAATTAATTAGAAGTTAATGCCTTTATCTAGCTGAAGCTGAGCGACAGGACGAGTAATCCCCTCGGATGCTAAACATACAGCATTGATCAAGGATTTCATTGCTGCCAGCCAGCTCGCTTTTCCTATTCCCCAGTCCTCCATATGCGATTCACTCGCTGTAAGCTCACCACAAGCTTTGCAACCCGTTGCGCTGCTGGAAAGCTGAAGCTCGGAAAGGCAACATGAAAACCCCTCTGCCCAAACTCACCTTTGTATATGCACACCTATGCCAAACGCCACGCCAGTCTGAGTTTTCATGGTAGATGTCACTACAGGAGGAAGCAGGGCCTTGTATTACAGTCACCATGAAAGTCCCTCCTCTTACAGTAGGCTTTTCTTAATAACACAGCAGGCTCTACAT
Organism: Sagittarius serpentarius; assembly: GCA_034782735.1. Taxonomy (NCBI): domain Eukaryota; kingdom Metazoa; phylum Chordata; class Aves; order Accipitriformes; family Sagittariidae; genus Sagittarius; species Sagittarius serpentarius. The sequence continues at coordinate 22,581,572 of JAVKLA010000039.1, read as the reverse complement.
CAGATGAAATGTGCCAAGTGTTCGTGGGACAGCATAAATCTTCACCAGCTTTGTAGAATCAGGGCAAACTACCCAGGCTCCTCTCTATGAAATGCAAGACCAAGGAGGCAGCACAAGTCACATATAAAAATCATGTAAGTGAGAAAGATGGAAAGTTCCTGTGCTGCACGTGGAAGTACACGGCTACTCAAAGAGCAAGGCTCTGTTCCTCCTAACCTTGCCCACCGCAGACCTGCTGGATGGATTCAGCCTCTAGGTCCCCCTAAAAATATCCCCATGACATTTTTAGGAAGTTCTCCCTCTGGTGCTGTAGGGGTGATGGGGTGAGCCTGCTCCCCCTCCCTGCCCTCTACCCAGCCAAAACATGCTGTGTAACTCCGCGAGGGCTTCCCTCTGGCGCACAGCTGGCCAAGGAAAAGGGGACCTATCACACCGATAAGATTATAAGGCACCTCTGATGATCTTCTCAAAGGCCAGTGTCCCTAAAGGGCTCCCCAGTAACACCACTACATCATTCCCAGCGGGTGGATTTGCTGTAAAAGGGGCAGGAAATTACCATCTCGGAAACGCTGTCTCAGAGCGGAGAACAGGAGCAGACAACAGTCCCCGTGAAAGCATATCTATACAGTGCTCTATTTGGAGAGAGCAAAACCAGGAGGTGTGAGGGAACCAAGAGGAGCAGCCGAGGCGGTTTCCACAGCACACCACGGAGCACAGCGAGGAGATGCTCAAATTATCACCGACCTAAGCCGCGAAGCCCAAGCAAAAGAGGCAGAGGGATGCGTGCTGGGAGCAGCGCCGCCGGGCTCCCGTTTGTCCACAGCTCCGCTCAGCAGCCGGCTGCAAAGGCGACCGTCTCCACCCCGTGTTTCTCCGCTGGTGTCGGGGCACCAAAAGCCAGGCTGGGTCTCGCTGCGCTGGCCGAGTAACCCTAAGCGGAGGATAACCTCAAAGCTTCGTTGCGTCCGAAAGGACGGACTGCAAATGGTTCTTTGGGTAGGATTTAAGAACAGAAACAAAAGAGTCCTCACTTCAGTAAGCAGATTATGTGGCTCAGCATTAATTCAAGAAAGAGGCAGAACTATTCCTCGTAAGATTAGAAGTCCAAGCCCTGTTTCCCTGCCTAATGCCAGAAAAGCTCTAATTTTAACTTCTGAATGCTGACCTCAAGCTTACCCTGAGAGTCCTGTCTGGGTACAAGTTCTGCATTCGCTCTCTGGTACACTCCTAAGGACCCTGACTCAAATCACCCCCGAGATGCTGTGCTAACGGAGATGCCTTGTTTAGAAAATTAAGTTTGTGGGATATTCAAGATGATGCATTCAAAGAGCCTAGAAAGTGAGTGAGGAAGACCTACTCAAAATACCTTTTTTACTTCCCACAGCAGTGGTCAAAGATCCTTTTCTCTAGGTACCAATTCCAGCTGCTGGAATCTTCTCTCTCATATTTGTTCTGTCAGTATCTGGGTACATTAGTAAGGGCTCGTTCTGCCCCTTGCTGTAGACGTGAAACTTGGCAAGTTTGCACCAAGAGAAGCGTGAAAGATTACCAGGCAGAGCTGGAGACAGAGCCGATGCGGACACACGTGAAGGGCTGTGCCTGCCGGGGCTCCTCGCGGGGAAAAGGGCTGCTCGAGTTTTGGAGCCTGCTGGGGTGGCGGAAAGGGAGGGCAGAAAACGGACAGTCTTAAGCTCGTCGCTTAACACAGTGATTTTAACCTCTCTAGAATGGGCATCATTTCACAGCAAAGCATAGCACTATTCCTGTTTTTTCTCTGGAAACGGTCACTTCACTTTAAAATAATGTTTAACACTGCTGGCTGTTCTTGGTTTTAATTCTTAAATTTAGCTGCCATGCAAAAACAACAGCACACTCAGACACCTAAAACCCTGGGACAAGCAAGGAGTCGGGTGGTTTCTCTTTAGGATCACTGTGCATATGGTTTCCCAGAATACTGAACTGTCCAGTACCTAAGAAAACCCTGCGCTAGCTTTCCTCTGCCTGGGGGATTTTGACCAATGTAAATATTGTCTAGAACTTAACAACACACGTTTCGCACTGTTTGGTCTGTTATGTATCTGTGTGCATGTGTGTGTATAATGAAAAAGGAAAGTTTTTTTCCTGACAAACAGTATGCGTGAGTGTGCTCATTTACTCTGACTTCTATAAATATATATATTAACTGGGGTAATATTAAATTTAAGTTTTTCTGTAGACCTTTTAAGAAACTCTGAGTACATCCAGCACACAGAGAACTTCCTGGAAACCATAAGCATGAGAAACTGGTCATTCCTTTTTGGTTTATGCAAATCCCCCACCTTCTTCTGAGGCAACGTACCATTAACCTCAATCGTCCCCGCAGTCGCAGAATACTTTCTTGGAACTCATTCGCTAGATCACTTCTGAGAGTCAGCATCCCAAGACCAGAACTGACAGTAAGACCGAATCAGCTGCCACTGAACCTATTTTAATAAATCTGTTTCCTTGAGTTCCCACCTCTCTCTCCTGCACAGGATGACGAAGTCGGAGCCTGGGCTGCCAAAAGACCTTCTGTCCCTGCTTGCGCCTCCCGCAGCCGCCCTTCCCCTCAGCGTGCACTTCTGCAGTCCCTCTCTCATCCTCACATTTCCTCCTTCTCGTGCCTTGCTGGAAGGAGTTGTTCTACTGTTACAGCACACTCAACCCCAAAAGAAAGTGAAGGTAGATATCGTCTCTAGGGGAAAAAAGAAAATGTCTTTCTAGACTTGGTGTTTTGGCTGTTAACACGTTAATTTCAAACTTAACTGTGGCACAAAGTTCGTGTCCTCGCACGAACAGAATAAAATTAATCTTGGAATATCTTTTGACCAGTGAAAGGACTGTGCTGTTTCCAAAGCTGGCATCAAGCTCTTATCTCTGGAAGTGAGATGGCAGACAAGCCATCTCAGCAAAAGTGAGCATTGAGATCTTACACAAGGAGTCTGAGAACCGCATGGCACACTAGAACAATGCTGATTTAGCAGCTGACACAGAGTGGAGGTGTTATTTTATGTACTAAATCAATATTAGCTGCAGTAGGGAGCTGGGGAAAGTGCTTTAAGTGGAGGTATCCCCTGGCAGAGCATCAGATCAGCACACAGATACTGTGGGGAAGATTGCTTTCTACTGCACAGATGTAGAGTCTTGGGTTGGGAAATACTGTTACGAATTTTACATAGGTGTCATAAGTTAAAAAGTTATCTTGTGTTCTAATAGTGACATCCTGCCATTATTAAGATTACAAATTCTAGTGTGCCCTGTCACTGTTCATTACGGCCTTGTGCAGAACCTGTGCAGTAACACGCTCACAACCTGGGCTAAAAAAAACCCACAATAAATTCTTGTGTAAGCATAGAGCGTGACTCAGCAAGGTCAAATGCTGACCATGCTGCTCCTGATAAGGCAGTAAACACATTTTAGCAAGGAAATATCTTCTGGTATAAATAGCATGATCAGCGCCACTCATGTAGAGCTTGAGGTTACAATGGAGTTGAGATTCGCTCACGCGACTGTAGAGCTATTGGAAGAGAAACAAAATTTCCCGCACATGGGCAATATTAAATATGCAAAATGACTTCTTAAAACTAGTATAAAGCCAAGCACGCAACTACCTGACTGCAACCATACCCAGGAAGTAATTTGAGAAGACCCTGATTCATTTTCAGATTTGTGCAGGAAAAGGGTTCAGATTTATCATAGGATAAATATCAGCCTGAAGTCCAACAATCACATCCTGCTAAACGTTCTTCTTGCAGTAATAACTGGAGAAGGCATTTTCTGTTTCTGGTCCTTGGTTGTGCTGTTTTCACTGCTGGCAGTGGTCACTTGGCATGTGTAGAGCTAAGAGGCCACAGAGCAAGGGGCCAAGGCTTCCTACCAAAATTCCTTCACTAACCTGAAGATTTTGCATTGCAAATTAAATAATTTGAAGGCATCTTCTCTCAGCATTGCTCATGAGAATAATTTTTCATTTTCCAACCCCACTCCCAGGTGCCTGCGTGAAAGACATACCCGTGCAATAGAGCCCTCCCAACCCAAGGGGAATATTGGTAAGACCCGTTTGTCATGATGTTCGTACAGCCGTGAATATGGTTGTCCTTTGGCAGTTCAGATTCCCGTTTCATTCCCATGTATTACCTCATCATCACAAACTAGCACAGCAGCTAGGGAGCACAGGCAGAAATGAGGATGGGGGAGGTAGGTGTAAGACTGTCATGCAGCAGTCACTCATATTCCCAAATATTTATTCTAAAACTCCCCCTTTAAATACAACTCACGTTGGTTAATTGATACTCTCTGATCCAGGGTTCACAGTTCAATTGTTCCTCTTTTTTTCGAGGGATGGAGGACAGTGAAACTGATTTCAGAGGCTACTGCCCACTCTTCTCCCCATACCCCTCTCCAGCTCTTCCACTGCCCTTGAGCTGTGCAACTCCTGTTTGGGAGGTTACATCCTCTACCAGATCACTGCAATGATCTAGTTTAAATGTAACTCATTTCCACGGCCTCCCCCCAAAATGGGGTTTGTTTTTAACCTGGATCATTTAACCAGGTTCCTGTTAAGAGCCCTATCCCATCAACGGTTGTTGCGGCACAACTGAGGGGAGGGTGTCCGTGGGGATAGGACAACGGGAACTTTTGAAGCCAACTTTGCAGCTCAGGTCAGTGGACCACCGAGCCTGTCTCCCAGAATAAAAGGTAGGTGGGCAGTGGAGGTGGATTTTGATTTCCATGTGAAGTCTTAAATACAACACCTGAACATTTAAACTCCCTAGCTGATAAGACTAGCACCTCAGAGCCATCTCATCCTTAGAGGTCAGCACAAAGGCAGCACACTTGTAGTTCAGATCAGAATTATCAAGGATGATTCAAACACTATTTCACTGTTCAATATAGAAATGATCCCATTGCACACATCAGTTACGCTGCACACATCCCCCAGCAAACTGTCGCCTTCCTTTCTTTGAGAGCCTGACTCATATTCCATTTTTATTTCGTTATCTTAACCTGTTTGGGTTTGCACTCCAGCTCTCATAACATCAAAGTACCTTCTGCTGATATAGCAACGTGCCCTTGGGAAAAAAACCAAACAATATTGTTAAAAGCATCCTTTGCAGTTATCGGGAAGTCTGCAGCTGAGGGGGGACGGTTGTCGCTTTATTCCTGTTAGACAAAGCAGGACAGTTTGAGTGTGTGGATCAGCCACGAGGGCAAAGAGGAAGAAGATCAGGATAACCACTGTCCAGCAGCGGGAACAATTGCCCGAGTTCTTGAGGAGTCCTTGTATGTGACAGACTGCCATGGCCTCGAGCCAGACTTTGACAGATGTAAAAACTGCAGGACTGGGCATCTGGCTATTTAGGGATTTTAAAAATCACATGTGGATTTGTCCAATGCCAAAACCTCAGACTTTGTGTGATCTAACATGTTAGCGAAGGGCCCCAGGACATGCTACAGTTAGAAACTTACAATAAGTAAAGTTCTATAAAGTAAAATAAACAGTAAACAAGCTCACATAGTTACCAGTCTGTGAACTCATGACAGACCCTTCGGTATATAAGTCACTGAAAGTTAATATAAGCCTGCTATGAGCAGAAGTGTCACACTGTAGCAGGCTACTAAAAAAAGTTTTTAATTGTTCCTTACGCTAAGGCCACGCATCTTTTTCCACATTGACGAGACCTACAGAACAAGATGTATTAGAGTGAGAGACTTGTTGCTCATTTTAAGCGGCATGCTCAAGCATAATTAGAAGCTTACAGCAACAGTTTGTGTCCCCGGTGCCTGAACAGCCGCCAGGCAGCCGTGCCTAGCGCAGACGAATGCGGAGGGGAAGGCTCACGCGGAGGGAAAGCAGCGCTCGGAACGACGTGCCCACCGGGCAAGGCGACAAGTCATTAGATCCAAACACCTCTTGGTGACTGTGATAACAGAAAGAAAGGTCACGAGTCCGAATCCTTCTAAATAACTCCTGAGCGAACTCGCAAGATCTTTGCAAGGTGCCGCAAGCCTGAAGAAACAACCTTAAAAAAAAAAAAAAAAACCACAGACAGTCAGGCTCGCTGCCTTCCAGCTCTGCTACACACACCTGACCCCGGCGTTACTGCACGCCCGGCTGTAAGACACGGGAGCGCTCGAAGTGATGCGCGGCCCGCGCTGCGCGGCTGCTGCTCTCCGGCAAGGCACCGGAGCCCTGACCTGCTCCAGAGCACGCGGTAAGACAAAACCACCAGAAATGCCGTAAGGTTTCCTCATCTCTATGGGTGATGGCCTGAAAGCACGCCCTCACTTTATCCCAGCCGGTATCCGACTGCACACAATGCTTTAAAGAGCCAAAAGGGCAGAAGGGTAAGCAACGAGCGCAGTAAGGAGTCCAAGATAATCCATGCCTATCTCGAGGAACTAATTTAGTGACTTGTAGAAGGAGTAGCCTGTACTGCAGAGGAGGGTAAGGATTTGGGAGGAGGAAGGCTGAGGGAGAGAGGCTGTGTGCTAGAGTTAGAACACGAATTTCCCCCAATAACATATGGACTTGAATCTTCCACAGGATTTACATCCACTTGCCAAGCTGGCTGTATGCCAGCCAGCTCACACCTGAAATCCCTGTCCCTGCCTCAGTACAGCACTGTGCTCCAGGTTTAATAAATCCCAGCTCTTGGCAGGGGTTGCTGGCCGTGAAACACCGCTGAGCTAACACATCCCGGTTGTTTCCACTCGGGGCTTGGCTTGCACCTGGCCAGCCCAGAGCGCAGGCAGAGGTAGCCCACGCCGACTGCAAAGGCACCCGACTTCAATGCGTCAGGTGCTCTTCAAACAATTTTGCAATGCAATGGTTTTTTTTTTTTTTTTTGATTACAAACAGGATTTTTTTTAACCAGAACAAGCTGGAAACTAGTTTTGCAAACAAGTTTTATCATCTCCGACTGGAGGTTTTATCATCTTCAACATCTTAGACTGGAGGAGGGAAGAAAATCACAACGCGTTGCCAAAGCAACTCCTCCTTGCCCGTGAGTCACCAGTTTGACTCAGCCTGGTGGGACATGAGCCATCTGACAACAATAGAAATTTGGCAGTTTGCATCTGAGAGTTAAACATCTCATGCGCCCTAAAAATAAAGCCTGCTAAGCTGCTGAAGTCGTATTTTCCTACCAAATTTCCTGCTGAGTGGTTCCAACCATCATTTGACCACATACTACCTCACTGACAGACCTTCTTGGTTTATTGTAGACAGGGAGATTTAATTAGTAAGTAAGGAAGCAAGGAATTCCTGTTGGTGTTTTTTTTTTTGAGGGGGGAGTAGGAGGGGAGCACAAATGAGACAAAAAGAATTATGAGCGATGTGCGCGTTTTCCTGGCATCGGAGTTGCTTCAGAGTAAGCGATGCTATGAAACACACCTCCTTCCTCTGCATGTGTGTCTCCTTCCCTTCCCTTCATAAAGTATGGTTTAAATAAAGAAACATCTGCAGAAACTTCGCAGATGAGCCCTAATCAGGCAAAGATAAATATAAGTATCTGGGGCGTGCACAGAGGTATAGGGTACCAAGGGTCTTTGTGAGAAATGGGTGCCAAGTCACTTGAGCTGCAGATTGGAACTGGCAGGGATTTCAGGGAGCCGAACGCCCGGCCCCAGCACTGGGAAAACGTGCTGCAGCGCAGACACAGCCACGGGCAGCACTTACAGGAAAGTACACGCTGAAGTATCACGGTACAAAAGGGACAGCTCAGTAAAAAAGGAAATGCTACAAGTGAATCTATAGAGCAGATGTATGGAACAAGCTCCTGATCATGCAAAGAAATTTGTGGTGTGTGGAGTTAACAGCTACAGCTGGAATTACCCTTCGGTTCAAGAATGACTTGTCTTATGCGTGGGAGCTCTCAGAAGCGGGCCCTGTCTATCTTTATATCTTTCTGTCTGCATGTAGGGAGAATCCAAGGCAAGAGTTCCCATCCTGATGAGGGATTTGTTTAGGAAATAGGAGCTTTACAGAAAAGGAGGACACGGCCTCTGCTCCTAATGGATGTGCTTAATGCTTTCCACTATAGAAGCAGCAGTCTATGTACAAACAGTACAATCGCCCCGATTCACGCAGTGCTTCTTAGCTATGCCGTCTCACCATTAAAAACGATCTTTATCTGGTAACGGTGATCAACACCACAGTCATCTCTCTGCTTCAAACAGGAAATCTAAGCAAACACCACGCAGGGCTCTGCGAGCAAACAGTGACTTTTTCAGCAGCCGTTGCTGGTAGCGTTTTCACACCTCTCTCCTGGACTGCTCTTTCCCTTGCTCTTCTGCTAAATATTTCACTGGGGGGAGGAAGGCGGGGGGAGAGAGATGGGTAACACAGGAGATTTAAAGCAGTCCTTCATAAAACCTGCTCAGTTTCATAGCCCAAGCTCCAGCAGTAAAATTCATCTGGTAAGGCTAAACAGACAGCTGTAGCTGGGGCAGGGTGAGTCCAATGGCTAGAACAGGATATATTTTTACTGGCTTCGTCTCACTTGACTGCTACAGAAAGAAACCTAAGGGCTCTAGGCAAGGAGCTGAGATCAAATTTACTTCCTTTTCTTCCAGAGTTTAAAGTGAAAGAGCATATTCCACAGTGCTCTCTCATGAAAACATATCAAGCATATTTTTTACTTCCCCTCCTCTTTCTTTCTTTTTGCAATAGCCTATGCATGACTGCTCCGGATAAAGACCGGAGACAGGGCCTGGTATCTGTATCACTGACATTGCACTGGATGGGCTGAGCCACATCACAAAGTTCCAGAGATACGTTAAAGGACACTTTCACAGGAAGAATTCAGCCAGCTAATTTTTAATGTGCTTGGCGCCGCGTGCAGAGCCAGGGGCTCTGCGAGAGCCTATGGGCACCTCACGGAGCTGATGAGAGCTGCCCATCTCGGCTTTGTAACACTCTCTAAGCCAGAATTGCGAGGTGCTTATCGAATCGAGTCAGATTGTGCAGCCCAAGGTCACATCTTACTTTGCACAGAACAGCACAGTCCGACTGCAACCTCACACCACAGAAAAAGTCCTCCCGTCTCAGTTATTCCACAGGACTAAGGAAAACAGTTCTTCCAAAACCTCCATCTCCCCAGTCATCTTTGTAATGATGAAGCTCAGTGTCACAGCATTTCACACAATTTCAGACCTCAAGAAGCAACTGGCTAAGCAGCAGCGATCACAGAGACTGCCGCGTTGCCACTTAGTTTCTCAGGAAATAAAAAGCTGGTGGTAGGTAGCAGGTTTCTGATTCACGCTCTTCTGCTCACCCTGGGAACATGAAAAGCAAGTGAGGAAGGAAGCTCCATCCCCATATGGAAAACAATGTTTTAACTAAGGAAACACAGGGTAAATTGAAATACAAAGGGCTGCAGATAATTCAGAAGTTGAATGACTGTGCGTTAGCTAGCAAGCTCCAGTGGTATTTTGGAGACCATCCTAAAAAAGGCTATTTATTCCTAGCACCATAGCGACGAAAAACGGGCTCGTGTTAGCTCCACTTGTACTGCCGCCAGGCTTGCAGTCTTGTGTCTCCAGCAGGAAATCAGGGAAGGAATTTTGATTACAAGTGATCACTGCTGAAGATGTGTATTCAGATAAAAAGACTTTTCATCCAGTTCCTTTTGTTTCTTGATTCATAGTCAAACTCTAATCCTATGCATATGGCCTGGCAAGTTTGAATTTCCATAGCAACTCTTTTTCAGCTAGCATCAGGATAGCAGAGAAAGCTGGCAAAGGGGAAAGGTCATTATTTAAATACCTTATTACTATTACTTCTACAGGAAATCTGATGCCAAACACACAAGAACAACCGGGCTTATTGTTAAGCTTGATCTATTTAAAAGTAAAAAATCCTCCAGTGTGAAAATCCTTCATTTTAGGATCTGCAAATTCTTGGTCTGCTCTCACTGTGTGGCCTATATATCCATACATCACGTAAAACACTGTTCCCTCATGGAAGAGGCAAGCTTTCTGGTGAAGGTGTAGGGCCAGAGAGCAAAGGAGGAGTTATTTTCAGGGGTGTATGCTTTGGAGAACTGTGCAGAAACATTTTTAGTCTTCTCTGTTGTAGCCCCTAATGCTGAAGCAGTTATCTTTTATAGTCACACTGATCGACAGAGCAAGAGGCAGGACAGATTGCTGACGTAAAAACTAATCTCCCTTTAAACAGTCTAGATTTTCTCCGTTAGCTGAAGGACTGGCATTTATACTGTTTATTTAGAAATTTACAGCAAAAAGAAAACCTGCCCAGCGTGCTGGACACCTTTATTTGTTTGTTTCTGAACAAGCAAAGCCCCACCAGTGTGTGCTCAGCTCAGAGCCGTGACACAGGTAGGACTGCTGCGGGCCCCAAACGCAACCTTCAGAGACCTCTGTGCAGACCTTCCCGAAGCCATCCCCCAAAACCTAAGTGGAAAAAACTGGCCTCGGAGAGCTGTCTGCTGGGCTGGCCCTGAGCTATTACAGACTTGGAAGAAGCCAGCTCTAGCTCAGGGATCATGCCAAGATGCCCGTTCCCCACATACTATATTTCTGTATCAGAATCGGACCTGTTTGTATAGGGTGTTTTTCCCTAACCATGGAAATGAGACAGTTTTGCCTTAAAAAAAAAACAAACCAACAACAAAACCCCCAGACACTGAATTGTACAGTCAAACCAACAAAACAAGGCTTAACGTCCAAAGTCTGCGAACTCCTGCAGTCTGGGCACCTGAAGCAGCAAACCACTGCCTGTACCAGCACTGGGGCTTCACGCACCTTCAGAGCTGGATGCTGACAACATTGTTCTGCCCCTCCAAAAACCCAACACTTAAGTCAAATCCAGCAGTGGGAAGGAGGCAGCTGGGCATTACTTGGCTGTGAATATTCAGGTGTGCTGGGTTTCCCTTCAGGTGGCCAGGCATCCTACCATGGCCATCAACATGCCTGGCCACGTGATGCTAAACCACTGCTGACGCATTTGATTTCATGTTACAGCTCGAGACAACAGCTGAGCAATTATCTCAAAATATTAAGAATTCAGTTTATAGGTAATGTCAGTACTTTTCTTTGGTCTTTGAAGTTCTGGTGCACATTTCAAGAGAGAACCGAGGTTAGGAGACCTGGCTGGTACAGGGTCCAGGGCCATTTCTAAGCACACTCCCATCTGCCTTGCCCAGTTCTCTTAAGCGTCACTGGGATGGCCCATTAGACACCGAGACAAACAAAACCGCAAAGTATCCCATCTCAAGGTAAAACTTTAGCACATGAAACATCTTTTTCTTTTAGCTTTCCTGAACAATAAACACACAGTATAGCTGAAAGGGAGGTTTGCATGGTCAGCAGCTGGGCACTGACTCCTTACCTCTGATCCAAAGGCACGACGCTCAGCAAGAAGTGGGACGTAATCGCGGGGGTGATGCTGGCTGGTATCTGCAGGCTGATGCTATCCCTTGCGCATTACAGGACTGACGAGACAGGATCAGGTACGAGGGTCATCCCAACACTTTTCTGCCTGTCATCTGGAGGGGGACTCTGAAAAGGATTGCGTTTGTTAGCAGCCTGCATTTGTGCACTTGCCGCATTGCAGGCAGAGAGGGGTTACCTACTCTTAGGCAGGTCCCACTTACAGAGCCTTATGCCGTTTCTGAAGGTAAAAATCAGTCCTGGTACTGGCTTCGCAGCCCTCTACCTGCCCTCGGAAATCCACCTGGATATTGCCTGGCAACTGGTGTTCCCCAAATGCATCTCCTCAACCTACCCCTTAGCTTGATTTTACCCAGTTAAGCATGTTACCCTGCGTTAAGGAATCAGCACTGAGGCTGGGATGAGCTAATATGGGTTGGTTAGATGGCTTGAATGCTTCTACTTAATTAAAAAGTAGAGGAGGTAGAGCTCAAAGTCCTCCCATGACCCCAGGGGAGTCGAGGATGCAAGGAACAACAGAGATGAAAGATGAAAAGGGGACATGCAGGCAACTGGGAGAAAGTTGTGAAGGGGCAAGATGCGCTTGGACAAATAAAAAGAGGTAAAGCAGAAGGAAACCTGTAAGAACTAAAGGGAAGGAGAGAGATAGCTAGAGAGCAGACATAATGGGGCAGAAGAGGGTGGTGATGTAGGACAGATAAGAAAGAAAACCCCAGAACATAAAGCATGAAATGGGAAGATAAGTTAAACCAGCATGTCACTTTTTTATAGCTCATCCATCACGTGCCATAACTCTTTCTCACAGGAGCTGCAAAGAAAAGAGTAGAGACTCCTAGGTCCAGCATCACTGTCATCATCAACACCTACACCAAAGTTTCTCAGCCCCAAAAGGATCCACACCACCAGCTCATCCTGTTTTCTTCTACAGAAATGACTGTGCGCTAGTGTAAGAAGTCAGGAGGAACAAACACATCATTGCTACTGCCAAGAAAGCCAGCAAGGTGCAACTGCTCTTGTGAGACCCCACACGCGATGACATTGGACTAAGAGGGCAAGCAATTACCTCCTCACCACTACATGCCCACGTACAATAATTCCTAAATAATTACCAGGCACAAGACAGGGAGATCCCTTAGCTGCTTTCTGTTGAGCAGAATGTCACTGACCTGTTATTACTACAAATTGATATTGTAACACCCCTTCCCATCAAACTGATTGAGGCCTCAGGCTCCCTGCAGCAGGTGCTCCACAGAGCTTACAGATTGCTGTGGAAGGCAACTATTAATTTACTATGCAAGTTGCTCAGAAATCACTCAGGGCCAGGGCACCTGCTTTGCTCAGCACCTGACACCAGTTTCTGCAGAATGCCTTTTTCTGGAGACTTGCATGAACCCGTTTGCTGTGCAGCAGCACAACCCCTATCCTAACTGGAAACTCCTCTCCATCCTGGATCTGTTTGGAGAGGTCTGATGACCAAAGGTGGGTGGGCGACTTGACACCCCCACTCCCACCCAAACCGCATCCTCCTTCCAGCTCTCCGAGATCTCTGAAGCACCCAGGGGGCTGTCTGCATAGAGGAAGGGCTGCTCCCTAGCACCCAGCTCCTGCCAGTCCCTATCTCCAAGGTTTCTTGCTGCTTTCTGCTCAGCAAACCTTCAGTAGGCGACAAGTCATAATTTCACGGGGACTATTTGAAGGCAGATCAGATTCTGATTTCACCACTCCCCGCCACCTTGTGTCTGTGTGCTGCAGTCTTCAGATGAGATGCACTCCAATCCTAGAGTTGGAAAAACAGGGATTTTCAGGGATATGTCTTGAGTCTTCCTGCAAATCACATAAGCTCACGTTCTCTAAACTGTGTCCTCTGTCATATTTAGTTCACAGATTATACACTTACATGAAAAATTAATATCAAGCCTTAGAAATCAGGAGGAAGACTGTTTGAGACCCCTTTTAGCAGTGCCAGTAAGAAGTTTTTGGCGAGTTTCAATTAATACTTCTTTCCCACCAATGAGACCTGGAAGTTGGCCAAAGCTATGTGGGAGCACTGATGCTTTGTTTAATTCCCAGAACGCATAAGCGACTTGTCTCCTCTCCTGATCATCCTGCTGCAGGAACACTGTGTCAATACACTCCACAGGAAACGTCTGGGAATGACTTGTAGTTTTTGCACTTACTGTCATTAGGACTAGAGCCTCTTCAATTAACCTCTTCAGGGTTGAAAACGCTTTGCTAAGACTTGCTTCCAGCATCCTCAGGTCTTCAGGACTTGGGCTGCCTCTCCCGAAGGCAGTACAAAGCATGCACAAATTCCTGCTTTTTTTCCCCCCGAAGTATAGCTCTCGGAACTCTGCGGGCCTGTCACTTCATTTTTTTAAGGTAGTCTTTGTAAATGTCTGACCCTCGAAGGTGGTAAAGGATGCTTCTCAGTTTTACACATCTAATTATTTGGGTTCTGTGTACAAGGAGAGCATTCTCCAATGACAAATGATAGCATCCACGTGGTCACTTCTTCTCTGGTGCTTAGAAAAGCAAGAATATACTCTTCTTTTATTCTCTGCCTTTGCACAAGAGCACAAGTCCAAGGCACAAGTCCTGTGCAATAGATGGGTTCCTTCTGCATCACTTTGAGCTTCCCTAATCCACAAAAGACATCCACAAACTTCGTCTTCACGAATGCACTCTTAATTAGACTAGGGTTTTGACATAGTTTAAATCCAGTAACAGTTTGTTTTCCCACACTTCTGCTAGAAAGCTTTATTTATTCATATAGTTAGGCACATACACGCATTCAGTGAGAAAACGCTCACACTTTTAAACCTTGAATTTCACATGCTTGCTACCTTCTGCCTCTTATTTCAGTCATCTTCATTTCTAGCTCCACGTGTGGCTTACGCATTTATATCTTCTTTACAGTAAGCAAGTGTTCTTTGGCTTTCCTGAGGGCAGTGCAGCCACTCCTTTGGAGTGCAGTCCAGTACTGCTCAGTTTTGTGGCTTGCTCAAGTTAACTAAGAGACTAATGAAGCTATTAAAAAGAGCAAGGGCCTGAGGAAATAGCAAGTTCCTCAAACTTTTCTTTTCCCATTTCTCCACTGGTTAGATACAGATTAATTCACAATTTAAGCCATCTGTGTTCCAGACAGCAGCAGCTCCTTTTTCTTTTCAAAGATTAAAAGTGTTTACAGCCAGTTTGCGTTGCTCAGATGTCACTCTGAGCTAAGCAGTGCCATGCGTCTGTTCTGCTCCATGTCAGGCTTTTACCCAGTCTCCAGTTAAACTTGAGCCTCTGGTCAGCCCAGCAGCCTGCTCCAGGGCATCTCTTACAGACTGCCCACACCACCGGTGGGTCCAGAAAGCTTGAAAGAGTGAATACGAGGTGCTCCCAAATTACTTAATTTGATCGCCTGGCTTGCCAGACCAAAAAAATTGTCCCGCACAAGGGAATAGGCATGGATGGTTTTGGTTGCTGCAAAAATGAAGAGCTACTTCATGTGTTTTTCCTGCGTGAAGTTCTCCTTATACAACCGTTTTGTCTGTGATACATGTCAAACATAATGAGAGGTCAAATCGGTGCGTGAAGGAAAGGGAGGCGCAGAAACTGTGAAGCATTTAGCGAAGAACACAAATATAGTTGTAAGAAGTTACCTTTTAGGGAAAAGACATCTGTTGTAACAAAATGGTGACCGTATTAGAGGTGGTTAATTTAAGCCTGGTCCTAGATCATACCCGCAAATGCAGTAATGGCAAAAGATAAGCAACACGAAACAGAACGCGCAGTAACTCAAGGCTACGAAGCCTGTACGCAAATCTGCTTCGTGACAACCAGAAACCTGGTAACGGGCCAGTCCCGTTACGGAGCCCCAGTAACACCAGAGGGCAGCGGTGGGACACTAAAGGGAGGTGTAATTGGCAGCTCTCGGGCATCGGTAAAATACGTCACAATGAGAGTGGCCTTCCCTAAATTCATCTACTGACAGAGAAAATTGAAGGCATATTTGGAGGAAAGACATTGGGGCCACCCACATGACTCCCGTAAGCAGAGGAAAGATAAGGGAAAAAAAAAAAAAAGAAATTCGTAAGGGCCCTTCCAAAACAGCCCATCTAAAAGGTGCTTATCCAAGCCAGCCTGAGACACTCCAAATCCTCATGTCATATACCCACAGCAAGAATTTCTCCCCCTGCAGCCGCGTCTGAAGGTCGTCCTCCTCCTCTGACCTGCCCTCTTTATTCCACCACTGACAGATTCCTTTCATGAAACGTTTGTAACTCCCATGCCAGAAGCTGCTTTTCCCATGGGACTGTCCGGAGCTACAGATCAGTAAAATCCCCAGACCTGTGTTATCCACACAAGGGAAGCAGCATCTCGCAGAAAACCCGTTGTGATTCGAAGCAATAGGACACAGCACCAGGAGAAAATGCAGCGGTGTTAGGAAGAAGGGCAGAACTGAATTAAAGGGGAAGAATAAAGAATGGAGTGCATTTTTATAAAGGAAAGGAAGATGAGATATTTAGGCATGGGGGAATAAATACTTCTTTCATCTCTTATAGGCTACGGTAAAGAAAAGGATTAGAAGTTTGCATTCGGTTATTTTCAAAATTAAATATTGTAACTGGTGCTTAAAGCATGTACTGCCACCACGCGTTCGGAAAGAAAAACACACGGTAGGAGAAGGAACTGACCCACGCAGCGCAGAGGGTGGGCGAGAACACCTCTGCTTTGCAAGCCATCGTATAACATCAGCTACTCCTAGGCATTAGCATTCGCTTCTGATTTACTACTCCAAGCAGCTCAGCTCATTTGCCCGAATACGCTCTAAAATATCCCTGTAGAAATAAGGTTTCTTCCTGACAACACTGCATATACTCCAGCGTACTTTCTGGCATGCAACAAAATGCTCCCCTCACACAGGTACTGAGATAATCCAACAAAAGGGTGGTGACAGTAGGAGAAAAAACCACCCCAAAAGAGAGCTAGTCTAAATCAAACCATTCAACCAGCTCGTCACACAAACTTGCCCTCTCTGTCTTCCCCATCCTGGTTCAGACCTGGGACAAGGCTCAGCTGGGGAACAAACCCCAGCTGTGCCTCTTTTCTAGCTTTCCACCCGCTGCCACCACCTTCCATCCTCGGCATGAGAAATTGCTCAGGGATTATCAAATTGCTCTCTGAACTGCAGTTCAGAGTCAGCCCTTGGCAATAACACCCCTCGGTACTGCGATGGCAGAGCCACAATTCTGCAGGCAGTGGTACGCAAGTGCTGGGAATTAGCAGCACGAGACTCTTGAAATACAGGTACCGAGTGAGCTTTTTGGTGACTTTCCTTATTAATTCCCTGATCCAGAGTGTCATCGCCCTCAAAGGCAACTTGGTCACGATAGCAGATTTTTCAGACAATTATAAAAGGCTTATTGCAACAAGATGGACAACAGAGTAACTGTTACCCGAGAAGGCCGAACTACTCATGTCTTCATAATTGCGTAGTTGATAGGGAATATTGCTAGCAGAGACAATCTGAAAGACCCTCACCTTCTCATGAAAAGCTGATTTGAAACTGGCTGACCTTCAAAGCAGACACAGTTGAAGTGGTTAAAACTAAAAAAAAAAAAATCCACCTGTTAAAGTGTAAACCTAAACCAAGTTATTTCTCCTTTGAGGTTTACAAGAACAAAGCTCTTTTTGCTCCCCACTATCAAACCTCTTAGAAAGTTATTTAATTCCAAATTGAAAGCACTTTCAATGCTTTCTTGCTTTACTCAGACCCACCATGATGTCACTCTGCCAGATGGCAGGTTTTCTTTTTCCTTTTCTAATGAAGCACAGGCACAGTCCTGCGCATGGACCCAGCTCACTTCCACCCTGTTGCTCTACTCATGCACATGTTCAAGTGCTTTTGCAGTTTAGTGGAAACCTAAAGGACAAGATCAGCTGGCCTGGCTCTTTCCAGGGAAGCAGGAGCTAAATGTCAGCAACCAAAAATCTTTTTTGGTAACAAAGCTGGATGTTCAAGGTAGAAGTCTGGGTGATAACTTGTGTCGATGATGTTTGGAGAGAGGTCAGTTATTTATTAACATCAACTAACTGTTAAGGATTCTTTTGAGAAGGTGTCTCCATTCCTTAACCCAACAGGAAAAAAAAGCTGGAGCATGTGAAAACCCTAATGAAGAGACAGCCGTTGTTTGCTGCTTTCCACGCACATTAGGGTGTCGAGTCACAAGTTTCCAGTAAGTTTGCTAAGTGATGCGACAGCTATAGCAATACCAGATGACAGATGCAATTTCTATGCCATCTCCTGGGATTAAAAAGGATCCAGTGGCGAGTTTGGAAAAGCAGAGTAAGGACCACACTAAACTGGAGCAGGCATCTGGCTGTCCCAAGGTTGTAACGCGGCCAAAGGGAGGCGGACCAGAAGCACCTGAGGGGATCACTCTGCCCATTGCACAGCATAGGCAAAGATTTTCTCTTTGTGACATTATCCCGAGATGAGGTGTAGTGGGAGAATAGAAGAGAATGAAGGACAGAGTCCTCTAGAAAACCTAAAAAGGTCAGGGAGGAAGATGTATGCTGAAACAAAGGAATAGAGACCCATCAGGAAAACCAGGAGACTCTGAAGTTCCAGCCAAAAGACAGACCTGGATTTGGGATTAACACAGAGAAGCAGAATTGCTAACTACACCACCGCAATTTCCGAGAAAGAAATCACATGTGCATTGGAGAAAGGCAATGGCATTCTTGCCAGGTGCACATGTAAGCAGAAAAAGGGTGTGGGATGAAAGGCAGAGACTGGAGTTGTCAGGCTGGACCATGCAACACGAGGAAGGAGCAAAAACGCAAGATGAGTCACTGAAGTCGTGGAGGGCAAGAGGAGGAGAGCGCAAAGAGAAGACAAAGAAACACGAGCTGACATTGGAGAAGTTGCCTGAGTGAAGATCCCCATCAACAACCAGGGGGTGGAGAAGAGGAGAAAGGGTGTGGGGTGCAGAGAGGTGCGTGACGGCGGGGTGGGAGGCAGAAGCGAGGGAGGTGAAAATGGACATGGCCGAAGGCAGGAGCAGTGCCTGGAGGACTGACGTCCGAGGAGGCTGCGAGGGACGAAGACTTTTCTAGAGACAGAGTAAAGATTTCAGAGACAGAAAAGGAAAAAGTAGGGGAGAGGTAAAGAAAATGAAGCAGGAAATTAAATGAGAGCCAGGTTGACAGAAATAGTAGTGGAAACAAGCGTGGGAGATGTAAAGATGAAGAAGGTGATCTGCCTGCATAAGATAAAGGTCTCCAGAACTGAGGACAAGGAGACAAAAGTACTGATGAGAAAGAAATGAGAACAGAGAGGGGATTTTACAAGGGTTGAGGGAGGGAGGATAAGGGCGGGGAAAAGCCAGGTGAGAGTGACAGGAGAAAAGCAGGACATCTTTACTGTCAGGAGAGTTGCACAGAGGGACAACAGAGGGCAGAAGCGATGCACAGGGCTGTCACGCTCGTGTAGACAGATCAAAACCAGAAGCCTTTCTGGGTTCGGTTAACAGAAACCAGCACCTTCCCTCAGAAACCAGCGCCGAGGCGCAGCGGGGAGTGCCAGAAGGGACAGGACCGCCAGCTGCCCTCACCGCAGACACCCAGCTGCTTCCCCTCCACCACAGGGCTCTGCCAAGATGGCTCTGCCCCAACAGAGCTCCCCCGAGAGCAGCAGGGCTGCTGCCAGCTTATGGCAGCGTGAAGCCAAAACGCTCCGCACCGGTGCTCGTGGCACCTGCAGGGAAGCGTGGCCGGCAGAGGCCAGAGGCGACGTGCTGCCCGCTTGCCCCCCTTGCGCCTTGGGGAGGGCGAGCGACAGACACGGCTCTGTGCTTTCCTGTTATCGCTTCTTTTGGTCCATCCTACACGGGAGAAAAACGCACACCAAAAAAAGAAAAGAGACAAAACCAACAACAGTGGACACACCCTGAGGAGGATATCTGATGAAGAACAGGCGCTTGCCACTCACATGCCCTGTGTGGCAGCAACCTGCGGGTTCCCTCACAAGCCCTGCACGGCCCAAGGCCCCCGGCATCGTCACAGCTCCCAGGGCCGAGAGGTGCCTGAGAGCAAACCCTCCCAGGATGGCATCCTGCTCCTGGGCGTGCACAGAGAGCGACGGCGACTCGGCTCTCGCTGCTGGAGGCAGCCCCTCTGCCGCCCTTTCCTCTGTCTCCGCAGCTAACGGCGCCGTCGGCCCTCCTTGGCCGCCATTTCCTGCGAGGCATCCTCAGGGACCGGGGCAGGGCGGGGGGATGTGCTGTGCCAGCAACAGGAGAGGTCTTGTTATTGGTACCCATCTAGCTATATATTTTTTTAAAGGGAAAAAAAAAAACCCAAAAAACGAGCAGCTGCACAGAGTAAGAAACAAGGGGGGAGTGAAGCAACAGGAAGGTGAAGCGCTCGCTGAGGTGAATCTTTGCTTAAAACCTTTGGGTACCTATTTACTGCTAAAATAAAGTTTGGGTTGATGGAAATGTCTGTCACACCAAAAGTGCTTGAAGTGCTTTTTATCAAAGTTTCATAAGGTTCTCTGTTTCAAAGAAATATCTTTTCCTCTTTTCAAGTTTTCTCAATAACAGGGAAATAATCTTCTGCTTGCCCGACACCTACAGAAGTTTTTTCACTCTATTTTCCTTCCAGCCAGAAAACACTTAAAGCTCATTTTAAATTACCTTAAGTGTTTTTTAGAAATCAACATTTTCTTGTATTGCTCCCTGTATGTTGTATTTCCAACTCCACACCCCTAGACTTCTGCACAAACAATTCAAGACAGGGTCCAGCCTTTAATAACACCACATTTTCAATGTTTTATGCCTTTATTTCATTGTGTTTCAGCAGTAGATACCTTACAGCCTGGGGCAAATAACTGCTTGCAGAAATTTTGCTATCTAAAGTGGAACTGAAGCTTATTGTTATAAATAGTCACATAATTAGGTTAAAAGGGACATAAATCTTCACAAAGTCGAGTTCCTTCCTGCTCTGAAGGCACATTTTCAGCAAGAAAAAGTCCATTTAGCCAGAGCTTGAAGCTGAAAAATAAGCTTCAAACAGCAAGTAAGCCCAAGCAGCTAATAAGTCAGAGTTATAAAATCGTTTACCCTGTAAATACAAATGTCTGAAATTGAAATGAACTCCACGGCCACGTCTGCCAGGGAGCAAGAAACGGGTCTCAGAGGCTGGCAGGGAAGAAGGGGGACTACGCGGCCCCATTACCCGTGGTTTCACAGTTGAAAGGAAGAAAAAGCAGTTCAGCAGCTGGAAAGGCACTGGGTTGAAGGAAACGGGAGCCCAGCTCCTGCTTGGACCTTTATGCCAGGTGTGCCAGGCTAAGTCCAAAAAGGATTCTGGCAGCTCACATAAGTGAAATTTAGGAGCTTAAATCCCAAAGCTGACACCCTACAGTTTCTCATACTTCTGTCTGAACTCTGTAGGGCATGTCCAAGCCCAACCCTTTCGTGGCTCCAGATAGGGGGCATGGGACACAACTTGCATAGTCTTAGATGCTAATTAGTCATCTTGACTTCCCTTTAGTCACTGGAGAAAAATAGACACAATAGCAGAGTTTAGCTTCTCCTAGAATAGGTATCTAAAACAATCACACCCTATCCATACCCATTTCTTCTTGGTAAACAAAGGAGGAGCCCAGCATGAGTAGCTCATAGCATAGTACTCGTTCGTGCCCCAGCAAGGTCCTTACAGACTCTCTGGAGAGGCCAAACCCAACAGACATCCTCTGTTTACACCCTCCTGATGGCAAGAGCAATCAGATCTCCAACGCAGGCAGCCTTTCCTCTAAGAATAAAATAAAACTAAAAAAATGGTCCCTGGGCTCTGTGCTCCTTATGAGCTCAGCTCAGGCTGCTCCAGATCCCATTTTAAGATGCTTTACTATTCCCTGGGAAGATATGGGGAGCACCAACACCTTATTGAGTTCCGCATCCACTCCAAAATCTAAAGTTAGCCGCTCTAACACTGACCTTGAAGCCTGCAAGCCCTTTATTTGTGAGGAAGCAGTCGGTCAGGCATCCCCAGGAAGTTACGTGCAACCTCAGACTGAACAGGAGACTCTCAGAGCACGAGGGCGGCTGCTCCCTAAAGACAGCGGACCCAGGAGCCGAGGGTGATCCCAGCACAGGCAGTGCCCTCACCCACCGGCTGCAGCCCACTCGGGGCAGGCAGCTCATCCCATCAGCAGTCCCAGCCAGGGCAAGCACAGAGCCCAGTCCAGGCTCCATCCAGGCATTCCAGGCAGGAGCAAAGGGAAGCAGAAGCAGAGGCAGTGCTGGAGACCAGGCTGCAGCACAGCTCCAAAGCCTCCCCCCGCAAGAGCCAGAGTCAAAGCCCAGGCTGCAAACAAACTACAATATGCCCCCAAGAGTCCACCCCAGAGACAAGTTACCTGCACAGCTGAGGTCCATCCCAGAGACAGGCATGCCTGCACCGAGGTGAGGAAGGGGCTGGGGGCCCCACCCTGAGCTTAAATGGTGCTGTGGGCAGGTGCTGAGGAGCCCCAGGTGAGGCTGCTCAGGGCCGTTAAGGGGTGTTGATGCAAACAGCAAAGATTTAGTAACTGGATGTAGCAGCTGCCAAACATCACAGCTATGGGTTTGTTGTTTGTGGAGCCCTGCAGCCTTCCAGACTTTTCTACGATAAGACACTGAGTCACACTCACACCAGCTTCTTTTCAGCAGCCCCCTAAAAACCTTCTTCCCTTTCCAGTAAACCATTGCCCCGTCTGCTCAGTAGAGGCCTCTTCCCTCTCTTCACCACCACTGTAACTGGTGAACACAGTGTGGGAATGTGCTCTCATGAATCCAGGTCTGATCTTTGCCCCTCAGCAGATCTTTGCTGGCCTCCTCCCAGCACAGAGGTGGGATCAGCCTGGTGACGGTCTTCTCCTCCCATCCCTCCTGCTCGGCATCGTGCCTGCGTGCTGTCGTAGACCCTGTGCGCCCTACCTGCCACGTGGCTCCATGCGAGGGCTCTGCAGAAGCCTTGCAGAGGCTGCAAGGAGCACGAATTTCCCCTGCAGAAGCCATCGGCCACGGCTTTGGCAGAGGCAAGAGCCAAGAGCCAAGGCCCAAGCAGCTTCTGAAAGAGCTGTGAGGTTGGTGTGAGACAGAGGTACGTGCAATGGGGCTGTCCGCGGCTCACCTGGCTGCCCCCCTTCCTCTCGGCCACCTCGCTTTGCACTGGGGCTGGGCTCTGAGCAACTCCCAAAATTCTCCAGTGGTTCTGGGTGCAAGTCTTTCATCCACCTCATCTGTAGCCCTTTCTTAGGTAGACTGCTGCAAAAGTTAGGTTCTCAGTGATGGGAGCAGCCTAGTCTGATGTGGTAAAAGAAAACCAATCGAGCTGTCAGGCGATGCGCACCAAACAGGAGTAGCCTCCCGCTGCACTGTACCCAGAGTGCTCGTTGCAACTCCATACCCACCCGCGTTCGCCCGCATTACCCCTTTCAGAGCCTTTTCCAGGACTGCTTAGAAAAAAGAACTAAACAAAGCGCCAGACCAGCAGGTAAATGGAAAGGATGGCACAGCCGGGAAGCCAGCCCCAGCGGCTGTGAAGTTCGGGTTAGCAAGCACAGAAATAAGAAGAGCTACCAGTCCTGCGACGAGAGATGCATGTGCTAGTGCCACAGCGGCTGCTTCCCTCTCCAGGTGGAACAGTGAATGGACTGACGCTGCTGTTACGGAAGGGAGCGATTTGAGACTGCCGTGGTCTGCTGGATGCATTCTGGTCTTTAGGAAGGCTAAAAGGCCCTAAAATCCGCAAGGATCTTTTTGGAGGGCTGGTTTGGCATGGTTACATCCATTAGCAGAACTGCAGTGCGAAAGAACCTCTGGACACGGAGATCTCCCATTAGGACAGGCAGCTATAAAGGCAGAGCCAAATAAACACCGACACGAAGGAGTGTGGACAAAGGGACCAAGACCAACATGAGAAATCAGAAGTTTTTTGTCTTAGCCCTTGCTGTTTCCTTGTCCTGTTTCTGTGAAACAGAGCTAACACCACTGCCTTTCCTAGTAGGCTGAACATATTAAAGGCCACGAGGCACTCAAATAATTGACCAGGGAAGTTATATAAATACACAAACATTTGTCTATGCTTCATCTCATAGCTCACGGGCCTTCAGACCTGCTGCCTGGGGAACTAGTAACAGCCTAGCCGCAGCTGCACGAAACAGCATGGGCTATGAAGCCTGCCCACAAAGCTGCATAAATATCCAGACAACTCATGCAAGGAACTGTGCTATAGCAGCCACACTGCTCAGTGCTGGAGCAAAATGGCCTGAGGGCAAAGCATTCTGCAGCAACTGCAGCACAGGGAGACGTGGGGGTTTGTGCACCACGGGATTATCCAACAGGCCACAGATGGATTTGGATTCTGGTCGGGGCAGTCATACTTCGGTCAAAAAAATCAGGACAAGCAGTGGGGAGTACAGGACAAATTTATACAAGGGGACAGACAGTTCCCAAGCATGCCACTCCGCAGTGAAAATTTCATGAATGAATGTGAAACCTCAGTGAACTCAGCCAGGTCAATGCTGCACGTCATGCAGCTGCATGGCCAGCTTTCCAGTCTTAGCAGCCTCTTGCCCAAGTTTACTCTCTTGCTGAGAAGGCGGCTGAGAAAAAAAGCATTTTTTCCTCAAAGCTTTCTTTGGTGACTTACATGGGGAAAGTTTTTGATTGTCTTCCCTGGTGATCAGCTTTCTGTCAGCAAGCACGCTCCCAGACACTCAAGCTGAGGTTGAACAAAAGACTTGGGATTGTTAAAAGTGGTTTTGGTGAGACAGAGGTACCAAAGCTGCAGTCACAGGCAGCCAGCAGTGCCCTGGGTGTGCCCAAGTGCTTTACACGCTTTGCATTTCCACTTGTGCTACAGAAGGTGCCTGGAATTGTGCCACATGCCTGGAGCTGTGCTGTCCAGAGCTGTTCAACACCAAACTCCTGCCTCAAACCGGCAGGAATCCAGGAAAGAGCTATTCCTTCAAGCCTCTCGGATAACTCATGTCACTCAGTCCCTGTGCTCAAGGCATGCTTACGTTGGCAGGATCAGGCTCTTCACAAAATGCAGCTGCAGGGGCGCTTAAAATAAACAAATGGAAGCCCAATGCCTGGCAGTTGTGGTGGTGCTACTGCTGTCCGTTGTAATCTCCACGTAGCTGGAGGACCGGCTCGGCTCGGTGCTGGCATTCAAGGTGGGTCCCCACCCACGTCACACGCCTCGAGGGAGACTGCCCTAACTACCCCACTTGTCAATTATTCCTTGTAAAAAGGAAGGGTGCCTTTCCACCCTTCCTTTCTCAGCTCTTCCACGTGTGCAGCCAAGAATTCAAGACTTACTGAGCCAAAAAGAGGGAGGGAAAGATCAGGTACCCATCGGCTCAGCTTCTCCTCTGAGCTCCCTGCTTGCAGCACCCGCTCTCTCGCGGAGCCTACCTCTCCCGGCGCTGGAGGAGAAACCCGTGAACCGCGTACAAGCCTCTGCAGTTGCTTAAGTGTCCAAACATCAGGTATGGGAGTGCTTATTGTTCAAGGATATGCAGATGCAGTGGGTCTAGCCCCAACATATACGAGCAGAAAGCAGCCATGTACTGCTCTGGGCCAGTTTCAGATGAAAGTTATATATAGCCTTGTCTGAAGAAGCAGCTATGAGATGAAAGGTAGCTCAGTTCTGGGCTTAAAACCATAATATTTAAAATATGGCTGTAATGGAAGAGCCTGCTAAGCTATGTGTGATGAGTTGACACCTTAATGTGAAAAGGGTCGTGTTTAACCATGTCGTGGTTTAACCCCAGCCAGCAACTCGGCTCCAGGCAGCCGCTCGCTCACTTCCGCCATACCCAGTGGGATGGAGGAGAGAATCGGAAAATAAAGTAAAGCTCGTGGGTTGAGATAAGAACAGTTTAATAGAACAGAAAGGAAGAAACTAA
>JAVKLA010000039.1:22543736-22556085 GCA_034782735.1 Sagittarius serpentarius | reverse complement strand
CCGGCTGTCTCCCCTCCCAACTTTCCTGTGCCCCTCCAGCCTTCTTGCTGGCTGGGCAGGAGAAGCTGAAAAGTCCTCTACTGAGTCTAAACACGACTGAGCAACAACTGAAACCGTCAGGGTGTTATCAATACTCTTCTCATACTAAACCCAAAACACAGCGCTGTGCCAGCTACTAGGAAGACAATTAACTCTCTCTCCACCTAAACCAGGACAAAACAGCACCACAATAGGATTTAAATGCCCTCCCTCCATCTTTTGGTAATCCTTTCTCAACAGAGAGGATTGAAAGAGGACAGGAAAACAATGAGTTCCCTCAGCTGCAGAGCTCCTTGCACTTCTGCAATGGCTTTAATCTATGTTTTAGGAAGCAAAAATGTATTTTGTTGCCATCACTCATTCACTCCCCATGAGAATAGGATTAATTACTTTTGCCGGTTTTAACAAGAAACTATATTGCCAGCAAATAACGAACATTTCCTGCTTGCACATTTGGCCTGACTCCGCGTGAGGTCAGTCCTGTCTCTCTGTCACTGCTCTGCAGTGCCTGTTCAACGGTTCAAAAGTGTCTGTGCCTGACACCGTCTCTGTGCCTGACACCGTCTCTGTGCCAGACTGTATGTGGTCACTCTCCCTTCCTCCTCCTGCAAGGTAGTCCACGGACTGCTCAGGACACGCTTATCCCTTTCTGTTTCCTACACCTCTCCCATGGCACCATCCTTCAGGGCACAGGCACTTCTTGCTCACCTGAGCTGTCTAAACACGCACCAGCCACAGCACAGCTGCACTAAACACTGCTCAGCCCTCGCGAGAGCCCTCACGTGCTCTCGCTGGCATTTCCCTCCTGCTCCAATACACGCTGTCTCACTGCTGCACACGCTGTGGAAGGCATCTCTCTCCTTCCTCCGAAGCATCTGTTGAGACCGCTGACAAAAGGCAGGATATTGCTTTGATTGAGCCTGATGTCTTTTGCTCTGTGGCAATCTAATGAATACATGTTAATAGAGCTAACTTGAAATCCCTGATATGGTGACCATTCAGTGCTTCTTCCAGACATTAGCTCTCTTTCCAGAGAGAGAGAGGAAAGACAGACAGACAGACAGAAAGACAGACAGAAAGAAAGAAAGAAAGAGAGAGAGAAAGAAAGAGAGAAAGAAAGAGAGAAAGAAAGAAAAAGGTATCACCATAACTGATCTTTGCACTCTACCACCACTATTCAACTGTGTAAAACTCTCACATCACTGTGCATGTCTTGACCACAAACCAGTGGTTTGTTTTTTTTTAACTGTGCAATGGTTCTCAGAAAAAAATGATTGCACCATGAATTTATGAGATGCAGCTATCCAAGATGATGTATTTTGTCATTTACTGTGGCTAAAAATGTTTTTTATCTAGATGCAAAGATGCTGAGATGTCCTGGGGAAAGCAGAGATGGGGTTGATATCGATGTGGAAGAGGAACCTAAGAATTACTAACAGATCTGGGAAACATCTGTGTTCTGCTTACAAAGAGTAAACAGAAAAAAAAAACCCAAAGTTTTTTATGAAAGCTCAGCAAGCCAAAAAAAAAAGAAAAAAACCCAAACAAAAAACCCCAAAGCCCAATAACCCAGCCTGAAATGAGAAAGTGTAGAGTCCCGTTCTAGTCCAAAGGCAGTTCTAATTTCTCAGTCAGAGCCCAGGGCAAACTGGGATTAGCTATGGCTTGATTGACAGGGGACTGTAGGCCTGTTGTGCATTCTTCCACTGATTTCAGGGAGGAGGGGAAATAAGGAACTTTGCTTTTAGTCTGAAATTAGACTTTTTAAAAAGCCAATTCTGAACTTTTTCTCTCTGTGACTACTTGTTGGGATGTTCTACATTTGGAGCCCCCCAGACCATACTCTTCAGTTTCTCAACAGGTGTTAAAGACAGAGGCGTTACCCCAGTCTCAGCCCTAGAAATGATGTGGAAAGTTTGCATGGGATTTTGCCAATCAAAGCTCGGATTTAAGCCCTAATGAATAGATAGGAGTTGTGGTACTGGTTCAAGGGTAGTGCAACTGGTAGTTGCGCTCTCCCTCTCCAAGTACAACTGTAATACAGGGGGGAAAATAAATTTAGACTGACTCAAAGGCAACAAATGTTCCTTCTCCTAGCTCGTTAATCCTATATCTGATCATATATGGTTAGAAACGCCAACTTAGAGTCAAATCCCTTAAGGTAACAGATACCCCAGCTTCAGAAATACCATTTAAGGAATTGGTCGTTTGACACAATCCACATTATGGATAGAAAACGAAATAGGTGAGAAACCAAAAATGTGAGAAAGTAAGAAAAAAAAGTAAGAAAAATAGGATGTAGCTTAACCGTTGTGTCACCCCAGAATGTGAAAGATGCTTTCTGCTCAAAACACGGCAAAACTGCAGAATGCTGCAGACGTAATTAAGATGTTATTGTGTTGCATTTCCTGCCCAGGTGTCAGAGAAAAACAGTGACTGATGAGTGAAAGACAAATTTGAAAGAGAAAATAGAAAAAAGGGGACAACCTAAATACAGAGATGCTGGAGAAATCATCAAAAGGAGAAGCAGTGACTGAAAAAATGAACAGGGCCAGTGAATTATCATTGCCAAGGAAATCTTGACTCCTCTATCCAGATGAACTGCCTGTAATAGTAAAGACTTACTCATTCCTTCCCACACATAGCTGGATTTAACAGTCCTCATGGGATGCAAGCAAAGGACAGCATTCTCCAAAATGGGAAGCAGGCCCCAGGTCTGACACGCAGTCCCGTTGGCTCCTGCTCTGCTCCCTCCCACCAGTTTCAGAAGACCAAATCCACCTTCTTGTGGGATGCCACAGCTCTTTTCCACGCCTCTTCCCAGCTCTCCTTTGCATCCTTGCCCAGAACTTGCTGTACTGTAAGTCTTCAGCTGTAACTCTGGCCATACCCCCAGGCAGGCACGAACTTAGCCCTCGTAACTGGTTGTGTTCATCTTCAGCGGAGTCCAAGCGCAGCTAGGCACTTACTGCAAGAATGATAGCTTACAAAAGATCTTTATAAGCAAAACCCCCCCCCTCAAACAGATTATGCTTAGCTAATATTTCTCAGGAAGGGCTGAGATAAAGCTGCTCTGTCTTCATGTACATACATCCCTGAACCTCTGCCTGTGGGCAGGGAAATTAAACCAGCTCCCAAGACTTTACCCTGCTCTGTTAGGATCACGGAAAGTAGCGATAGGAGCAAAACATTTTCATGTCTGCTCATGATACCAATCAACCAGTGAAATCCTTGTTGCAGATGCTTTGATTTGTAAATACTGCCAGTGCTGTTTCTGATCTTAATGAAATGATAAAATGATTGTTTCAGGAGCCTGTTTTCTCCCATGAATCATTCTCCTTGGAGTCCTTTACCAGACAGGAGCTACCCAAAGGAGACCTGAAATACGACTTTCGCTGTTGATCTCTTGGCGGTAGTTGTTGATGTCACTGAACTCATTTTTTCCTCTGAACAGGTTTACATCTTGATAGCTAGGCACATGCCTAGCCCTGTGTTCGTGCTCGTAAGACACCTTGTTTGTCCGACACGGCACCTGACAGGCCTTTTACCACACCAGTCCAGCATGATGTTGCCAGCTTTGCACAATTTCTGGGGATGCGGACACCTGCTAACCTCCCTTGGGAAATATCCCATTTGTAGCACAGTCTTGTCCTACAGAGCATGAACGGAAGGTGTTTCCATTGCAGTCCCACTGTTCTCTGTTCCTGTATCTCTTCGCCCCTCTGCACCCTCTGGGCCTCTTAGGAAAGAGGCCTGGACGCCGGGGATCACTTTCCAGCCTGGATTCCTGTTAGCCCTGTGGCCTGCCGGCAGCATGTACGGCTGCTTGGGCCTCAGCCCACACACTGCTGGCTGCACACACTTGATTTTGACTTTGAAGAACGGCCAGTGAAGTTGCGAAGGATTTCATCTTCCTTCAGCGGCAGTTGGCTTTGGTTGAGGGCAAAAGATATGCAAGAGGCTTACAGGGGATTAGCTTTAGTGCCAAGCCCCTACCAGTACTTCAGTATCTTGAGTTTAGTTGACTTGCTTTGACTTTTGCTCTTGCATAGTTTGATCTGTGCACCAGTCTCATTTGTGTATGTTAGCAGTCTGACCTCATTCTTGCCAAGTTATTCCTAGTTTTTAAATTTGATTAAGTAAGTTCTCTGTTTGCTGAAACCTTTGCTGCTATCTACCCAGATGAAGTGAAAGAGGAAGCACAGCCTTATGAAGCAAATGTGATGAAGAACAGGAGTGGAGGTTGCTCATATTTGTTAGGAGGGTGTTTTCCAGTCTCGGGAATCCCCCGTGGAGTTCGTTGCTTTTTTGTGTTCCAGTTCACCTCAAAATGCTTGCCCTTCGCTTTGCAGCCATCATGTGCAGGGTGCAGCAACCTGCAGCATCACAGACAAGATCTGGGACATCGGCACACCAATGGCTTTTGAAGCAGCCTGGTGTTCCTTCCAGCCTTCCCGGTGCCCGCTTCTCTGCCTCTGCACACGTGTGAGACCGTGATGTGCACTCCTGTGCTGGTAAGCCACGTTGCATAATGGGTGGGAACTCCTTTGGTCTGCTGAGAGGAAGTACTGCAAACATGCAAATACCAGAACTCGGAACCGTGGATCTTCCCACACCAGTTTCACGAGCTTTCCCCTGCTGACCCAGGCACTACCGCGCTTAACAGTTGTCGCATCTGCTGGCTTAGGCAGGAGGGTGAGCTGTGGGCATGGGAATGCTGCAATGGTTCCAATACAGGTTGAAAATCCCGTTTCCTGAAAGCCAGCTATTATATTTCAGGTAGGTTCCCAAGGGCAACAACCTGAGAACGTACAAGTTCACGCCACTATCGCAGACTTTCATTACCACTACTTTTACAATTGGCTTCCCAATACAAGAAGGGCTAGTCACCAGCACGGAAGAGTTGACGTAACTCTAGCAGATAGCTTCTAGGCTGATCTTGGTTCCCTTAGTACGATGATCTGACACTAGAAGAACCTTATGCAGAGAGCTCTAAAGCCTGTTAATTGTCTAACCTTTACATTTAGTTGGATCTCACCGGATTGTGCCAGTCTTTCTCCTCCAGGAACACTGCCGGGCAGCGAGCAATAGCAGTTAACATAAAGCTCCTCAAGGCACGTAAAGGATGTGTTCAATACGCTGGGCAGATAAGAAAAAGGAATCACCTGTGCAGGCTTGCAGCAGCTGCTACAAGGTTACTCACCGCTATATAGACCCCCTTGGAAACAGAACTTTTGCAAGCCGCTTGGACAAAGTGGGCAAAGAAATTAAAATCACCACCAACAAAAATAAGCACACATTCTCCCCCAGGTCCCTCCCCCACAAGATTTTCTTTCCCCTGCTCCAAAAGGCCATAGGTTACTGGATTCTGTGCATCAAGGGATTCTGAACCGTAAAGGATGGCAAAGAAGTTTTAGCAAATACAACCGGTGAAGTTATTTTTAGTATCAGCTGCATGGAAAATACTTCTCAGAGGCTCTGGTGCGTTCGAGTAGAAGACATATTTCCCCCTTTTTAGTTTCTGCTGAAAAACAGAACTTTGGAAGTAAATAACAATAACAAAAGAGCAACGGTTCTGATGGGTAAGTACTCGTGGCTGGTATTGGCAAGCCCCAAACCTCCCATGAGAAAATCTTCTGAGAGTTTCATCCAGTTCCAGAGATTCAAGGTGCTCAGCTGGACTGAATAAAACCTGGGGTGAGCTTCCAAGGTTTTGGGTAGCCCAGACTCCAAAACATCCTAAGATTTCCTTTCGCTTTCTGCTGTCAGGCAGGAGTATTTTTGTTACTGTGGAAAGACTTGGATGCGAATGTTTTCAGTTCATTATCTGTTCACAGCTTCAAGAGCCCACGGAAGGGAGGGAGTGTTGTGGGATGTAGTCAGAGATGAACTAAGACAGAACTAGCAGGCTTCTCTATTAGGAAATGCTCCTGTTTTGAATTAAAAACCTATCTGTTTCAAGCAGAATCTGCCTCTCTTTTGGACAAAAGTAACATGTGCGTCTGTACTAGGACCAGAGGAAATTATTAACAACATGATTTAACTACGCTATGTAATTGTAACTCTGTAACAGCAACAGAGTCACTAATGAGCAGTAATATTTCAGTTGCCAGAAAAATGCAGGCAAGTAATTAGAAATTATTTCTCACAGTTTTTACCTTTTCAATATACCTGATTTTTCTTTTTCTTTTTCTTTTTTTTTTTTTTTTTTTCCAAGGGAAGAAACGATTAGCATCTGGGGGCCTGAATGCATAGATAAAAGTACAGAATTTTGAAATGTTTGCCATTCTGTGTTCCTCTTTTTGTTATCTGATTTATAGCCTGCAAGAGGATTTTAGAATAAACAACACATTTATGTACTTTAATCTGCATATATGCTTCTCACTTTCTATTACAAGAAATTTTACTCCTTTAAATAAGCCAGTCTAATTCTCCATAAGAAGACAGACAATCAGGATACAAATATTTACTTTCTGTTTGTCATAGTACAGCTTTTGACCAAACTCATATAACTTCTCGATGGTATCTTTCACTGAGTATCGGCTTTTCCATACTGTGAAGGCTTGAGTTGACAGCAAAATAAATTTGCTATCCATGCTACGACATGAAATCTAACTCTAAGTCTTTATTTCAGGCAAATGTTAATAATTATATAATATTAGTGACACTAATAATAATTTAGACATGCAGCTGTTTTTCCCCTGGTTCCTGCTAAAGGGCTGCAATTTGTTTCATTGGAGGTTGATTTTTTTTCCTCATGTGACTCCTTCCCTTGAGCATGTGGAAAAGATGCATATCTAAAAAAAACCTGCTTCAAATATTCTGTGAACTGAAACGCATTGATGCTGTTATTGCCTGGTAAGACACATAGTAGCAACCTAATTTTGCCTTTTGGAAAAGAACTCAGAAAGGAAACAAAAGCGTGAAAAAGGCACAGTAACACGTTCCTACATGTGTTCGTTCTTGCACGTTGAAACAAGCTTCCTAACAGACAAACAGGCAAATTTGGAGTTATTTTTTGCTTTCAAGCCACAAGAGCGTGTATTGCTCAATTATTCATGACAAAACGGCGGCAGCGCTGGCACCCACACGCTGCAGCAGCCAACGTCGGGCTGCTGCTGCGGTTGAGCCCCGAACGGGCGGGCAGGCTCTGCGGACCGCAGCACCCGAGGGCACCCTCTTAGCCGGCAGCTTGCTCCGCACGGGCTCCTCATCTCTGCAGCGGAGGACGCAAAAATCATGCGGCAGACCACCCCGGGGAAGGTCCATAAGTATCCAGCCCAGAGCGACACAAATATAGCTGAGGTCAAGCCCCTTCTCTGAACGCCGGGAAATGCTGCCCGTGCTGTTTTGCAGGAGCCGAGCTCTCCTCTGCTATAGGTAATTATGGTAGCGACTATTTCTGGCAAGCTCATTATTCTGCTACGCAATAACCAAGAGCGGGAACGGTCTTTGGCATGCTAGGCAAAAAAAAATGTTTTACCTACATAATTAGGGCAAATAGCTGTATAGGGAAAGTACAGCTGTAACCAGTGTAACTGTCTGCAAAATCCCTACAGTAAGTTCAGTTTTACCAGCAGAAAAAGCCACTTCCTGACCCCCTGCCTGCCGGATAACTGATAGGCGATAGTGGCAAGCAGAGTTCAAATCCTCCAGGCTGGTGATGCCGTAGACTTCTTCCATCACCGAGGTTGCGTGGTGCTGGACAGGTCACTCAGAAGTTCTTTGAATGTATGTAATCTTCTAGCTGAGTCTTACAAAAAGTCCAGACAGCAAACATCCACACTCAGACAGGAAAACATTATCCCCACTTTGCTACTGGGTAAATTTAAGCACAAAGAAATTCAGCAGAACTATTCGGCAGGTTTTATGTGAGTTGTGCCTTTAAATCTCTGTCTTGTTCCTACGCTTCTTGTGTAACAATCTGCCCTAAACCAGGCTGCCAGAACAATTTCTGTGCGTGAGTACAGAGCAGCAACAGTAGCTGCAGCTCTTCTCTGAGTAGACCTGTTCTTCAGAACACAGTGTATTTTCACAAGCACCCTTTTTTATTG
Source organism: Sagittarius serpentarius (assembly GCA_034782735.1). Taxonomy (NCBI): domain Eukaryota; kingdom Metazoa; phylum Chordata; class Aves; order Accipitriformes; family Sagittariidae; genus Sagittarius; species Sagittarius serpentarius. Next base: position 22,547,992 of record JAVKLA010000039.1, on the reverse strand, counting down.
TTGTAGTTTACTTCTGTAACTGCGATGTTTCACATACCCACGTGTCCAAGTGCAGCTATGATTAACTCCATCCCTCCTTTCGACAAAGATCGTGGCTTTTGCTCAGATCACTCAGGTCTGTTAGTGACAGCTGAGTGAGGGATGAAAGCCTTGTGGATGGAAGTTCACGCAGACAAGAGAGTATCTGCAAAAGAGCTGATAATGTTTGTTTTCCAGAAATGCTAGCTGGGTCAATCGGTGAACTGTTTCTGAACTGCTGTTCCGGCTTAGCTTGCCAGGCTGCAGAGTATTGTGTGGTGATTTACTGTTAAAGACAACTTTGCAACTGAATAAATCCCAGCAAATATGTTCCCATTGCTGATGAACAGTTTAAAAAATCAGCTAAACAGGATGTACGGATAAACACTGCAATGTCGGCCAAAAGCTCTCTATTGCTTTTCATGAAGCCCATATAAATAATTTTAAAATAAACATCTGACAGTCTCCCAACTTCTACCAGCCTCCTGTGACAATTCATGGAAACAGGACGTCTGTAAAGCACAGCGCTGCATTTTCGGGGGTGTTCATTTTGGGGCATTCTTATCTGAGTCAGAAGCCATTAGGTTTGGGTTTCTGAGGTTTCTGAGCAGTCAGACATCAATGTCCATATTGTCCCCAAGACAGGTTGTAGCTGCAGTGACGTTCTACTTCACGCTCCTAAACCACGACAGAGCAGAGTTAAACTGCTGAGCTACCGGGACAGCCGTGTGCTGCAAGCCAGAGGCCGATCCTGAAGAGGCAAAGCAGGGAAGGGTTGCCGGTGGCTTGCTGAAAATCCAAACAGTTAGATCCTCTGAGCGGGTGAAGTCCTAGCCTTGCTAACGTACTTACCCCCTGGGATAAGGGTGAGGCTGGACTTCACCCCATTGCTTGAAACAATTTAAGAAGTGCCACTGTTTGACATTGCTGGCAGTGAACTCCAGCAAGTGTAAACTGAGCTGCCTGCTTATTTAGTTGAAAAGAAATGTCAGCCAAGGCTCACACGAGCGCTATAAAAAGCCATTGGGGAGTTGGACTTCATCAGCGAGAGGACGTAGCACTAGGTGAAACAGAGCAACCGCCGGCCGAGGCTCACCCACAGCAATGACCACCTGCAGCCCCGCGATCAGGAGGCGAGAGCAAAGCTGAGCTTCCCAGGGAGGAGCAAGCAGAAACCTCAGGAGCGTTTCCGTGGTCAGCTCGGAGCTGTGCGTGGAGAGGAGGAAGAGCGGGAGAGGAGGAAGGGGTGCCCTGCGCAGAGCAGTGCCCAGCTCCGCTCAGGACCTTCTCCCACGGCAGCCCCAGGGGTGTGCCAAACCCTCGCGGCGGAGCGGCGGGAGAGAAAACACCGAGGACGAAGGCACAGGAACCCGATTTTGGGGCAACCACGCGTAGGCCTGGCCGGGACTCGGCTCAGCAGGGCCGGGAGCCGAGCGAGCGAGCCCCCCAGAAGCAGGCAGGGGCTGCGAGCCAGGCGCCCGCCCCAGCGGCAGCCCCAGCGCGGAGCCGCAGGCAAAGCAGCACCTTGCAGCACCCCGTGATGTCACTCAGGTCACTGCGCACATGTAAACAAGGCTGGTGCGGTGCAGCCAGGACACTCCACTTCCTCCTGACGGCACAGTTGCGCTTAGCTGGGTTTCTGCCTGAAAAGGTAAGGCTGCTTTTAAGCTCTCTCTTCGTGATCTAGAACCCACGTTAAGGAGCCTATGCTGTTTCCTACGGAAACGTTGAGCTCCTCAGGCTTTTTCTTAGGGGTTGGCTCTTGCCAGGAGGAGATTTGTGGCACTTTGAGTCTTGAAAAAACAGCAGCCCTCCTTGCACGCCAATCCTCTGTATGAGCACACGGAGGAGTTGAAACGGCGGCTGCATGAAATTGCTGTTGCTAGAGAAAGCGAAATGTTGTAGCGTGGGCAATTAGCGGTCCTCCAACTGTTCTCCGGTGTCATTACCAGGCACAATTTCCTTCTTTCGCCCGATTTCTCAGGGAATATCTTTTATTTTAAAATCATACTTGACAGTAAGGGAAACTTGCAAATCTGTTTTTTCTGACAGCGATGTATATTACCATAAAAAAAATCCACATGCTGCCTGTCTTTGTGCCATCCAGTGCTCTTTGGCTGAATTGCAGCAGTAGGAAATTAATACTAGCCAGTGGGACGCAATAGGACACAAATAGCAAGATTGCTTGGACTTGTTTTTGTTAATGAGAATCCTGAGGCAGTTTTAATTCATAATTCAGACTGCAGTCACTGGTCTGGATTAAAACACTGACTTACTTCATGGACTGAAGCTTTTAAACTCTGCCTTGTAGAAGGTGGTTTACAGATGGGCTTGCATTCACTTGCACCTGCAGCTCCGCTCCGACGGGAGCACAGCATATCGCACGCAGGCAATTTGGCACTTTCAGCCAGGATTCATAGCGGGTGGCCCCCGAATGTGAAATTTCTTAAAGCAAATCAAAAGGGAATCGCACCAAAGGTGAGCCAGTATGTCAAACCTGGCTTCCCGGAGATTTATGTAGGAGAGGACTTCAGTGGCAGGCTGGAGCAGTAGGATGTGTGAAGTGAAAGTGTGATTTTTGTTCACGGCCATGTTTTCTGGGTCAAGTGAAAGTGCTGGGAGCCTGGCCCCGGTGCGAACATCACCAGCCGTGGGAATTGCACCCGTGATGGAAGTCCATCCGTGGGACAGCCCTCACCCTGCCTGGAGCAAGCGCTCCCACGAGGCTGCCGGCATCCTGCTGCCTGTGCGTGCCCTGCTTCTTCAGCTGCCGGAGCTGCAGAAGTGCAAATTAGACTAGCGTTGAAAAATGAAAACGTCTCGTCACAACAGATCAAACAATCCAGTTCTGCTCTTTTTTTGTGGAAGAAGAAAACTGGAAAAAGTACCCTTAACTGTAGAACTTTCCACTTCTGACTGTAGAGGTTTCATACCGAAGTGCGAGTGCAATAGCGCGAGACATTCACGGCCGTGCAAAGAGGGCAGAGTGTAGAGGACTCTGGAACGGTGTTCCTGTGCTTCTCAGTCCTGTCAAGATGAACATCTTTTTCCTAGAAATGCCATGTTTAGTTTCCAAACCTCCAGCTACAAGTAATAACGTGCACGCTTAATTATGTCCTTATTGCAGCAGCCTCAGAAATACAGACTCTAATTAAAATGTAAAATCCAGTAGTTAGATAAAAGTATTTATTTACTACCAGTTTTTTTTAAATTTCATATTCTGAAAACAATGTTGCAGAAGGAGCTGTCTCCCTGCAATATGTAAATAAGTGTCAGTAAAATCTGATGGGGCCTTTCAGCCTTCTACGCTTGCTCTGCACACATCGTGCAGCAAATGACTTTGCTTTCGTTACAGCTTTGGGGACCTAATTTCAGACAGACATTCAGTGGTATCTCTGTGTGTCTGCTTTTGTGCACAGGTGGGAAGGTAAGGGGACAGGGTGGCATTAAGCTTCAATCTGAGCAAGAGAAGCGGGAGGAAGGGCTGAAACGCAATCCTTTGGTAGTCCCCCGTGCATATGCCTGGGTGCATTTTGTCCAAAGAGATGGTTTAATCTCATTATATTTTTATGACTTTGTAATGAAGTCATTCATTCTCAGAAAGTGCCTTGTTCTGATGAGCCGGCAGACATCCCCCATGTATACGTTAATTGTATTAATGCTTTTGCACTGCCCGCCAGGTCATCCTGCTCAGTCCACTTCATTGTAAATGGCCTGACCCCCAGTTCACTGCATGCAAAGGAGAGGCTTTTTCTGATGCCACGGACCGGACCATACACCTCCTGTCCATCAGTCACGGTGTTACATTTGCTGGGGGGGTGGGGATGGGACATCACCTCCATTTCCACAGGTTGGGGTTTACAACGTTTTGCTTCCAAGGTTCAAAGCAGTTCCCTGGCCTCCGTCAAAGTGCAGCTTTTCAGGACTCTTCTACCTGTAAATAACATCAATATGAGGACTACTCCTGGGAGCTTTTTTTTTCCCTAATATCTGTTATTCAGCAACACAAGAGTTTTCCAATTTGGGATCACCCTAGAAGATAGCGACACAAACTCATGAGAACATAGCCACATCACCGCCTCTGCCCCCTGCCACTCAGACAGCCCTAGTCCCTTGGGGGTTAGAAAAATACCTTAAAGAGGAGAACAAAGAAATGAAATCTTGATTAACTCTGACACCTTGTGGACAATTAGCAGATGAAGATGAAGGCCGGGGGGGGGGGGGGGGGCAACCCCCCC
>JAVKLA010000039.1:22488017-22543640 GCA_034782735.1 Sagittarius serpentarius | reverse complement strand
TCTGAATTCTGGAATCAAGCGTGTGCACTCAGCATCACCCTCGTGTCACTGCGTACACATCCTGGACATGTCGGTTTACCCTAAACGGCTCCATTCAGAGACCAGTTTGAGTCAGCAGCCTGAACTTGATTATTCTGATTGCTGGCTGCAGTCTGGGTCCTTAGCTGTCACATGAAATGTAAATAAGGGCTAACTGTGTCTAGGGACCTCAATAAGCAAACTGACTGTTATGACTCATTTGAACTGAAGAACACATGTCCAGCGGCCAGCATTAATGTAAGCGTGTCCTTAAAATAGAACATTTTGCAAATGTATCTAATCCTCCATGGTTTCAATGGCCATCTAGCACTGGTGTTTCGGAGGAGCACCAGGCAGTCAGCCTAACCTTGACATCCAAGGGAACCCAGGCAGCTAGTAACTTTGAAAGAGGCTCTTGAACGGCTTCTTGGGAAAGTGGAAGGTCACCTGAAGGGACAGAAATTGGGTGTAGTGAGCAGTGCTCTTACCGGAGACAAGGGCAACAGAGAGCACATCCAGCTAGAGCCGCAGGCAAACCGGATGGAAAGGGAACACAAACCTCCACAGTGCCAGAAACACACGGCACCCTCAAGAAATGGGATGTAACCCCAATTTACCGCTCTGAGAAGCAACGCCCTGAGCGAACGCCCCAGTGCTCGGCTCCATGCCCTGCCCGCTCCCTGTCTCGGTGTCCTGAGGAGCACCAGGAAGGAGAGCGGGAGGCCTCCAACGCTGCTTCTCAGACCGGTGGAGACAAGGCCGTGGGCCTGATGCATCTTTCCCCATTGTTTCCAGCACCCTTTGAGCCTCTTCCCTCCTCACGGGCATGTTAAGGCCTCATGATAGGAGCAAGGCTGTGGTGTCCTGGGACGGGGGCAGCTGGGGACACCCCACCATGGAGCACAGCATCTCCTCCCAGAGCTGCCCTGGGGCGAGGGTGACTGGGAGCGAACGGCAGACTGGAGGGGTTGCCCTGGAGGGACAAAACCAGCCTGGGAGGTGTGCTCTGAGGCACCTGCCCTCCATGTACTCGTGCCATCTGGGTGAAGGAAGGGGATTAGATAGAGGGTTTCTTGGCTGCAGCATTTCTTTGATGTTTGGTGCAACTGAAGGATGTAGCCCAGCTGCTAAAGCTGAGGGTGCTGCAGGAGATAAAACATGCAGACCTTGCTTTTCGAAGAGAATGAGAAAATGAAAGACAAGCTTAAAAAGAAAAGCAAGGAAGTTGGCAGCAGCATCTCTTTGGGGAGCCCGCGGGAGCAGTGGTTAGGTGGGCCTACTCACCGTCAGCGGCGGCCAGAGCCACTGCACCCACGGTGAGGGCGGCCCGTGTCCCATGCTGGGACCTTGCCACGTCTGGGCATTTCTGGGGCCTGAATTACAACCCTTCCATAGCAGCCTTGAACAGCATCCGTATGAGCTGCCAAGTCCAAGTACCGCAAGGATTAACAAGCTGAAAAAACAGCTATGTGTGGTCTTTGTCACTTGAGAGCTCTAAAAGCTAGTCTTTTTTTGTAACATGAAGGAAAAAAAGCCATTAGTACGCAGGGTAGGAGTTACTAATATCTACCTATGGAGACACTTTTTCTGGCAAATGCCCCTTGCCAGTGGTGCAGGAAATGAGTCAGAAGGAATGAATCAGTGTCTTCAGTGCCACATGAAATAGGAAGCTGATATTCAATTTTAACCATTATATTAGACAAAGGAGGGAATCACTGTAATGAGAATTATAACGCTATGGGGAAATACCCGATAAAACCAACTTGCCTGAAGACAAGTCCCAGTTACAAAAGCTGCCAAAAGAAAGATGGCCCAACAGCTCAACATGTGACATTTCGCCATCCCTACTCATCTGAATCAAAGGAGAGCCAGAAGCTGGAAGTATCTAAAAATAAAATTATCTGATGGAAAAAAAGCGTTAAACTGAGGCTGCTGGGGTGATGAGAAATGGAAGTTGGCGACCCGATTAGGTCTCTGCTTGTTACATTAGCTTAAACACATGGCAGCACTGGCTGCACTTACGACAGTCAAAACTTTTCAAGCCGGCTCCCTGCTGCCCTTTCCCACGTGGCCTGTCCCCACCATGCCAGAGAATGTGGGTACAGGAGGTCCACTGATGGGGTCAGGAGACATGCCACCCGCCCAATGCCTAATGTATAACTTAACGGCAGCTATGATTCAGTGGTTGGCACCCACGTTTTGATTGTTGAGCCATGTGGTTGCTCGCGCACAGAAGCGGGGCTACGGCACACCTTTCTTCCACGTATTCCTGCCCTCCTACCCAGAGACCAAACCACAGATGATCTTGAGGAGATGGCCAAAAAGACAGGCAGCTTCTCCTGCTCCTCTGTTAGCGGTATGGCACAGCTTCACCGGTGCTTATGGCACTCAGACAGCCCAGCAAGGAGACTGACACAACAGGAATGGTCCCTCACCTCTGCGTGAATAGTGGGAGGTCTCTGAAAGGGCAGCTTTGAAGAAGATAGCGGGATGTTTTATACAGAAGACACTTCCAAACCTCTACTTTGTACTGAATAGTCAAATAGGGAATGCAAATGTGAATATCGACAACTCTTGCAGTGCCTTTGCCTTTACAGCCCCTGTTTTTGTTCTCTACAGGAATGACCCACCCGCCCTATACCACGACAGATGTTTCCAGCAGCCCAGCCATGACGCAGAGCAACCAGACCTGCTCCAGTCACAATATAACGTTCAAAAACAGCCTGTACGCAACGACTTACACCATCGTATTCATCCCCGGCCTCCTGGCAAACAGCGCTGCCTTATGGGTCTTGTGCCGCTTCATCAGCAAGAAGAACAAAGCCGTCATCTTCATGATCAACCTGGCCGTGGCCGACCTGGCTCACGTCCTCGCGCTGCCACTGCGAATATACTATTATATTAACTCCACGTGGCCTTTTGGGAGATTCCTTTGCTTATTGTGTTTCTACCTGAAGTACCTCAACATGTATGCCAGCATTTGTTTCCTCACCTGCATCAGCATTCAGAGGTATTTCTTCCTGTATCAGCCGTTCAAAGCCAAGGACTGGAAGCGGCGGTACGACGTAGCCATCAGCACTGTGGTGTGGCTCTTTGTTGGGGTGGCGTGCTTGCCATTCCCCATCATGCGCAGCTACGGCATGGCCAAAAACACAAATACCTGCTTTGCAGACCTTCAGGTCCGGCAGATCGACAGCAAGGTGGCCACCGTGCTGATGACAGGCACGGCGGAGCTCTTCGGGTTCATCGGCCCGCTCGTCATTATATTATTCTGTACTTGGAAAACAAAAGACTCTCTTCGGGGCTTCCAGATACCGCTGCAAAACAGCAGCGAGAGGCAGAAGGCTTTGAGGATGGTTTCCATGTGTGCCATTGTGTTCTGCGTGTGTTTTGCACCATACCACATCAACTTCTTTTTCTACATGTTGGTGAAAGAAAATGTCATTACAGACTGCTTCCTGAGTACCATTACACTTTATGCCCAACCCTTTTGCTTGAGTCTTGCGAGTCTGGACTGCTGTTTGGACCCAATCCTGTATTTCTTTATGACTTCAGAGTTTCAGGACCAGATATCAAGGCACAGCAGCATGGTCATCAGGAGTCGGCTCATGAGCAAAGAGAGCGCCTCATCAATTAAGGAATGACAAGAAAGCCAGCTTAAAAGAATGAAGGTATTTCATATGAAATCTGAGACTGTTCTGTGATACCCAATTACCAACTCCATTGTGGAAGACCCTGCAAGTTTATTCAGGGGAGTTTTGTGGCAGTAGAAATCTTTCGATATATAGAAGTCTCTTTAAGACCGACGTGTCGGAAGCTGATGAGCGACCCAACTGGCGTGACTACACCTACTGCTGTGCCACCCACGCCTGACCTAGCTGGGCTAGAAAATATACAGGAGGGAGTGACAAAGCTTTTGCTAGGACGTGGTGGAAACGTCCCAGGAGCTTTTCTTCTATTTTCCCAACTCCATGGCTCTATGATCAAGCCAAAGACATTCCCACATCCATACAATGACATCCACTGAAGTGGCTTCTCTGCTAAAAACACGCAACGCATACAAGAACCTGAAAATGGCCAGCGATAATCAACGGCAGTTTTGGTCTCTGCACTCAGGGCTGCAGACGTGTGAAGGCTGGCAGCTTGCTTCAGCACGGCAGCCCCAGCTTACCGCTGCCCGCTCCTGGCCTTGAGTGCATCCCGCTGGTCACCACACTTACCTTTGCTTCGCCTTTCCCACACTCCCCCTCCCACAGTTCATTATTTCCTCCTCACCCAGCTCTAAGTTTGCTCCTTAACTGCTGACACATCCTGTAACTTGCACCTACAGCTGGTGCAAGACCCTCTGCAAAGCAAATTCTCCTAATGGCTCCTCAGACACTCCAGATAGTGGGACTTTCCCTTGCTCCCAGTGACTTTCTTCCCCTCCAAGCTGCCCCCGTTGGCACGAGGGACATCAGCACGTGGCCTTCGCCTTTGGACTCCGAGGGGCACAACCACGGGGAGCGTGCCGCAGGCTGGGCGCAGCCGGACTCGGCCTCAGGGCAGGTGGATTTGACGATGCTGGTGGTAGTGCTCAGGTCCTCGCTCTCATCTGCGTGTGGGTTCTTGGGCCCAGAGGTACCTGCGATGGATCTGTCCCGCGAAACCTCGGCTCAACGGGTTCAATTGACGCATCTTTTAAAAAAGAGAGGTGTCCTTGCCAAGGTGTTTTCACTAATAGAGCATAGGCTAATCTCTTAAGTAAATTATTCCTCATGATTTTTTTCCACCAGCTCCTCTCGTGCTCTTATTGTTTACATTTTTATAATGGGCTATGAAGATGTGAAAAGCAGTGACAAGAAAGGATTGTTTTGGCTGAACACAGGCACCGATTTATTGCCTTTGAAAACTTGTGTTTTTTCAGAAGGAATTCTCGGTAACCACCAGTGCCAGGATCTTACATGTTGCTACAAAAATAGAAGAAATACCAGAAACACTTGCTAAGTATATTTTAAATCTAACTGCTCAATTCCACTTAATTACATTTTAATTCAGCCAAAACTTTTCTGCATGTTATGTTTTCCCACTTGACTGTTTTACAATAAAATGGGAAAAAGCAAACAATAGCCAGGCTGAAACAACCATTACACGCTGGAGTTCCTCTAAAAGGCAGTGAAGACATACTGATTAAATACAGTAAACTCTTGTAGTTTTCCTGCCATTTGTGAGAAGATGATTATGGGCTACAGTACGATGAACTTAACCTTATGTATAGATAAGCGAAAATACCAAAATATGCCTCTCTGAAGGAAGTAACTATCACAGAGAGAGTATTATTGCAGGCTTCTCTAGTGTTCTGGTGAGAAAGCTGCAGAGAAAGCAAACAGTCCGTCTCCCACTGAAGCCAATGGAAATGTTTTCTCAGATTTCACTGGCAGTCCGTTATGCCAATGATACGCATACATGTTTACAGACCGCAAGTAGTCCCTTTAAAAATGTGAGCAGAGGTTGACGCTCAGGTACACAGTTAAGCATGTGTAATGAATTTTTTTATCAATTTAGCAGTTTCCTCATAAGCTAGACACTGTATAATATTGTCAGTGAAGACGACTTTGGTTTCAGTGGTTGTTTTGAGGACTTTTATGGACCTCGATCAGCTAGCATGTGACTGGGAGCTGTTTACTGTGATTTCTTTCTCATACAATTCTCCATTTTTCAGGTGAAAACAAGTTGAAGGCACTGTTATGGTAACTATGTAGCTTGTCCTACATTTTTCTTTCCAAAACCTGATGCTTAAAAAATAAATGCATTTTTGCAAGCGTAAGCTGAGTTTTATAGTTAACACTTATACCTAGAAAACTGAATGGGATCAGCTCCTCCTTGAATCAAAGAGTTCAAGTGATGGAGTGCTTTTATTATTAAACTGATTGCTCGCTTGTCTACAGAAAGGTTTTCGACCGCTCTAATATGACTGGTGTTTATTCATTTATTTGTTTTAAACTACAACACTTATATTGGATTTAGAGGTATCTGGGGGAGAGAAAGGTCCTCCATGGGAAGAGCTGTGCTGCGGGTGGCGTGTGACCGGTGTGCTATCATCATGCAGTCACGGACCGCAGAAACCATCTCTATCTCATTCAACAATCATTTTGCAGATCCAAATCTATACGGTTTAAAAAAGCACTCACACTGTTTACGACAAGGTTGGTAAAGCAGAAATTGGCAACTGTAGCCCCCTGCCTACTGAAAGTTATAACGTGGACCCGGCAGGGGAATACCTGCTCCAGCATCTGAATGTCCGAAGAGTGATGGTGGCTCTCCCACCCCCGACAACGAATTTGGTGGCTCCCCGAGGGGTAACATTCCCCGTCGCCACGACGGCTTCCCCAAGCACCTCGGCTGCTCGCGCTCTCCTGCCTATCTTCTTGCCTCACTCACCCTCTGAACTCCCTTAGACCCCCCCAAACCTGTCCTTTTTACATACTGCAGCCCCAGCCTGTGAGCAAAAGTCACACACTCAACACTTGCAGCCTTTCAAAGTCAAACCACTTTGAGGCGGAGGAGGTCAGACAGCTTGGTCTAACGGTCTCTTCTGGTGTGTGGGAAAGAGCACTGGTTTTGGCTGGGATAGAGTTAAATTGGCTGTGTGGTGCTTAGATGCTGGATGGGGTCAAACCATGAGAGAAAGTTTGCTGAGATGGTCAGGATGGTGAGCTAGCCTAGACAGCAACAATTCAAAGTAAAAAGAGATCAAAGAAAGCTTGTAATTTTCTGAATGCGTGTAGAAAGTCGAAGACCAGCAGTTTGGCCTCCACAAACCCACGTGTGACACTCAAAGCCTTTAGTTCAAGTCCTCCAAAACCTCAGCAGCGCATCTCAGGAGGAGAACAGATGAATCCAGCATTACTTCCAGGGAGACCAGTATTTTGGCCGCCTTCATGGCTGGGAGGTGCTGGATCCGACACAAGACCCGGGGCTGCAGGTGCTGGCTTTGCCTGCCAGCGCTCTCACACTTTCAAAGGCACAATGTGCCCAGCTCCAGTTCCTGCAATTCACCCCGTTTCCTGTGACCGTAAAATATGTTTATTATTTGGACAAGAGGAAATAGAATTTCATGATGCTGCTGCTGGTTTATCTCTGGTGCTGGTCCCACTGCCCAAACTCACCAGCTATAAAAAGACGACATCTTCATCCTTCTTGGGCACCAACAAAAAAAAAAAAAAAAAAAAAAAAAAAAAAAAGTCTTTCAACAGAGATACCACAGAAAGGCAGAAGTTAACCAAGTCAAGAGGCTGGGTACAGCTATGCAGGTTTGTGAAGGACGGATCTGAAGGCCTTCACTGGCACCTGGTGCTGGAGCAACCCTACGTCAAGCCTCACCCTGAAGGGAACGGCTTAGGGTGGAAACATGGTGGGGGCTCCAAGCCACCTGCACTGACGGCAGTGCATGTCCCCCGATGGCACGGCCGTGGGCAAAACCACAGCATGACATATTCTTCTCCGCCACACGAGCCATTCACCTGTTCGCAAAAGAAAATGTGTTTCTTTGCAGTGCCAGCAAATGGCCATCCCATCTTAACTGGTATGAGAGGTCTGGTAATTCCTGTCCTGCTTGAGACAGGGCCCTCCTGCACCTGACAGCGAACATATTTGGAAAGAAACCCCACGGGATTTAATGCCTTTCTGCAGCCTCAGGTTCTGAGCTGCAGGATCTTGCAAGTACCTCAGCCTCATTTTCTTTCCTTAAATGAAATTACCAGCTTTCTGTGCAGAGAAAAAAAAAAAAAAATGCTGTAAATGCAGGATAACAGCTCAACAACTAGGAGACAGCTCAAAAATACGAAAACCCTTCACTGTTTTCAGCAGATTTCAGGGCTATGACTGGTGCATTTTGACCAAAAATGCTGGGTCTACAGATTACACGTGGGCTCAGCCTGAAAAGGAAGGGAGTGACCAGAAATTATTTGCCGTAAAAATAAATCAAAGATCCCTAAAAGTGCTGGCACTGTGCAGTGGCAAGAGGGTCTATGTGCCACAGGGCACCAGGGTCTCACCCAGCCCCAGGGACCACGTGCCGACAGCTCCGGTCAAGTCACAGCAAGTCTCCGCACAAGGGTGAGTTGCTTTGTGTGAATAAGACCTCCTCCTCCTGAATGGCCCACTGTTTTTCATACATCCTTCAGGTGCATCCTGTCAGATATTTCTAAATGCTGAGCGCCTAAAGAGATGCTGATCATATGCATTTGGCCTTCTGCCCACAGGATACCAGGCTAAAGGCGAAGACGACCTTTATCTGGAGGCCTTAGATAAGGTCTCACAGTTATTTAAAAATTCCTTTGTGTCTTCTGCTTTTGAAAGTATAACATTGCATAGCATAAAACGCACGTTTAGTAGCAGTAATGAGCCAGAAGAGCAGAAACACTGAACAAAAATATGCATGCAGTTGAAAGAACGGAGAGGTTGATTAGTATATGCTGAAGGAAGAGGCTTGAGGCTTTTCAATCCACCAGGAAGGTTGTGATCTTCTGCAAAAGTACTCCAAAAAGCCAACGAGCAGAGGAAGGACTCGACATGGTTACGAACTATGAGGTGCGAGTATGACCCTCGCTGTGGTCTGACATCCATTGACCTCTCCTTCCCCAGCAGCCCTGCTGTAAACACGTACCTAAAAATAGGGCTCAGAGATGGCTGGATACGGCGCTGGATATGTGCTGTGGAAGTAGGATGTCCTAGGCAGGATATCCTGATAAAAGAGCCACTTCACTTTGGGATAAACCTTTAACCTCTGGAGAGGGATGGGGCACAATGCCAGCCTCCCTTCTGTGAATCTGTGAGCGTTTCGCAAATACACAAGCACTGTTCGTTCTTCCAAGGATCAGCATCAGCTGCTGAAAAAGATGCACGAGAAGAAAACCTGGACTGATAAGCAGCTCTCGCACCTTCCAAATCACTTTGCTCTCAGCTGAGATGAGATGCACGGGGCTTCACAGGTGCTTCTTTGCTAGCAGGCTACGTTTGCATGATGGATAAGCAAGCGGTAACGAAGAAGCCCATAGATATGTCTTTAAAGGCTGGTATATAAACTCTATATGAACGGGTCTTGCCTTTGCCTTCATGAGGATGCTGACCAACGGATTTCAGTAACCGCATCTCCACTGACCACAGGACACCTCAGGTCAAGGAGCCTCTTCTCCATTCTCTACGCTGCTGTCGTGAAGCATCGCTTCATGGCACGGGGTGCACGCAGGTGCCCGTGGTCAGCAGCGCTGCCAGCACGAGAAACCCTGGCAATTGCGCAGGCGGCAGAGCCGGTGGGCTCAGAGGCTGGGGGAATGATGCACGCTTGATCCCAGACCCTGAGCTGGTGACTTACTCTACCATTAAAGGTTATAATAACTTCCTTCTTTCATTTCTCTTCCACAGTTATGTTTCTGTTAATTTTGCAGGGTCATGGGGCCAATTACAGAAAACAGATGAGTAGAGCAACAATAGTTCTATTTATACGTTACCTACGGTGAGGAAGGGAAAGATGCCAAGAGCCACGTTCCCCTCGCAAGCGCTGGGCCGTAAGATGCGACACTGTGTATCAAGTAAAACTGTTCAGCTGGGAAATGAGGCAGCTCACAGTAAGTTACGCTACAATATATGCCTGCCAGTTTTCAGCAGTTCAGAAAGAAGGTCATGCTTAGCAAGCAGTAAAAGAACTAAGAATTATATGTATGTATATATATATGCATATATATATATATGCAAAAAGAATTAAAGGAGGCAAAAAGAAAAAAAAGAAATTGGGAATGATGCACATTATGATTTTTTTTTTTGAACAATAGTATTTTGGGAAAATCTCCACCTTGAACCATCATATTATTTCAGAAATAAAGTCCAAACCCTTAGCTTTAGCCTATAGCCTCGATAGTCTGAGGCTAACCAAGCTCCCAAGAAAATGAAGGAAAATTACTACCTTCCAGTAACTTACACTGGCGCAGTTTTCAGTTTTCCTTTAGTGAGCACTTATTGGAAGAGTTTTGCTTCTGTATTTTATAGTTTTTAGCAAGCAAATGGCAAGTGACTGTGCATAAAAGCAGAAGCAGCTCGACTGAAGGACACTGTCACCTAACACAACTTCTGTGCAAACAGAAGGAAAGAAATCTGTGTCCAAGGTCTCTATCCCATGGCCGTTGGACCAAACGACGTCATCGCCTTCCCAGTTGTTTTAACGTCATTAGCTGTACACGTTTTGTGTGGTGAAGAGAAACAAAATACAGGATTTCCTGTTCTGCAGCCACTGTACTGGGCTGCAGATGCCAGCAGGACTCCAGCGCTCCGAAAACATGTGGAAGTTTAATGAGGAGTCGCTGGGACTGGGATCGCTGCGAAAATCCGTAGGAAATAAAAGCAGAAAGCTCGCTCCTCCTGCTCTCTAGCATGGATGTCACCCCCCCGAAGGATGGGAGTCACAGGAAGGTAAGCTTGATTTCTGCTGCGTGTTTTTCTTCAGTAGATTGAAACTGTGGCTGTTCTGAGCAATGTTATCGCGCTTTTTTTTTTTAGTTCTTAAAGAGATTTTATCTGGTTCAACATCCTCGGCAGTTTCTGACTGTGCCCACGTATTTCTGTCTCGCTCGGCTCTGAGGGGCGGGTGAGCGGAGCTCGGTGCATCCGAGCAGGCTGCTGTGTGTGGCAGTATGCAGGGAAAGCCTGTTTTACCCAAAATACTTCAATTTTGTCGTTACAGACAGAAACTGCCATAACTGACCAGCTCAGCACATTTCCTATTAGCGTCTAGATTAAACAACCACAATTATTGCTTCAATCACAAGTGCCAGAAAGCCTCCACTACTTCAGATCAGGAGCTTATTTCAAGCCAAAAAATGAATATATATATATATATATATATATATATATATATATATTTCCCCCCCTCCCCAGAGTGCTTTTACCCTCCAGCATCCCAGGCTCGAGCAGGGTTGAAGGGAGGCAGCTCTGCCCCCGTCCCCCAGCTCCCAAAGCCGGGGGCTCTCCCCAGCCGTGCCTGGAGCGCAGCTTTAGCCTGGGTTGTCCAACCAACCCATGGAAAAGATGAGGGCGACTTTGCCAGTGAATCTGGGAGTAGTAAATGCAATACCGCAGCAATGTAGGGCTGGGTGGGGCGCCGAGTGATTCAGAGTAGCCGGGCGATTTCCAATAATGACAGCCACATACGCCTCCGGGAACAGATACTGCTAACATACTCAGAAAAAGAAACATGGGTGTTTTAATAGCTGCCTTCACCTCCTAATTAATTGCAAAGTTACGTGACGTTTAATGAATTGCAGTGCTACATCCACAACCAGTGGTCTCACTCCTCTGGCAGCGACACTGGTCTCACCTCTGTCATTTCAGCACGCAACTGGATAAAATTCAGCTTTGCCACTTTAAAAAAAAAAACAAAAACGCCCCTGCCTGCGTGTAAATCCGTGCATAGATGAAATAGGAAAACAATCAAGGAATGGCAGGGAGTATTTCGTACAAGCTTTATAAAGCTGCTGAACAAAACCCCTGCCAAACCCACAGGAGCATCTCTGCCCTGACACCGGCATCACCAACGTGGGGGGAGCCGGAGGGCTCTGGGGCAAGGCACAGGTGGGAGGGAAGGCGAAAACTGAAAAACAACAACAAATAGAAAAATCCACCCTTTCAGGCAACGTTGTAGTGAATGAGCACTGGCCTGAACCCCGACCGGCGATGGCTTGGCGAGGAGCTCCCCGCTGCTTCCTTGCCAGGTGCCCTGACAAGCGCTGTCACCTAAAAACTGAAAGTGTCAGGTACCGGCAGGGACCCCTGGCCCTCCCGCCGAGAAACAGGCACTCCTGCGCTCCCAGGGCAAGGCCAAAAATGGAGAAGACGGGCAAGGAGGCTCCCCATGGTCACGCCTGCAGGGACAAGGTTTGGGATTTGGGCTGAGATGCGCGGCAGGGAGGAAATGACAGGAGAGGGACACCGGGCACTCTATAGTCCTTTTCACAAGCCCAGACCAGCGAGTGCCACCTCTGTTGCTGGAAGGCCGTGACCAGAGCTGGGAATAGCTGCATTCCCCACGCTCCCCAGCAGTTTTCCCTCCCCGTTTTCTGCAGCGATGTGAAAACAAGGTGTCCCGCCACCATTTTTTTCCAGGGTCGAACAGATTCGGCGCAAAGAGCACGGGCCAAGAGCAGGGCCAGCGCCGAGCACGAGCCCCTCGGGGGTTTTCAGGCAGGTGCGGTGCACGTGAGGCCGCAGAGACCAAAGGTTTTAGTCTCCCACCGTCCCCTCGCGACAGATGTCCCCGCTGCCCTGCCTTGTCCCAGGCTCGGTGGAGAAATCGGAAGCCTCCGACCCGGGGCTGCTGGCTCAAGCACAGTCAGCAGCCGAAAGCTGCACTAGCCCAGCAGTCGGCGTTTCGCTTCAGCCGTGCTTTCTTTCAGCCAAAGCCTGGAGAACTAAGCAAACGGGAGAAGGCAGTTTGGCAGGGGCTCCGTTCAGAGAGCAGGGCGTAAGCACCGCACGGGCACAGAAATGGGGGTAAATGCACCGACCCTTCCTTCTCGCATCAGGGGTGCGGGCGGCAGGCAGCCAGCCAAGAGGCTGCTGGCTATATTTTATCTCTCTCTATATATATATATATGTATAGATATAACCTTCCTCCTCAAACTTAAAACATGGCAACCCCTCTGAAGAGCTGCCTAGGTGAGGAAGAACCAGGTAGAGGAGCCTTCACCCCACACCTCGCAGCGACGCTGGGCTCTGCACAGAAGCCCGGTCCCTGCTGCAGGCAATTAGCTTTTAGAAATCCAGCCCTGAGGCTCAGGGCTGTGGGGAACAGCACCACTGGCTGCTTTTTAATTAAATACTGCTGTTGAGGGGCTCGGTGGCAACAGCAAGATTTGATCAGGGCTCTGCCGGATCAGGCTCTGCTCTCCTGGAAGGGAAAAGCAGGCTGCCTGACACCTTGCAGGCAGCTACAGGCTCCGTTTCCAAGGGGAAAATTGCACCGGTTTGTTGCGGACGATGCTACAGCCCTTGGTTTGTAACCCGCTGCTGCTGCTGAATCGCCTTTTCCCGAAAGAGCAGACCCATTTCCCCACAGGCTCTGCTCACGAATGGCAAAAATCCATCACCTCTCCGGAGAGCTGCACGGGTGCCTGTGAACTCCCGGTGACCCACTAACGTTATCAGCGCTGGCTGGATGAGGTGAAATGGGTAAATGGATGAAAAGGATTTCTACCCTAACTAAAAGGCAGGTGTACTGATCTTCTTTTGTGTCCTGAACTGTTGCTGGAGGATAATTTCTGTTGCTACAACACAATGCCTGCAAAATGTGCCATGAGTGCCAGAATTGAGTTAGCAGGACCAGCAAAACAACTGGCATGTGTTTGGCCAGCTATTAGTTTATAAATCCAGCCTTAAATGTGGAGCCAGAGCGCTGATAGATCTGTCTGCACCTCTCCTACTGGCCTCTCCTCTGGTCGGCCGCCTGCCAGCACCATCATTTGCTGTTGCTAATTATTGCCCTCGTGGTCGATTCGCATTGGATCTCTGCATGGATCCAAAAAGACAGTGTCTAGATCCATTTGAAGAGCCTATTTATTTACAGTCCCACTGAAATTGCTCGTAGACATATCACAGAGCACCAATTTGATGGGAGTTTGACAGAACACTCTATGGAACAAAAGCAATCCTGAAAAACCCCAGGGAGCTGAAGCAGCTCTCTGGCATTAGCAACAAAGATATTAACACTACAGAGCTCAATTGCAACCTCACTGTAATCGTGGCATCCCCTTAGGGGGTGGCAGAGCACAAAATCCTGCACAGCACATCCGAAAGCAGCTGCGTGGAAGACGTCTGGGATCGCTGCCTGTAAGCAGGGTCTGGCCCTGTACCCCTTCCCAAAACACACACCCACCATCTTGCACCTACACCTGCACACACACACACACTGTACACACACCTACACAGAACTTATTCTTCTGTACTGAAGTGCATTTACTCCACGTGGGGAAATGCTGGAGAGTTTTTGGCTTTACAGCATCTCTTTTTACTCCCTACAGAAACCCTCCACCCGCCTTAATCGCCCCATGAGCAAAGAGACTCAGCTGCGATGGAGAGCAACGCGTCCTCCGGGAACTGTACCGATCCTCAGATGTCCTTCCAGTCCACCCTGTACGCAACCACGTACACCCTCATATTCATCCCCGGCCTCCTGGCAAACAGCGCTGCCCTGTGGGTCTTGTGCCGCTTCATCAGCAAGAAGAGCAAAGCCGTCATCTTCATGATCAACCTGGCCGTGGCCGACCTGGCTCACGTCCTCTCGCTGCCCTTACGGATGTATTACTACATAAACCACACGTGGCCGTTTGGAAGTTTTCTTTGCCAGGTGTGCTTCTACCTGAAGTATCTCAACATGTACGCCAGCATTTGCTTCCTCACCTGCATCAGCATCCAACGGTACCTCTTCCTCCTCCACCCCTTCAAAGCCAAGGACTGGAAGCGGCGGTACGACGCAGCCATCAGCGCTGCCGTCTGGCTCTTCGTCGGGGCAGCGTGCTTACCCCTGCTCGTAGTGAGGAGCCCAGCCTTGTCCAACAGCACAAACACGTGCTTCTCGGACCTGGGGGTGAAGCAGCTGAGCCCAGGAGCCTCCATCACGCTGGTGACGGTAGCGGAGCTGTTTGGGTTTGTCATCCCCTTTGGCATCATTGCCTGCTGCACTTGGAAGATGTGGCAGTCCCTGCGGGAGTGCCCAGCGCAGCTGCAAAACACTAGCGAGAAGCAGAAGGCTTTGCGCATGGTCTTGATGTGTGCAGCCGTCTTCTTCATCTGCTTCACCCCCTACCACATCAACTTCCCTTTCTTCATGATGGTGATAGAGAACATCATCCAGGACTGTGCCGTTCACAGAAGCACGCTCCGCTTTCACCCCATCTCCCTCTGCCTGGCGAGCCTCAACTGCTGCCTGGATCCAGTCCTCTACTACTTCATGACCTCCGAGTTCCAGGACCAGCTGCTGCACCACAGCTGTGCTGCCCTGCGGGCTCGGTTCACGCGCCGCAGGAGCAGCCTCTCCGTCACCGAAACCGGCCACGACATTCATATGAAGAAGAGAAATCTTCCACGCTTTAAGTTTTGGTCTCTTCCCAAGTTCTTCAGCCGAATAAACAGCATGGAAATCCCTCCCATGCCACCCGACGAGCTTCTGCTGGAGTCCATCTCTTGAAACATAAGACATTTCTGTCCATGTAGGTGCTTCTCATAGCTTGAGCAAAGATTGCATTAGGTCTCCAAATACGTCTTAATTACGCTTGTGTGCAACAGACGCCAGGATCTGACCTACAGGGACATTTTGATGCAAAAAGTCTTGCTGGTTCTGTTGTTGCTGCTGGGGACTGTTTGCCTTTACAGCGTTCTCCATCACGACATTGTTCAAATACCCAAAACAGCTGTCACTGATGCCAGTACTTCTCCCATGCTGAACTGCAGCCGGGTCCGGGTCCCTCATTTCTGTTGTTTCAGTGCTTCTATATATTTGCCATTTTTGAAAATCCTTCTGAATCCTTAGGCGTAAGCGGGCGGCTCAGCCTCAGCACAGCTCGGGGAGGTAGCACCGGGGGAGTTCCAGCTCTGACCGCAGCTACCTGCAGCCCCGATGACTTACAGCATCCACCGTGCTCACATAAGGCTCTAGATCAGGACAGTTAGTTACCTCCATGTAAACTTAACCTATTTCCATTGGAAAAAAACCATCAGTCGTCTGGACCTAATCTAGCCTCATCTGGACTGCAAGCCTATAACTTTACCAACAGCTATCAAGCAAAAAGTATTAACCTATATCCACATCAGTGTTAAAGGGATTTTTCAAGCAAACTGGGCTCGGCTCACGCTACTGAAAGAGGCACCCAGAGCTGAGCGAGGGAGTCTGCCTGGCTCCTGGCAGCTGCGGGATGCTCAACAGATTATGGGGGGAGGGACGGGGGGGACAAACACTTGGAAGACTGGATATGCCACGAGCAAAGAGGAAGGTTGAAGGATGTCTCCCAGGGCACATTTGCTTGCCAAGACCCAGCACGAGCCACAGAAGGGAGGACTAGTAGCTGGCCTTGCCGGCTCTTGTGTCATTATTAGGAGTCTTATGTTACTTGGCATTTTGCTAAAGCCTGTGGTTGCAGGTTAAGATGTTATCCAAGCCTCTCAGTTTTGCTTTAAAAACCAGAAAAGGTCCCAGCCCTCACTGGGTACCGAGAAAAGTTTACAAAACTGACTGAAGTGCATCCTTAAAGCTCCAAACTCGGGAGGAAATAAAGTGATCTCAACATGTATTTTAGCATCATGGGTATTATTTGAAGTGCTTGTAAATAGTCTCATTATGGACCACGCCTGCTGTCAGCGCAACAGTACAATCTGCGGGGGGACGATGACCCCAGTTTGGGGCTCAGAGAAGCCCCGTTGCCACCGCAGCCCCTTGCAGAGCGGCCAGCACGGGGGCTGCAAGGTTTCCTCCTTGTGGGCCAAGACATCAATGACTGCAATGCCAAAAAAACCTCGGGAAATTATGTAAGTAAACGTAGGCAGAGGGGGTTTGATAGAAAACAGCTTTGCCAATGATTGGATGCACATTTCCAACCCATGCAGGATTTCTGGGAAGCACAGAGCGGGTGTAGGTTTACCCTTGCGTTGCCAAGGCCGGCCTTAGAAAGATGGGGGGAGATCCAGACAACCTGGAGGAATTTGCTTTGGTACTTAGTGTGCCAGAGACGGGCAGAAAACATGCTGCCTTGCAGCTCGCTCTGTCCCACCCCCCCCCCCCCCCAAAAAAAAAAAAAAAAAAAAAAAAAAAAAAAAAAAAAAGACATTTTCCTTGTTTGCTTGGGAGGGAGAAAAAAAGAAAAAAGTTTTCAGGGCTGAAAAAAACCTGCTTCAGATGGCACAAACCCAGCAGCGTGCGCAGGCAAAACAGGAAACCCAAGCGAAACCTCACCGATGCCGTGGCTGGCAAGACCCAGCTCCAGGCAGCCACCACAGACAGGACAAGTCACACCACCAGCACCTTAAGCGGGAGCGTGGTTTTAGCCTGCGAGTGCCTTTTGGGAAAGGTACAACCCTGAGCAGCTGGGATGGACAGCCAGGTAGTCCTCAGTAACCACAGCTAGATATTTATGAGTCCTGCTGACTGACTGCAGAGTCTGTATTGCGGCTCCGACCTTACTGGCAGCACCAGCTCCAGGTTTCCCAGTAGTTCCAGTTACCACCGGGACTTTGACAGCTTGTTTTCAGATTGCACAGTTTTTCTGAAATTTCTGCAATGCAGCTTCCCCCTTCCAAAAAGAAAACATGAAAAAGAAAACAACCCAAAAAGCTCTCACTAATCTGTCACACGGAAACACAGCAGCAACCCTTACTCAGGCCGCCCCTGGGCTTGCCTGTACCACAGGTTGCATTGGAATTAGAGCAGAAAAATCCCTTTCTGGGTTAGATGCACTGGATAGCAAGGATTTTGCTGGGTTTTACGCAAACCAAACCCTGAGGAAATATCCTTTTCCGGCGCAGACTAGGGCTTTTTGCCCTTCAGAGGCCACAAGACACCTGCCAGCCTTCCTGTTTTATCACAGTCCACCAAGTTCCACTACTACAAACGCGCTGGCTGGGTGCCGGGACCCAAACCGCAGGGATTTAGGGTCAGCAGGAGCTCTGCCACCTGGATGCCACATTGCTGGGGAGCGGGGCAGGGCGCGGGATGGACACACAGACAGGGGTGCTGCTGGGGGGGTTGCGGGAGGCAGCAGGTCAGAATGGGCTGGGGGCTGTCTGGCTCTGCAGTGCCCCCACGAAGATTTAGATAAAAAGCCGCCGTGCTGAGGATTTGCATTGCCAAGGCCAAGGTGTGAGAGAACTTCTTACAAGGGAAAAGCTCAAGGCTGAGGAGAAGAGAGAGCAAGGGACTGAGAGCTTGTGGCGGCCGGGGCGGGGGAAGAAAGGGCAGGGTGAATTAAGAACTTTTCAGGATTTCTTTCTCAAAGCCTTCACCCGTGGGCATTGAACCTTTTATTCACATGGCAAAACCAGCTTGCAATCACCCCAGCGCGGTGCTTCAGCCTCATTGATTTTCAGGTAAGGGAAATTTCCAGGTCATTCCAGACCCTGGCCGCGCTCTCGCGAGCGGGGCCAGTGACAACAGCAGCAAGAGCACGTCCCTTACCCAGGGCGCTCTCGGTCCCACGTACCACCCTCAGCTCTTCACACGGACGAATCCATGGCACGATGCTCTGGGATTGCCGTGCCAGGTGGCCTCAGCCAGCCCGAGAGCTCAGACTGATAAGCCACTGGTGACTATTTTGGCCATGATGATTTCCCCCCCGGCACGGCGTGCTGGCAGGAGGGCTCCAGAACCACCCCCAGGGGAAGGGCGAGAGGCTGCAGCGGCAGCGAGAGCAGCAAAGCGGGCAGCTCCGCCGGACTTCCGCCGGCACCAATGACATCCATAAACCCTGAGCTTTTCGCATGCCGTTAATTATTCTATATGGCTTAAACCTTTACAACTGGCTTTGACTAGAACTGCTTAGTTGCTTTTATATATGTGTGTCTATCCATATACACATACACCCCTGCGCCACACATACTACACTGACATATACCTAAAATTATGCAGTACTTAGGAACATCCAAGAAGAGGTCTCTTGTGCACGACACTTTCTAGGGCACTGCAAGGAAGGAGGGAAGGTTGCTTTTCTCTTTGCTAAAAATACCTTTTTTTCCTCCCTCCATGACCGCACGCTTCCAGTCTAGCCCCAGTAAAGTGACTTCGCCTCTGGAAAACCACTCAGCCTCAGCTCTCGGCAGAGTTCGCGCCACCTACTCGGTAGCAAGACTCAGACTCCGATGATTTTTGGCACAGTGCTAATAGCCACCGCTGCTGGCAACGAGCTGCTTCTCCACCTCGCGCCGAAGAGAGGGGAAAGCACTGCACTTGGCAAAGGAACAAACACAACAGCTTCAATTCTGAGTGCAACCTAGATGTACAGAAAGCAAATTTTGCCGCTTTAAACCAAGTTGAGCCAGGGAGCGGTTTTCCAAACAGTCATGATTTCATCAGACCCAAGTCCAGTTTTTTGGATTCAGAGGCTCAGCCAGCAACACCCTGCACAGCCCAAGTCAGTGGTGTTCAACGGGACAGCACCGTTTCAGAGACCCAGGGATGTCCGTCAGTCCCTCCTGCACTGCAGGGTCCTGTTCACAGCACAAGGGAAAGGGTTTCGGGAACTCTGCATCGATGCTGCAGCCGCATTCAGCACCGTAAGGGTTAGCTCTCCTCTGAGAAACGGTCAAAGCCTCAACCTTTCGGCAGTCAGCAAATCCTTTCCAGCAGGAATTGCCACGCCGATCGCTCCGTCCTGCTTCTCTTAACAGGGGAATTTTTTTGTTGTTTTTTAAAGAATATTTCCCTGCTGTAGGCGTTCAGGGCAGACACCAAGGCTTAGGGAGGAAAACCCAGCACTTTTTAGCCCCCGGCCCAGTGAAAGCAGCACGGCTGCATCCCCGGCTGCGTGCGAGCCCTGCCGATGCTCGGAGCTGTGGGCGAGAGCCCAGCACACCCGCGGGCAGCGGGACCAGGGCCCTGCGCCCGCTCCCCCCTTGCAAACATGCTCTTGCCCAGTGCGTGCCCTTCCCCGGGCTCCTCCTGGGTCATCACTGAGCAAAACATCACCAGCCATGTGCAGAGAAGACAGACATGCAACCTATTCTCGGGAATTATTTCTATTCAAGACTGTCACCGCAGACCAGAAAGATCTTAGCTGGTTTTGTCTGGGGATCTCCTAAGCTTGTGCTTCATGACCTTGTAGATGAACTGAAAATTTCCAATTTTTATAAGATAAAAATGTGAGCATAAAATAAAACAGAAGTAATGCAAGAGAAAAATAAGCACTAGATAAAATTTTATCTTATGCTGTAAAATAATTGCTTTGCGTTTTGGTGCCCAGCTCCAAGTCCTCCTGATTTTTGGTGGCCTCAGCTATGGCAGGTTTGGGGAGGGTCCAGCCAGCGCTGCCACTGTGCACCCCGTGCCAGGGGACGGCACGATTCGGAGCCTGGCATTCGGCTGCCGGTAAAGGCATCCTCAGGTTCCCACCCACGCACCCCGAGGAGGGGCTGAGCCGGCGCTGCCGCACGCGACAGCTCCTGGAGTGACGGGAAACGGGATGGATGCTGGCCGCGACGCACACCGGCAGCGTGCGGCACCAGCAAAACAGGATATGGTTATGCTCTGAAAGGTGGTTTTGAAACAAAAAGTCTATCCATAGAGTAAATACACCCGCTGCCCCAAGCGCAGGCTCTGCTTTCTTATAAATAGGCTGGCTTCTGCAGAAATGAAAGTGAAAAACTGAGCATCACGTTTGACTGGGAAAAGGAAAGGACATCATCATCATCCTCAGAGCCCAGGTGCTGTTCAGCCACCGGGGGTTTGGTACCGCCGTTATTCTTGGGACTGGCCTCAATTTTGTTGTCTGTTAAAGTGGTGTCCAAACCGCCCCCCTCGGCCCCACGGTCCCTGCGGGAGGCAGGGGGGTGTCAGGGGCACGCAGGCAAAGGCTGGCCCGGCAGGGGCAGAGCCTGGGGCCTCCCAGGTTTTATATCACACGATTTTTTTTTTTTTTAATAAAAGGTTTTTCTTTAAATCATTACAGTGAAAACACTTTACGAAGAGTGAGCGTGCAGGGCAGATGCAGCTGCCGGGAGGCACTGGCAAGCACAGGGGAAGTTTTGCATCCCAGATCCCATTGCAATTACAGAAACGCTCCAGGACTAACGTGAACTGAGCCAGCATCCGCCGCCGAGGTCTCAGCACCTCTCCCAGGAGACTCTGCAACAAGCCCTGTTTAAGCAATAAACCCCAAACCGCCACTGCTTCTAGTCCAACAGCATCAGCAGATTAATCCGTCCGCGCACCCAAGGGGACAACTCTGTGGCAAAGATCCCACAGTGCTGAAAGCTCTAGCTCCCCCACAAGATTAATTAAGGCACATTAAGTAATCAGCAGGCTTCAAAAAAAGGCTAGAAGCTTTAACTGGCAGGAGCATTAGCTGCTGAAACAGGCAAGCACCCAGGTGTTTTGGGAGGTGCAAGCTGCAAAGCCCCAGAGAGGAGCTGTGCCACCGCAGGGGTGACAAACTCGGCACGCTGTGAGGCTATAAAAGCCCACAATGTGCCCGAGGGATTAATTTCCTATAAACCACAATAAAAAAAAAGTATATAGCGCTACAAAACCCTGCTATAAACTGGAATTGTTATACGAGTAAGTCAATAATGCTTTAAAGGAGTAGGTGTCCCCGAGACCCTGGTACCTGCTGCGAGCATGTGATGCTGCGGCGGGGACACCGCAGGGGACCGCACTGCCTGGCCCCCGGGCACCTGTATGACCCTTCTGCAGGGCTGCAACCCTCCCCACGAGCACGCTGCAAAACAAGCCCTGCTCTCCCGAGCAGACACGCAAGAAAAGTGAATAAATGCAAATGAAATAGTTGCAAATACTTTCAGACTGTATTGCGAGAGAAATGGTTAAAAAAAGTCACTTTTTCAAAATAACCAATCGAATCAAGAATCCTTGATCCCTCCTGACCTTAAAAAAAAAATAATAATTTTTTTTTTTTTTTTTAATACTTCTTGAGCTGGAGGCCCCAGATGGATAACTACAGAAGTGCTAACTTTTCAAAGCCATGAAGCCAGCGAGCGTACCTCGGCGAGGGAGCCGGCTGTGCCGCGGCCAGCACTGCCCTCTGCCGATGGCCATCGCCCACCCAGCACCCAGCGGGCGCAGAGCCGGGGGGCCACGGTGGGTCGCGAACATGGTGATGGGCGACACTGCTTCGCGGCACAAGCGTTCATTTGGAAGAGGAGAGTCCTCAGCTCTGGCCCCGGTTTGCTCCGCGTGAGCTCTGGAAATCCACCGAACAAGAAAATAACGACCGCGGAGAACCACCTGCTTTTGGGGAAGCCCAAACCGGACCACGATCAGCTTCAGTGCGACTTTCCGAAACCCCGGGTACAACGCGGGGGTAAAAACGTCCAGACAAGAGCAAAGGAACCTTTCCCAGAAAGCTGGGGAAGGGAAAGGAAAATAACTGATGAAGCATCTCGCTTCATCAGCCTCGTTAGCTGCGCGTCCTTCGCAGAAGGGAGCTCTACGAGCAGGCGCTTGCCTGCGGGAGCCTGCGCTGCTTCAGCCGGGTGCTACCGGGGCATCGAGCCCCCCCCGCGCCCCCCACCACCGGCAGCGGGGGAGGCTGCCGGGGCGACAGCCGCTTCGCAGCAAACAGCAACCGCCATGCCGCACCGGCAGTTCCCGAAACACCCCAAAACCAGCAGCGCCTTCACATTATATATAGATACATCTATAACCGCAAAAAAAAAAAAAAAAAAAAAAAAAAAAAAAGGGGAAAGAAAGAAAGAAAAAGGGTCAGGTCCAGCTCAGACCCACGGGCAGGAGAAGCAGCACAGAAAGCGCTGCCGGCCGGGGAGGGCCCCCCGCTCCCCTCGCGCGCGGGCACAGGCTGCTGCTCCCGCCAGTTGCACTTTTGCTTTGCACGTCGAAAGGGGTGGGGACCCGCTGCCGGCACCCACGGGGTCACACAGGAGCAGCCTGCCGAGACAGCAAAGGTAGGACTGATACTCTTTTATCCCCAGTTATCTTTGGTTCAGGCTAACGGGTTTAAATTGTCCTTTTTTCGATTATTGCAACGTAGACTCCGTGCCTCTTCTTACTCACGCTGGAAGAGCCAAGAGGGGATGGGGACACCCCACTGAGAGGCAGGAGGGTGCAGCGTTAGTCACCGACCACCATGAATCTCCAAAAGTAAACGAGTAGTAGCGAGGAGATGCAGGCTAAGCCGGGGTATGGGCAAAGAGCTAATATCTCCATTTATCAGAAAAGCAAGCTCCTGTAAGCACTCATGAGATACTCCGCGTATCCGAGGGAGAGGAGGGGTACGGCTTAAGCCAAAATGGCCAGCTGTGAAGTGTCAAACCGTATTTTCGATTACGGTTACATGAGTATGAAGAAGTTGCGTTTAAGAATAACACCAGTTGGGGCGGTTCTTCAGCTTTGCAAAACCCATAGCTGCTTGTGAAGGGACTTGTCTAGAAGTGGACTTTTTGGGGCCATACAGCCCCATCTCCACAAGCACGGGGTTAACTCCTCTGATTTACTCATCACCCTGGGTCTCGCTCGGGTTCGTCTCACTGTATTTGTCCAATGGATTTTCCTAAATGGTCTGTTCCTCACAGGAGGCAGTACACCGACTTTCCGCCGGCAATTTTCCACTTCATTGCAAGAACTGGGGGAGGGAGGAGGCAGGGTCATCTGTGCCACCCCCCCCCCAGCTCCCAGCCCCAGGAGCGTGGGCGCGCGGCTGCGCGTCCCTGGGGGGCGTGCGCTGAGGGTTTGGGTGGAAAACTCACAGCTTTGGTGCTCCTTACCACGCACGTCTGCTAGGGACGTCAGGGCGTGCCGGGAAGGGAGAAGAGGGGTGGGGGATTAGGCTAATACACAACGCTGCTGCCCCGGGTTTATTTTCCCTTTGTAACCGGGATAAATATTAACAAGAGAGGACAAGAGCTTTTGCAAAGGATTAAAAGGCAAAAGCAGCGTATTTCACACGGCACTAAACCAGAGCATTTATTTTTTTCTTTTTTCCTGCATATTCTTGGAATTTACCCAACCAAAATCCCCCCGGTGTCCCCGGCTGCCTGCCCGCCTGACTCGCCGCCCGCCCCCACGCAGCCGGCCCCCACCCCCCCCAGCCCAGCCCCTCTTCCCAGGGGCTCCAGCCCCACAGCCCCTTCCCAAAATTTCAGTGCCAGAAGGGGAGTCTCCCTCGAGCAGATGCCGGCTGCTCCGCCGCTTCTCCCAGCACGGGCAGGGGCAGAAAGGCAGGGAGCGCAGGCAAAAGGCAGAGGGTAGGCACGACTCGCTTACCTTAATAATGAGCAAATGAGAACTTAATGAAAGAACAAATAGAAAGAAACCTTTTCATTCTGCTGCGCCAATGCCTCACAGTCCCAACCTGTAAGATTTTGGCTGTTTCACCGCGTTTTCCCCTGGAACAACCATTCGCCACCTTCAGTGCCTCACATTTCAGGTAACCACAGAAATTGGACGGGGCGAAGAGGCACTTGCTCTGGTACTCTGCAGCCGAGTCAAAATGAAAAAGCCGCTCTCATCCCTATTGCTTTGCAAGCACAGCATTAGCAAATATATTCCGGCAACTCGGAGTGTGCCTGGTGCAGAACAGATGCTGGGCGAGGGGAGGAACGCTCCGGAGGCCGCTGGTACCCGGGCTGGGGTAAGGCAGGCAGGGGACGCAGGGCGTCAGCGTTCCTGCTGTGTCAGGACAAGCACAGCAAAACACAGGAGGCCCCGAAGATGCCTCACAGAAGCACTGTGGCCTCTGTGGGCAGATGCTACCATAGAGGAAATAAGAGAGAAATCTGCAGAGTTAGCACAGCTAGGGGCAACATCGCTCCTATGGAAGAAGATACAAAACCCAAAGACCTACCAGAAAAGTGCTTCAAGGGAGAAAAACCTTTATCCTCCCCTGCGTTTTCTGAAAGGACTAAAAAGCAATCCTATGCAATGGTCAGTTTACGTTTCTATCTTTTCTATTTTCAGTGAACACCTATTAATTATTACTACTAGTAGTTATCTCTGCCAAAATAGGACAGCAGCCTTCAGGTGACACAGAAAACAAGTGGTTACTGGGAGAAGCCCGGCACAGGACACGGCTGCCCTGCTCCGGTCCCTGAGCCGGCTCCCGGGTCCCCACATCCCCAGCCGACCGCCCAGGGAGGGACAGAGCCACCACCGCACCCCCTCTGTGCTTGAGCACATTGGGCAGGAAGCTAAATTTCTGTGCACGTGCTCCTTTTATTTTAGGCCATGGAGGAGAAGGAGGAAAAATAGAAGAGAGGTCCCGGTCAGCAGCACGCCCAAGCCTCCCTCCAAAAAGGTAAGTCAGGGATGCCGCCGGGGTGCCCGGTGCAGCACCAGCTGCTGCTTTGCCCACGCCGCTTCTGCCACAGGCTTTACACGTTTTTTTACAGCATAAATACCAGCCCCACACCAAACACGGGGTGCCTACGCACCCACTGCTCACCTGGGCCAGCAGCGGTCCTTGCGAGAATGGTGCTTGGCGGCAGGATGCGGCCAGACTGATCTCTTACCGTGGTTCTGGGAGGGAGCAGGAGGCGTTGGGCAGCATCCCCGGTTCCCTAAGGACCTGAGCTCCACGAGGGGACCAGGCACGACGCTGCAGCAGGGGCGACACCGACAAACAGTGCCTAGCCGCGGGTTGCTTTCCCTCAAACTGGTTTAAGAGCCTCTCCTCCACTGAGCTGGGTTTTAAGAGCTGCTGAGGCTTTGCTTCCTGGGGTAAAACCCCCAGGATTTGCTAACGAGGGTCCTGCGTTGACCCGGGCAGCTATAACCATCCTCAGGTGAGGAGCCTGATTACTCATGGAGGGTGCGAAGGGCTCTGGTGGGGGCACGGGGCAGAGCCCCACTGTGTCCCAGGCCCGCGGGTGTAAGTGACCGCTCCCCCAGCTCCTGCACCTGTTCATATGGAGCATGTGGATATATGGGTGTCCTTCAGCACAGAGAAAGTCCTTTACACAGTACGTGCCCAGCTTTAACAAGTGTTAACAAGCCCTGGTTGTAAAGGCTGGCCACAAAACTTACCTGGTGTTTCTGACTCATTAAGTACCAAGGAGACAACTTCATCTAGTGCCCTGACGCGGCTGACGGTGGGGTCTCCTTGGCAAAAGAGGGGGGGAAAAAACCGTTCAGGGGAAGAAGGAAGCCGTGCCTGGGGAGAGTCTCACACCTACTGCCACAGCCAGCCCCCTGCGCCGAGGGGAAGCGAGCGCAGAGCATGAGAAACAAAATTTCCTCTTTCTGGGGCTTTTTTTAGCATCCTGCTGGTTTTTACATAGTACATTTGGCTGAACTTTGCAATGTTACCGCTCGGGATTTCCAAAGCGCAGTTTCTCACATTGCCGTGTTTTTACCCCTGCTCCGAGGGTGGCCGCTCTCCCAGGGGCGTTTCTGGGGGCCCTGGGCGAGCGCCCTCACGGCTCCCCAGCTTTAGCTGGGCTTTCTGGGACCCCTCGTGCTGCGGGTTTGCAGCCCCAGGGAGAAGAAGCAGAAGGTGCTGCAAGGACCCCAGGGCCAGGCTGGAGGGAGCCGAGGACGGTGTTGCAGGAAAGTTGCTGTGCAGTGGGGACGGGGAAATGCAGGCGCTGGGCGGGGGCAGCAGGAAAAATGCTGGTGTGCACGAGTGTGCGTGCACTGGGCTGTGGACGGATGGGCTGGGACTGCACCTTGTCCTTCCCTTTGCGTGTCTCGTGGCCCAGCGATGGAGGTGGGGTGGATTTACCCACCGGGAAGGCAGCCAGAGAGAAAGGAGCATGATTCAGCCTCCCTGACTGGGTGATAGGAGGCCCTGGGCAAGAGATGAGAGGAAAGACAGGCTTGTTTAAAAAAAAAACCCAAAATAAAATTTACAAAGCCAATGGAAGGAAGAGCTGGGTGATGCGGGTTTAGGGCTTTATCTTGCAGAGGCCCCTGTAGGTGCTCCCCAGCCTGGCGGAGCCCTGCCCGAGCAGCGTTCGCAGGAGCGGTGCCAGCTGGGCACGTGCATCTGCAGGAGGGGGACACCGGCATGGGCAGCGAGCGGTGGCACCGCAAAGGCACCCGAGCTCCTCGCTGCTGGCACTTCAGAGCAAACTTTAGGCGAGAAGTCGAGACATTCTAGGCGGAAAAAAAGGCGAAAATCAAGCCAAGGCAAAGCTGCGCAGCTCCTCACAAGCCACCCTTGCGCTGCCGGGCAGGCTGCTCACGTCACGGGGATGGTGCTGGTACCTGGGAAGCCAAGAGGAACAGAGGAGCTCTCTGGGAGTGAGAGGATGCACCCGGTCACTGGCGCCCCGGTCCCGCTGCCTGGGCACAGCCCAGGGACCTACAACGCGGTTGTTTTGCTCGGACACTCCGGCAGGACCAGGACCTGGATGGGAAGCCCGGACAGGTCATGCTGAGGAGTTTGCTGTAACAGTAAAGACGGGCACATCTTCACAGGGCCTCAGCATCGCCATGGAATGCCAACGTGAAAGAGAGCATCCCTCCCATCCTCTATAAGTACCAGTCCCCACCAAGCAGCTCCGGGTGCTTTCCCAGCGCAGCCTGCTCTGCCTGTACCTATACTCAAGGTATTTCCCAAGCCCAGCAAGGCAATTTCCAGCCACTCCAAGAGAGTGTACTGGTTTTGGCCAACTGGTTTGGCCAACAAAGGGAGGAACCTGCCCGAAGCGGGCGCCGCTGTCAGGAAGCCCCAGAGGGGTTATCCAGCTGCCGAGGGTGAGCTGTGAAGCCCAGGGAACCCCAGGGCATGACAGATACTGCCAAAAACCAGCCACACCCACAACCCCCTCCCAGTTACTTGTGCCAGTCAAGCTCCAGCAAATGGAAACCGAAGCCCTTGGCCCAAGTTACCCACCAGTGGCAGATAAAACCTAACGAGCAGGTGAGCAGCAATTAGTTTTCCTGCGCAACGAAGACATTGCTCACATCTCTAGAATTAGTCGTGCAGGTTTGTCCATCAGAAGTTGGGCAGAGAATTAATAAAAGAATGGGGAAGTCTTTGAACAGAAGGCTAATTAACTCTATGGCTTATTAATCGTCGCTTCTGACGTTTAACGGGATTATTTCACAAGCCATTTTGCTCTGCTGCTTATGTTAGATGCTGGCTCCCTGGAAGAAAGGAAGACATCTCCGTCTCATTGGGCTCCTTACGCAGTGGTATGCAAGAGAAACTACACAAACAGACACAGAAAAGCTGCCCCCCCTGAACCATTGCCTTTTGTTGAAGATTTTCTGTTTCCACCCAAAGCTACTTCAAAGTTTCGGTGCAATCACAGCGGCAAGTGTTGAATATTGGCTTCATTAATAAATGTTCACATTTTAATGCCTATACCTCAAAGCACAGGAAAAAACCACCGGGGATTGCAGCAGGATATAATTTTGCCTTTATAAATGCGCCTTTGGCATTTTGGTTGGTACCTACAAACTTTTCCCACTTTACCTGTAGGTTAATTCTTCATGCTGAAGCAAAAGGCAAACCTGAGAGAGTTTGGACAGGGATCTGAATTTCCTCTATATTTATCAGATCTGGTTGTTGGGGTTTTTTGTCTGACAGATTCAGATAATACCAGCTGCTTACTATGCAAACAATTTTAAAATAAAGTCCACCTACAGTCACCTTAGTGACGATATCTGGTATTTCCAACAGCCACAGCAGTCACATGCACAAGATGGGTAAAGGAAAGGCTTAGAAAAAGCAGTTGTGAGAAAGTAAAATTTAATATAATGCAGGTAGTTCTGCAGCAAAAAATGTTTAATAAGTGAGTCCTGCTTGCATGCAAGTATGTTTCATATTCTATTTATGAAAGATAAATGAAAAAGCTGACCCCGGTTCGGTGAAAGCCACCGACTTGGGACGTCCACTCCGCGCCGCAGCAGCAGCGGCTGCACCGGTGGAAAATGTTCATTTCTCAGGCGCGTCTGTCAGGCTCATTTACCTAAGGACCAGATTTCGCTGTCGTCTTCTCAGCTGTCTACAGCCATGGTACGGGTGGGAAGTTTCTGAAGGGCTTTCCTGGGAAGACCAGGGGAGCGTTAAACTCGTGAGCGCTGCGTGAGGCGAGAGTACCCCTCTGCTCGCAGCAGGGCAGCGAGGAGGGATGCGGGCACAGCACTCGCCGGAGCATCCCTGCGCTGGCCGCGCGCTTGGGCACGGGGAGACCAACGCAGCCAGAGGCAAAGGGAGATTCGGATGGAAAAACTGGAGCTGGGAAGGATGCATCTGCAGAAACCTGGCAGCAAGTTAAATAGGCTCTGCGATTGGGGGTGACTTCTGCTTGGTGGTACAGCACAGGAGGCTGGTTTGTAGCAGCAATTGAACACATTTTCTATTTATTGCTCAGTGGTTTTGCACCTCCCTTCTCTGGGCTAGGCACGGCGCTTGTCAGGAGGGAGAAGAGCTGACCACCACAGATGCCACTGGCAACAGGTTTCTGCTAGAAAGATGCTCCTACCGCTCTTGCAAGCTTTCCTGTACCTTTTGCTGTGTAAGATCCATGTCTCCCCACGGTGTTATAACTACACCTTTCTGTCTTTCAGCTGCGGGGCCACGTCGGTTGTCAAACTCCTGTGTTGAGAGAAGTGGCTGAAATGCCACCCAAAAGGTGACAGAGGTGCAGCTCCGGTGACGAACTGCCGACTGCTTCGGCACACGATGATGCATTTCTCGGTGCGGATCCCCTCCCTGTCAATCCTGCAAGCAACTGGAGTAAGGTCTGGTAACTTCTGACAAAGAGCATGAGCAAAGCACACGAGCAGGACTCGTAATTAACTGACTCACCCCATAACCAAGCTCCTCCCCAGAGTGGACATGACGATCTGGCAACCGAAGCCTCACACACGGATGCCGGGGCTGAACCTTTTTACTTAAGCACCGACAACCTGAGGACAACCTGGCTGCAGGACGCGAGTGAGGAACATGTTATCATGCCGGAGCTGAGCACGGACCTGGAGCGCAACCATGATGAACAGTTCAACCTGCACTGAAACAGACCTCAAGCCCTACTATGCGATTACGTACACTTTCATCCTGATCCCTGGACTAATAGGAAACACATTAGCTTTGTGGGTCTTTTACGGCTACATGAAAGAGACTAAAAGGGCCGTAATATTTATGATCAATTTAGCCATTGCCGACTTATCACAGGTTTTGTCCTTGCCCCTGAGGATTTTCTACTACTTGACTGGGACGTGGGAATTTGGAGGAGGTCTCTGCATGCTTTGCTTCTACCTGAAGTACGTCAATATGTACGCAAGCATCTACTTCTTGGTTTGCATCAGCGTAAGACGGTATTTGTTTCTTATGTACCCATTCAAATTCAGCGACTGCAAACGCATCTGTGATGTGTACATCAGCATCATTGGGTGGGTCGTGGTCTGCATTGGCTGTTTGCCTTTCCCGCTTCTCAGACTTCACCAGGATGCTAAAAACACGTGTTTTGTGGATCTCCCCGTAAAGCAAGTTGACCTTCCCACCTCCATTGCAATGATGACGATAGGTGAATTGCTGGGGTTCGTAACACCCCTACTCATCATCCTATACTGCTCGTGGAAGACTATCTTATCACTAAAAGAAAAAAATTCTGCTTCACATGACCTAGGAGAGAAAAAAAAGGCTTTAAAGATGATTCTCACCTGCGCTCTGGTATTTCTGATTTGCTTTGCACCTTATCATATCAGCTTTCCACTAGATTTCTTTGTCAAAACCAAAAAGATTAAAAACGGGTGCGTCCAGAAGGTGATCTCAGTGTTCCACGTTGTAGCTTTATGCCTTGCCAGCTTGAACTCCTGCGTGGACCCAGTCATCTACTACTTTACTACGGATGAGTTCAGGAGACGCCTTTCCAGGCAGGATTTGCAAGACAGCATTCAGCTCCACAACCTCAGTTACGTGAGGAAGCACTCCAGAGATGTGCTCAGGGAGGATGCCATGGGCTACTAGCGCTGGCCTTCCCCAAACAGTTGCCAGGACTTCAAATGTTCACTGTATTTTGGGGCTTGGCCCAATTTTCCCCCCCCTCGGGACACCGAGAGTGATGACTCAAAGCTGATTTCATTGAAGGTTGGAGAAAAACAAACAAAAACCTCCCAAACCCCAAACCTGACCGAAAATATTTTGATTTAATACTTTGGTTGCAGATTTTCTCTGAATATAAATAACACCATGTAATTCCCACAGGCCTCATTTCTAAGCTGGGTAGCCAGGAGCAGGTAGCTTTGGCGGCAGGAGGATGTGGACCTGTGGCGAGAGGTGATGCTGTGCCCCGTTGTCACCGGTGGGACCATTCCCCAGCCATGCCCTGGTCAACGCACCCTGGCTTCAGCAAGAGGCAGCAAAGATTTTGGGGTCTTGCTATGCAGAAAGAATTTGATCCTAAAAGTCAGTAGGTGACACAGTATTATGTATTTCTGCAGAAAAGACAATCCAGCAGTAACTAATTTCTATGCAGAGTGCCAAGAGCCTGCCTCGAGCCAGGCTGACCACAGAGCGAGGAGCATAAAGTGGCCCCGAAGGACTTGTCATGTAAATAATTAACCAAGCTTCCATTTTGGGGTGTAGCAAATGACATACCCCAAATCACAAAGTCACTGAAGCATCCAGACACTATTTTTCTACCATCAGTTCCCATTTCTGGCTCGAAAGCCTTACCGTTTGAAGCCATATGGCTGCCTTGGATAAGTTTTAAGCACAGGGCCGTGCTTCGGGGGTATTTATTCAGGCTAGACGTCCATCAAGCCTTTCAGGTCCTCTTTTCACCAAAGATGGGGCAAATTATTTCCCTTTCACTTATAACTGACCCTGCGCCATCACATCTACTCTTCATTAACAGCAGCATGATTAAAACACAGTCAGAAGAACCAAACCTTTCTGAAGTTTACTGTAATGGGAACTCACTATAAGCAGAGTCAAAGGTGCCACCCAACAGGCTACGAGAGATTTTTAAGAAAGGCTCAAGTGTGGATGTATTTTTAATTATAATTTCTTTACAATCAAACAACAGAAGCTTTGGGCTTAACTGGTATTTCATTTGCACCTTCTTGTAAAATTTATTTTTCTGTGAACATCTGAAATGTTACATTTTGAAATGTAAAGATACTGTGATGGTATTAGGTTTTATTTAATGCAAAGGTAGTTTTATAGATTTAATTTATAAAAAAAAATATATATATTTCGCAGAAAAATGATGTGAATCCCAGAGACTGTTGGAACACAGAAAGAATTCTTTTCTTTTTAAAAACCCTTCTATATAATAAAACAAAACTCCACATCATCCCTACAGGTGTCCAAGCCAGTGCGTTTGTACCCAAGTCTGTCGGCTGAATAAGCACTCCTAATTCACGGAAACCACGAAGCACATTGTAGTTTGTTCACAGCAATGAAAAATATTTATTTTTTTTTTTATTTCCTGTTGTATACAATAAAAAAACCCTTTTTTAAAAAAAATTTACATGTAATTCTTGGCCCACTCTCCGCTCTGTAACTGCCTGCATCACCAGTACACACTTAGACGGACCAACGCGCGGCAGCACTTGGATTGCTGATGCCTCTCGAGCACCTGTAGAACAATTTAGATGCCTTTTCAAAACTGTTTTAACTTCCTTCTTGCACTGGGGAGAAAAACAAAACGCCGGCTTGCAAAGGGACAAAACACACTGCTGCGAACTGCAGCAGCTCATCTGCCCCCCACAAGAGGTTTACCAAGACAACGTGAATTCCTATAGCTGAAGGCCAGCACCGGCACAAGCCCGTCACCGTCCTTTCTGGCTGCTGTCCCTCGTCCCCAATGTGGGACGCGAGCAGGACAGCCCCGTACAATCCCCCAGAGCTACTTTTAGCTTCCGAGGGGAAAAGATGTTACACAAAGCGGCCTCAGAAGTTCAGAAATTGTTCAGTGAGAAAAACCTCCATAAGCTTAAGTTCTCCCACCTAGAAAATACTGTGGGTGCAACACGAGCCGTTTCCCCTGCTGCCATAGCAATGTGGTTTATTCATATTAGTATTAACGGTCTCTTTTTACAGGAAGTCGGGTGTAATAGTGGCGGTAGCTCACATGAGCCGAATTCAGGAGAGACTTGCGTGCCCTCCCCCTGCCGCGGCACCTCTGCTCCAGGTGGGATTTGCTTGGGCCACGCTCTCCGCCGCAGAGGTCCCACAAGCTCCTGGCTGGTGTTGCCACGGACATTTGGAGAATCAAGACATTACTTAGATTAACAGAAGGTGTATTTTCATGCCCTGTCGATGGCTCGGGATCCATGATACTAGCCCATGCTTGAGCCCCGGCACAATCACACGCCAGCAGAGAGATGCTCTGCTGCACTTCTGCCACCCAAGAAAGCCTCAAGTGAGGATGGCACATGGCACACAGGAGCTTTGGAGAAGACAGGGAATGCCCAGCGACTGCAGCAGCAGGGAGCAATTGCTGATTGATCGCTTTTCTGCCCAGCTTCGAGCTCTGTGTGAGGCAAGATCCGATACTTCGCCTGGACTTTGCTTAGCTCTGCCTGCAGTTCACTGTTAGCCTGTTCAAAGCCAGCAGGAGCTGATATTCCCATGGAAATCTTTTCTCTAGAAAGCCTTTTAAGTAATAAATCTGGTCTGCAGCACTAGATTGGGAATCTGAATGAGAATGTAAGTGAGAGCAAAAAAAAAAAAAAAAACCAACCCCCAAACATCCCCTTTATTCTGCATGAAGTATTTCCTCTGGTTGCTCAAGGATCACCTCTCCCCCGAGGGGGTTGTTACTGCCGAGAAGCAAAGCACCGAGGTCTCTGCCATCAACCTTGCCGGGCGGACTTTGTGCTGAAGTGACAAGCGGCTTTTTGACACAGAGTTAGGTTTAACTTGTACTAGGCCAAAAGAAAAGGTATTGTGGCAACAGCGCAGAACCAGGGGAGGTCTCGGGGGATGTTTGGGGACCTTAAGCTGTTCAGAAGCTGCATCAAGTTTTTGGGGGAAGTCTTATTTATACATGAAACAAGGCGAATGAGGATGACCCAGTTCTGGGTGGAAACAGAGCTCTCGGCATGTTTCCAAACGCTGCACATCGCAGCCCCTCGTTTCCATTGACTCCCACACAGCCGCGCGCCTCCGAACCAGCACGCTGTGGAAAGTGCAAGCGCCGCCTGCAACAGCTGCAGAAGATTTCATCACACCTCGGGCGTCGCTTCTCACAGCTTCCTTTGTGTCACTGTCTATCACGAGAAGATGCATGACGGGGTTTTTGCCTTTTTTTTTTTTTTTTTGGCAAGTTGAGACTTAAAACTGTGCTCGCAAGCAAAGGCTGCCATGGAAGTGGGAGAGCACGCGCCTGCCCCTCTTCCCGTTCTCCTCTCTAGACCTTCACGAAACGGTTGCGTTGAGCCAGATCAGAGACCACCGAAGCAGCTTATTTGCTTCTGATGGTGGGCTTGGGGAGAGCATCGGAACACTGGGCTGTGGGCAGCCATCCTGCCCAGGCGCAGCCGTCCTCAGCCGCTGGTTGTGGGGCTTCCTGCAGCTGCACTGAATGCATCATTCTCCAGTGCCATGAAAAGCTCTTTTCCAACCTGCTTGACCAACATACCCCTGAGCTTCCCAATCCCTTATGCCCCGTGGCAATGAATTCCGTATTTTGGTTACACGTACATTGCTCGGAAATACACCGCTGTTGCTTTAGCTGGCCACCTGACAACTTCTTTCGGTGTCCCTTCCTCTTGCACCACAAGCAACCGTTTCTCTTTTCACCTCCTCTGCACAACTTATGCCTCGGCGGAGGCGAGGTCTCGCCTGTGCTCCGGACCCCCAGCCACCTCCTGCCCCCGCGGCTGCCAGCCGGAGGTGGGAGCAGGGCCACGTGCTGATGGCCACGGCATGGGTCCTCCAACATTTCCAATGTCCCTTCATCTCCTCTGCCATCACCAGCCATCGCCCCTGAGCTATCCACGTAACTCAAAAGATCTCCTTCTGTGTGAAAAGGGCTGATTTACAGCTCCTCTTAACGAAGCAGAGTTTTCCCCCCTTACACATCTTTTCTTTTATCAGCACTAGATTTTATTTCCTATTTTGTCATCTGGTTGCTCAATGTCCTCAGAAGACTCCCCATTTCTCTGTAGCTGGTGTTAGATTTTCCTGCTCTGGTTAAGGCTGCATCAGCAGCAAACTTTGACACTTTCTACTTCACTGTTTACTTCCTTTTTCACTTTGCTGTTAGAGGTTAAATATTAGTATCATCCTCAGCACCACCGAAACAGCTCGCTGGCCATAAAGACGCACAGAACATCAAAACCAGCGCTGCTGGACACCACTCCTCAGACCTCAATAACTAAAAAAAAACCCCAAACCTACAGCAAGTGATCCAGATACAAGTCAACCCTCTCCAGTACAAAAAAACCCAACAAAACAAAACAAAAGCTAAAATCTTGTCAGAGATGGTTTGATAAATACCTGACAAGAAGAGAGCAAGTAAGCTGGGGCTATCTAGACAGTGTCCGGTTCACACTGCCAGTGAAGTCAGGGCAGAGAAGCTCCAGCATTCGGGCTGATAAATGGAACTCTGTGTAAATGTGATCTATATGATATATATTAGTGGCCAACAGATCTGATTTTGAACAAACATCCAGTTACTTAAAGCCATCAAGAACAAAATAATAGCAGTAAAAAACCCAGACCACATCTGCAGCAGCTGTTTTGGTACCACCACTGGCTGCTGTAATGAGTTTGTTGGGACCAGCAACTACCATCAGATTAACCTGTTTGACTCACCCTTCTGTCTAACACAGTGACTTGCACTTCAGAATTTAATGGCATGGGTAACACTGCTGAAATAAATAAATACAGGAAGACTCTATGAATTTCTCAAAATTAAAAGAAAAATACGCCACAAAGGAGAGTATTTGGGAAACTTGAGGTGAAAACGTGACATTCCAGTTGAAACGAGCAGAGATACAAGGATCTTTGTTTTGCTTATCATCAGTTCTTTCCTCCAGCATTTCTTTAACATTTTCTGCTCTGTTAAAAGACTCATCCACAGTCTCTCAATACTGATAAATTACCCCCAACACCTTTTTATTTTTCTCACACTTTTTACCTTGTTCCTTATCTCCCAAGATTGAACCCCATGCAAAGACTCCTGCTGACAGCAGCAGGCTCATCAATTTCCATTAATGAAAACATTGACCTTCCCAGGAGGAAACAGAGATGGACACCATCACATTTTTGGATTAGCTCAGCTGATGCGAGAGGGTGGCCTTGGTGCAGTCTCATGAAGGCTCAGCCCTTGTCCAAGGGTCTGTTCCACCAGAGCCAGGGCAACCACAGGAGAGAAGCAACAGAAATATCCCTTCTCATTTTGCTTCCAGTAGCTACAAGGGGAAGAACTGCACGGCTTGTTGGCCTGGCAGGCTCCTCAGCCTTACACAGCATTTAGGAATAACCTCTGGCTGTAACAGAGACTGCTTCTGGGCATCGATGTATCTTCTTTCAGGACTGTCATCATCCTTCTCTTCCTCAGAGAGCAACCTTGAGCCAACAGAAGGAGATGCCTGATCCAGGGTCAGGCGTATCCATCTGATACACTAAAGGCTAGATTTAATGTAGGACTGGGGTTTCTATCAACTCAGCATCACCTCAATCTCTCTGGGAGGAGTGTACCCCAGTCCTAAAACATGGAGAAGGGATAAGGCTGTCACTGCACCTCACTGTAAGTATTGTCCTTGCCCAAGAAGGAAGGAAAAGGATTAAAATTTCTCCTTAAGAGAGGAGTTGAATCCCTGTTTCCCCTCGCTAGAAAAATGCCCTTAGCTAGTCTCCGCTCCTCCATCAAAGCAGTGGGAGGAAAAAAAAGAAAAGATCGCAGCCCAGTAGTCTGGTCCTGGGTATGGGGAACAGACACAAACGTGACTTTTGGTGGTTAGTGCTGTCTCCTCAAAGGGGAAGACCTGGGTGCTTGTTCCTGCTTCCCGCTCTATTTCTGTATCTTATGTCAAACCAACACAGGATACACCCCATAAACATCCCCAGCTGCTGGTAGGGCTTAGGTGGAGTTTTTTTGGTGGCAGTTAGCACTCCATTTTAAGGGATCTCCATCCTGTCCATGTGTGGGTGATGACTGAGCAATGGCTACCTCTAAGAAAGCGAGCCTGGCAACACATCCGGATGCCCCCAGAGCCCGTTTCAGCATGAATTAGACCTCAGAAAGAATCCTCATCCCACTCAGAGCCAGTGCTCTGCCTGGGCATACACAGAGGTGCCAACAAAATTAAAGGGAGGGGAAAAAAAGGTTAGGTACTGCCATGGTCAGCAAGTGGTTGAGCTACGATCGTCAAGATTATAATTTTTGATGCCAGTCTGCTCAAGTTGCCTTCCACCCCTGGCTTTTTTCCCCTAAACCTAGAATTCAGGGGGGGAAAAAAAAAAGAAAAACCAGAACAACCAACAAAAGTAGGATGAACACAAATGACATAACCGATTGTCGTAACATATTGTGAGAATTAAGAAGTCTCTTGACTCATCTGCCTACCCATTTTCCCAGTGGGCTCAACAGTGATATAAGAAGGGAGAATCTTGGTGGGGCTCCAGCTAAGTGAAGGTCATGGCTTTTACCAACTGCAATGTGCAGCTGCCAGTGGTCTGCTCCAAGCATCCTACAGCTAGTTTCAGCTCCCTACTCGCCTTCCCAGGAGTCCCAAGGGAAAAAACTCTATTTTAAAGTTGCACATCCACCCAAACTCTTGTCTTGGCTGACTAGTTTTTCTAATGTGCTGTCAGCATCTTTACCAGTCCTGTGATTTAGTGCCATTATCTTGCACAAACTCCACTATTGCATGACATAGTCGATATTTAAAGAAATGGTAACTCCTTGTGGTCAGACAGAGGTCCGTGCAGCTAGAGAGAAAGTTCCCAGGAGACCTATGTAAAACAGAAGCCAAAACTGACATGGCTTTGAGTTTCTAGTTTAATGAGAGGTTTCTTATTTAAGTGAATTAACGCTAACCATCAAAGCCCCAGATCCCAGTCTGTTCCT
This sequence comes from Sagittarius serpentarius, assembly GCA_034782735.1. Taxonomy (NCBI): domain Eukaryota; kingdom Metazoa; phylum Chordata; class Aves; order Accipitriformes; family Sagittariidae; genus Sagittarius; species Sagittarius serpentarius. The sequence continues at coordinate 22,505,945 of JAVKLA010000039.1, read as the reverse complement.
GTTAGTTAACAGTCTATAAAACCCAGAGCAGCACCATCACAAGCCCAAAGACAACAGCAGCACCACTGCCCACGCCGGTGCGGTGCTGTTCCTGCAAGTTCCTTCACCCAAGGTTTTGCCCTCTGGGCTCGTTTGCCCCGACTGATCCAGCCCAGGTGCCTCCCAGGGGACATCAAACCTCTGGTGGCATCTAGCTCATCGCTGCTTCCTGGTTCAGTGGGATCTTCTACGGCAGCCACCGGCTTGGGGCAGGGCCACGTTCTCTCTATAGGGCAGCAAAGGAGGTATTTACCCTCCAGCCCCCCATTATGTTATTATACTTAAAGAAAGCCACAGGCTACGACAGGCTCCAGGGGTCACGTTGGCCACAGGACAGGGCTCCCCTTAGAAATACTCCTACAAATTCTAGGAAATCTCTTATAGCCAAGCAAGTCGAGCAGTTCCCTTTTACCAGTAAAAGGGATGTGGCGCAGTCCCCCCAGGGAGCAGATCACCCCTCCGAGCCTCGGCCCTGGGTGCTCTCCCCGCTGGGGCCAGAGGCACCACGCTGCGCTTCTGCCCATCACGCGGGAGGGATGCAACCGCCGGAGCTGCCATGGATGGGGAAGCAGGATGGTTTGGTGTGGGGCAAATAATCCCACTATTCACTGGGATACAAGAGAGCGCTGAACAACTGCCTCGCTTCCCATGGGTGCGTGACCCTTTGTAGCCACGTAACGTGGGCAATGCTGCAGAGCACTTATTTTCAAGGTCTTCTCCCACTACCGAAGAGCTATTTGTTTGGCGATGGGTCAAAACCCACAAGTTCAGCATAGGGGAAGATTGTTTCTGGACATCAAAATCCCTCTGGAGATACACCTGCTGCCCAGGCAGCGGTGCCAGCAGCCAACAGCATGGCACTAAAGCCAACTTGACAACAAACTGGTGAGATATTTACAGGCTGAAAAGAAATCAAAAACCTGACTGTAAACCATAGAAATAAGTGGGCTGAATATGGTACACAAGCACTGAACTAAACACAGAAGAAATCCCAGATTGAAGCCCTGCTGATGACTTTGTTACTGATGGGTTTTGCCCTCAAATGTTTGTTGCGCTAAAGCACATCCGTACATTTCTAAAGCTTACTCTGAATCGTATTTGGCAACTGGAAGGTATTCCCATGCTGGCTCAAGACCAGGTCTAAGACCAGCGCTGGGCCAAAACGCACAGCTCAGTGCCGAGCCCTCAGGCGTTGGCGGTTCGCATTCGCAAGGGCCTCATGAGGGTGAGTTTGCCTCCATTTGCATCGAACAAAGTTAAGTAGCCCTCGGTAGAAATACCAGACGGGGGACCGCAACATTGTCCACTCAAAGGCAGAAGGATGAATGCAAAAGCAATCCTGCAAGGCTGAGATTTTACGCCTTCGAAAAACACATCCACGTTCCTCAGCGCAACAGCCGCAACCAGCATGACCTCTTCTATGTGGAATGGTGTCCCCCCCTCCAACCACCTCCCCTACAAGGGGGTGATGCTTTTCTGTAGGAAATAGAGGCCCAGCCTCCGAGCACAGGCACCAACTCACCCGCAAGTCAGTGTTCTGTTACAGATCCCAGCTCTGCAGTGAGGACCCATCTTTCCGTTATAGCACTGAAGTTTTTTGGCAAGCAAGTTTTGTTTGGTTGTTTTTAAAAAAATGTAAATGAAAACACAGAAGGGGAAGAAAAAAAAAATCAAACGATGCTGAGAAATAAAAAGAAGAGTTTTGCAGAGGGAAACCATTAGCTCCATTAAGAAACAACAAATATCGTGAGTCTGCAAATGATAAATGCACACATCCAGTATATCTGCAAATAGGGTATTTACAGAAGAAATACAAAAGTCGTTGAGATCTGGAGCTCACTTCCTTCTCCTACACTCAGGGCACTTAGCCAGAAATTTTGTTTTCCCTCCAGTTAGCATGAGTCATTTCCCTATTAAAAATCAAGGGTCTTTATCTACGGTGAAAACAGGGCCTCAGAAATACACCAGCAGTCAGCAATTCTAGGTATAAGCTCTCTTCAACCCATATATACATCTACTTCCTAGCCACCTCCACCCAAGCAAGCCTTTACCATAGAAAACACTTTCAGACAGTCAGTAATGTAAGGAGACTGTGTCTTTGGAGCATCATTCCTGCTTCTCAGCCATCCAGATACCCACCTGATTCAGTGGGGGTTTGTGAATTGTCAAAAGCAGTAACACTGAAGCTTTGACGAGAGCAGAACAAACTCAGACACCAAGGAAAGCAGCTTACACTGCAGCACAGACATACCAGATAAGCCCAAATGCTTTCATTTCTTTTCAGACGACAAACTTACATAAAAAGCCAGCAGTTACAGCTCAGTTCACCACCACGGAAGTGCTATCTTTCACTTTCTGTCAAAGCCCGATTCCCCCGCCTTTTTTTTTTTTCTTGATGTGAGAAGACAAAGCCGTAACTGCTTCCAGCTTCACACTGGGCAATAAGGCAGACTGGTAAGGGTAGGGTAGCCTGAATGGTGGCTTCTATGTCCCTTTTCTTTTTCTAAGCATTAAGGATTAACTACTGAAAGGGGCTGAGAATGCAGGGCGACAAAGAAGCTAGAACTGCCAAGTGCACAGAAACCAAAACACTGAATTGCTTATTGTCCAGTGGGACTGCACAGTTACCGCTGGGGTCACCACCCCACAGAACCAAAAAACTCTACGCATCCCTTCCCTCCCAAGGGATTTTTGATCATCAAGTGGTAACTGTAGGTTTATCTATCCATGGATCTATTCCTAATGAATCCCACATGCCAGCGCTCTCACTCCAGAACAAAAGCCCCTGGTTCCACTCCAACAAGGGATTAGGTCTGTAGGAAGTTCCTTGTTCCACAATCAGGTGTCCACACACAGGCTTCACCCAGAACAGCCTCAAACATCAACAATCCCTAAAATAGAACAGCTCATGAGAACCTGAACACTTCTGTAACAGACACACAACCTCTACATCCACAGTCAGAATGACTTTTAAACAGTAAATTCACTTTCACCTTTGTTAATGTGGAACGCGGAGCTGTCCCAGTACAGAGAGAAGATACACTTAAGTAAACAAAATAGTTGAACTGTAAGAAATAATTTCCTTTGGAGGTGGAGCGCTAGGTAGAGAGTCTTTAATTAGTCTCAGGACAGGAAATACACCCATTCATATTGCCTAGGTAAAGTCACAAATACATACACATAATGAAAAAATAATTTTAATGAAATAATGTGACTAATTATACATATTATATTTTGGTTGCAGTCTCGAAACTTCAATCAGTGCTAGCATTTGGGCTCTGTGCCATAGCTGGCAGCCAAGCCATCCCCCACACGGCTCAAAATTAGGACAGTCAAAGCAGCTTTAATCCTTCCAAGCCTGACCTCGAGTTCAGTGTTCCCAGAGTGGTAATTCAGCCACATGGCTGGCTACTGTGCCACTGCAGAGGCTTTGTGGACTGCATTTATCCGACCCTACAAATGTTCTCTTCTGTTCTAGGTGGTTTTTTTGGGGTTTTTTTGTTTTGTTTTTTTTTTTTTTTTTTTTAGCTTGGGGCACGTTAGGAGAACATGAGATGAAACGCAACAGACTGGGGAAGTGGTAGGGTGGAAGAGGCTGTCTTTAGTTAAAGATCATAATGGTTTTTTTCTTTCTAGCCTTCCTGAATACTTCAGAGAAGACCAAGAAACAAAAGCATCAACCTACAAAATCTAAAGCTGGCAGCTGCTTGATCCTTAACACAGGGACTCTCCAATTCAGCCCACCCCACCCTGCTGCAAGCAGAGCTGAAGCAGTCAGGGAAGAACAAATCCCAGACATAGGAGGATGATTTAAAAATATAAACCAGATTTTTTTCTCGGGGAAATTCAGAGCAGATTTCAGCGCTCTGACATTTTTGCCATCATTCACCATAAACTCTGCTGAGCACATCTGTATTTTTGGTAGCTTTTCCTGCGACACCAGGAACTAATGAAGTCCACAGAAGTCAGTCCAGTCTTGCTGAAGTCCTAGCAGGCTCTTTGTCTTCCAGGCATCTGCATATACACTGCGACTTTTGCTGTGGGTGTGAGGTGAGAGTTTTTCACTACCACACTACGCATGGCTGTGCTGCAACCGTCCACAGCACGGAGTTGAGCTTATTGTGGAAAACGGCCTCACTTTTAGACAACCATTTTATCAAGTCTGAGGTGCTAAAGCTCTATTTCATACCAGGGTGAGGCCTCGGTATGCCTTTCAAGGGTGTCCACGCTGTCCCCATTTTTAATTCCCTGGATCTTCATCTCAAGGTATTTATATACGCAAATAACAGTTTAATTCCCATGAATTTTTAGTCAGGTTGGAGGAAACTCTGGAGTTCTAGTGTAGACTGGCACCTACTCTAATGGAAGTGTCTGTCACATACACATCACCACCAGCAGCCCACATCTTACCAGTCACGCTCAGAGAGAAAGCCACCAGGCTTCTACAAAGGTCAACAGCATCTCCTCCAAGTAACAAATTCAAGTTTATTCTTAATTGTGTCTTTTCAATTAGAGTATTTAAACTTGAAAAGGCCTCACATGTAATGCTGGAAGAGGAATCATCCAAAGCACTGGATCGTCAGCTTAACATTCATAAGGGTATTTAAAACCTACATCTAAATACACTGTGTCAGAGAAATAACCTGCAGGCTAGCATAAAGATAACTTGTCAGTAAGCAAGTGCATAGATATGGCCGATTGTCCTGTGCACACCAGTTGCTTTTTCAGTAAGCACACCTGTAAACAGAAGCTACTACGGTAAACAAGTTTGCATTTGCATCTTGGTAGTGTTACCCCTTCAGTTACCACACCCATATCTGAAGCACAGTCTTACTCAGATATCTAATAGGGTTTTTAGACAGGTTACAGTTGTATTATAAAAATGTTCTTTACTACAGATAAAAACTAAGCGAAGACACTAAACAACACCTAGAGGAAGCTTCCCTCAAACCATTTTTAGGTTTAATTTTGGCAAAATACCTGAAAATCTGTACGTTAGAATAAATACACCAAGTTTTTATCAGTTACACACACTTTACGCCCAAGTGTTTGCTGCCTGTGCCATCTACTGGTGCATAGGACTCCTCTGACTCACACCCTCTCTTCTGCTTCCTACAGACCAGCTGAACACAGGAGCTACTGAAACTGAGAGACAGCATTAGAAGATCCCAGGAATACCGGCTGTTTTCATAGAAGCAACCTTAAAACTGCAGTCCTTTGATGCGAACACCCACCCCCAGCATAAAATGATTAGGGACAGATAACAAGCCCAGCACACCGCACACATGATCGAAACTTCAGCTACTTTCTCCATGGAAGAGCACCAAGCAGGTAAGAACAGTCTGTTCCTTTGAGTATCCTGGCTCATTGCCCAGAACATCTAATAAGCTCTGAAGGAACTGACTTCATTTCTTCTGAAATCTTTACCAGACAAAGGTAAAAGGCTGAACAGTTTCAATCTGGAAGCACCTCTAGCATTCCTGTTACATGTCTTAAGGTAGCCAGCAGGTTAGAAGCTTGTACAGGGAGACCCATCCACTCCACAGTCACTCAAAGCTAGAAGGAAGAATTTCTGTTTTTTGTTTCCAAGGAAGTCAAACCTCAACGCTGCAAGCAGATGCTTCTTGCTCTCTGCAGCTAACATGTTTCCAAACCCTTCCACTCAAGGCTACCAAAACGAACAAGACAGCCAGCCCACCCTGGTGATCCTCTCAGACAATCTGGAGGAGAAGGAAGTCACCGCGACAGTTTACTTGCTCAAGCACATAGCAAGTCTGCAGCAGAAACTTGTCAGGGCAGCTACTTCCCCCAGTAACACAGACTTTCTTCTGTATACCATACCTGACTCTGTGACAATAATTAAGAGCTTTCTGCAGCATTCTATTTCAGAAAATTGAAGTACATAATGAAGTACTCTCCTACACTTACTATTTAAGAGCCAAGCTGACCAAAGCTCTAGTTTTGGGATACATCCTCTGCATCACCTTGCCATCCACCTCAGGAGAAGAGCTGCACTAGTTTCTAAGACAAGGCAGCACAATCCCGTACTGCCCAGCACCTGTGCTCTACTCCTTCCCTCTGCACAGTGTCACAATGACTGAGAGCAGCTACTCCTATAGTCACCTCCCATTCCCCAGTTCTTAGTGCAGAAAGCCTGCTTACTGTTTTAATGCCAGCTGTATAGTCCAAGTTATTTTCCAGGAAAGCCAGAAAGGTTCAATACACACTTTATCTCTCCGAGCAACCAGTCACAGAAATTTCACCAGAGTAACTCTGAGCTTAAAGCACAGCAACACTCATGGGTAAATGCTGAAAGGCATTACAATAAGCTCTTGATTAACCCTCCGCTGCCTTGGTCTATTATGATATGTCAAAAAGACTTCTCAGTGTACTTACGGCAGTGTTAGTAAGACAAGCAAACCTTTAAACACCAACGTCATCAACACCAATATTCAAATGGATGAACTACAGAAGGCGTCCTTCCTTTGCTATACCACAACCGACGGTTACTGCCCACATGCCAGGAACTCCGCTCAAGGGATTCAGTTTACAGCACTAAACATCACTGAGAATTGCCCCTTTGGGGATCAAGTCTGAAGCAAGATTTCTTTTCTTCCCTCTGTTCCCCAAGTTCGTTTTGCACCCTAAAGCATTTCCACAGCAACAGGAAACTCGGCTTCACAAGCTGAAAAAAAAGAGGTGAGGGTGAGAACACCGCGTGCTGCTCCAGGCCCACAACCACCACTTCCCCCACACGGGCCATATACCAGCGTACTGCACTCTTGCCTCCGAGCACCATGAAGTCACACAAACACCAAGGTTTTAGAGAAACATTTATTATAGGGTTGCAGAATTTATGCCAATATAAAGTCCCTTAATAAAACTCTCAAGTTCATCAACTGCAGGACACTAACTTCATTATCTTTATACTGCAGCTTTCAAAAAAAAGCAACAATGCTCTAAATGCAGTAGTAATGCTACTTGCTCATAAAAAGTTGATCTAAAAAGTTTATATAAGCCAGAGTAGTTTAAGTTTACAACTACAGTCACATTCACAAGTGAGCTATAGCAGAACAGATTCCTGAAATAGGAGGTTACAGGATAAAACAATTCATAACCAAAAATACCGACAAGCTTTAAGAGCAACTCTATCCGAATCTAACAACTAAATACCACAAAACCAAACAAAGGTAGAAGAATTAAACGTAAGCTCAGGGAAGGTTCCAAATATACATACGAATTCAATACAGTAATTGCACAAAATGAAATAGGGTAGTGTTAAAGGTTTATGATCACTGAGGTTGGATTTTACATGCTTCACACATGGCAGTTAAAATAAACCTTTAATGATACACATCAGAAGGTTTTTTTAGCCAGGATACGGAGTGCAGAGCTATTCTACAGAACTACACAAGATGTGCAAACCACAGATTATTAATATTAATCATTCTGTGAAAATTAAGGTGAACAGAATTGGTTCCAGCCAAGGAATTGGTTAACATTTTTATATATATATATATGTGTGTGTGTTTTTCTGCCATTCCCAGATTACACTAAATCAAACATTCAACGGATAAACTGGTATTAACCTTCAAAAAAAAAAAAAACCTTACTCAAATTTAGGCTTTACATGAGATAACTAAGAAGTTATACCAAGGATCAAAGAAAGCTGAAATGGTGACTTTTGTCTTTTGAAATACAAGCAATACACAGAAAATGCATAAGGCTTTTGATTATCACTGCACATTTTAATTAAGAAGTCGATGTCTAATACTCAGACTTCTCAATGAAGGTGTGAACTAGTCACCTCCCATCCAACACCCTTCACTGTTGACAGATCTTTGTTTCAACAACGAAAGAGTTTTCAAAGTGTCTGATTGAATGACAGTTCTCCACTGAACGTTTCTGCAGACCTGGGGACAAGAGAAGACGAGAGCCTAAGTAAAGCAGATCTATAACCCAGCAGCAAGTATTTACAGGTTTTGTATCATTATGAACAGCAGCAAGATACAATCATTCAGTACATAGCATTTCTACAGCCATGAATTGCCACTAGAGCTTGATACCAGTTTGCTTTCTATCAGAAAGCCTCCCTCATTTTCAGAATGGGAACAAGAGACGGAGGCACATACAACACAGGGCACAAGGCAAGCAAGCACTTCTTTTCTAGCATCCCTGCCACCATTTTAGTGACAGGAAGAGACAACATTAAACAGATAAAAAAAGATCAAAGTTTCTTATAGTCCTTCCTAAACAAAGAAAATGAAAAGCAAAGCAGACTGAAATTAGAGGGAAAGAGTTTAAAAACCTCGGAAAGCGTGCAGGAAAAAAACCCTAGTTCTTTATCAGCACTTCTCCCTACCTAGTATGTATTAATACAGAGTGTGCTTCTTATAGAGCAGTCTTCACCCTGCTGAGAGTCCTGTGAGGATTTGGCACTCAGCTGATGATCTTACTGAAGTTTTTCCTAACACTATTAAAGTGATTTTCTCTATTTTGGGACATGCCAGCATTGGATCTGACACAAGAAGTTTACCTGTATCAGCTGTAAATCTTCACTAGGAGACAGGAATATAGTAGTCCTGCCATCAAAGACAAGCTGCTCAACTAAAGCACTTCAATATACAACAATTCGAGAAGAAAGATTTATAGCTCGTTTAATAAGCAGAGAATTGTTCAGAGTAAGCAAGAGAAGTTCTCCACCCATGTCTAGAAGTACTAGCTCTTAAGCCAAATCCAGCAGGGCACCGCTTTGGTTTATAAACACTTAAAATACAGGCTGTCCTTCAATTCATCTCAATCTTAATGCCTGTACAAGCTAAGAAGTTTCCAATAGCTATCTAACTGGGTACATAACTGAACAGTCAGGATGACCTGTTCAGTTTCTCGCATGCCTTCAGTTACAACTCCAGGGAATCACCACAGAACCTGAGGTCAGTTTGCTCTAACAAATGAACCCATGAACTCGACAAAATCTGAGAGCCAATGCAGCAACAGCTAAATGAGAAGACTTTGCCATAGAAGTCACAGGAGTTTATCCATTTTAGTCTAATTATTTATGTGTGCATGGCTTGTACACACTAGAAGAAAGGCGTGCCAGAAATCTGATCTGGAAGGCAAGACAAGCCTTGTCCCTGAACAATTTTCCCCTCAGCAGCAGTCTTCCATTAGACTAGATTTCCTGCCCCCCCCCCCCCAAAGGGCAAACAAGGTTAGTTACAGAACAGAAACTGTACCGAGAACCATTATTCATTTACTAGAATCCTTTTGTGCAAGTATTCCACAGAAGCCTTACTATGCAGCGATGTCAACAACATGCTATAGGAAGGTGATAAGGGAACATCATAAACACTGTTCACAGTATTGTCTGTAGACTACATCTTTCAGTCACAGCAGCAGTCAGTTTAGACTTGTTCACAAAAGCATCTTCACAACAGCTAAGAGACACATGCCTCTCCCTCCCACAAAGGCAACTTTTGCTGTTTCTTCATGTGCCCTACACTGTTAGCTACACAGGACCAGTTTTATGCTCCCTCATACAAAGCCTTCCCTCTAATAGCAGGATGTAGTCTCTAGCAAACAGCAGATGTGGCTCCTGATGCTGCTAGCTGTAACTGGGCTGAGGAAACTCTTGCCCAAGAGCTTGGCAGGAAAACCAGAGCAGAGAGTCCTGACAAACCAAACATTTGCATTCTGAAAGGCTGTAACTGACAAAGGATTAGTTCAGTATGTGTTTGGTGAGAGCAGCAAACTATGAAATGCTTTGAGAACTACAATGAACTAAAATTCATAGCACCCGATTTCTGTACTCCAGGCCTCCTTCCAGTATGTCAAGCCACTGACACCTCAAATTCAACCCTTTTCACAGAATGGCAGGGGGGTGGCGTGAGGAGACAGGCAATAAAGAAACAGAGCTCAGAAGTTCCTATGAAGTGTTCTTCCTCTTTTAGAGAGGAAGTCTGGGATGTCCGGAGCTAGCTGTTCAATTTATTTTTTTTTTTCTCCGAGCAAGTGAACCAGTAGATAACGCTTTTACTTCGTGCTCCTGTAACCCAGTTTCAGATAGAACAGTGACAGACTAAGCTGTATCTACAGAGACTCACATTATCAGATGGACTACATGAATTTTGGGGCCAAACTAACCTACAGCTTAACTAACCAAAAGATGGAACAGAAACAGGCTTAAGTTCAAATTAGGTTTGGGCATGTAACCTCTAATTCCATAACTGAAACTCTCTCTCACCATGTTCGAATGAAACTTCAGATACATACTTGAAGTAAGGGAAAATACCCATCAGTTCTATGCGTAGTTTCAGCTCATGTTGAACACTCACAGATTTCCAAGTCTAAAAACTCCTAAGGTTTTAAGTATTTACCCTTTCCCTACTTGAACAATAGATTCACTTTTCTACTGAAGGGAACTTACCCGTTATCTGGTCTCTGCGCTGAAGCCTGAACGTCTCTTTTCCAACACAGAGCTGATAGATGAAGATACCCAAATCAGACACATTATCTATTTCCTCTGTAACCACCATTTCTTCACGGACTAGGTAGGTCTGAGGCAAGTAAGAGCCAGTCTAAAAGAGAAAAAAACCCCTTGAGATACAGTATTCTGCTAACAACGGACAAACATCCCTACATTTCACTCTCTCCTTTGGAAGGGCTTCAAGCACTAAATTTCAGCTTTCCTTCTTTTTAGTACCAAGACATGCTAGCCTTGAACAGCTGCATACCAGATTAGTTAAAAAACTGACAAAGGCTATTTCAAACAGTTGCAGTTACATCAAAACAAAGCACAGTTAACCTTAACATTGCTGACCTCACATAAGCAAACACAAGTAGAACCTGTTCAAGTTTATTTGTGTGCAACAAAGTTTGCAGTTAAGAGGAGAAACACAGTATTATGACAGTTTCCATGTTTGAGGCAATATATTTCTAATACAAAAAAAGCAGTGCAACATACGAAAGTCTTCACCAGAAGATCACAGCACTATTGAAACAACTTCCCACCCTTCATGACCAACTCCTAAACATAGGGGCAGGGAGACACATTTAAAGCTTGTCTCTGTGAAGCTACGGAAAAAAAATAATAATGAAACAAGCTAGACTAGATCAGGTGGCCTCTAGCACTAGACGTAGAGGAGTCAATGACTTTTTTTGAAAGGTACATTAGACACATGATAACGCAGTATTGCATTTAATTTGGAAGTAGTAGCAAGCTCTATCAACTCGACCCATAAGTCATCTTGGAAAAATACCAGTTTTAGTCACTGAAGAGTCAAAATGCTTGTGGTGAGCTCATAACTACAGTGCCAATAAAACAGAAGAACAAGTTAGCATTGTTCTTTTCATCAAAACTCTCATGGGACAAGTGAGCTTTCCGGTAGCAACTTTCAGGTTTAGGCTTTCAATGATACTTGGAGCTTTATCAAATTCCTTTATAATAGCTAAATTTAACCTTATTTGCTAGTTGCTTTCAGCTTTCATAAAGCTAGGTATTAATAAGAGCATTAAGCATGGATCTACTCAACATAATATACACTGACAGCTGGCCTTAACTTCAGTACAGTGACTGAGCCAGGGGGATTATGTACTTTGATGGCAAGAGGACTGTTCTAGCAAGAGACTAAGTTCAGGAGCAACACCCAGCACTCTTATCAAAAGTGATCTTGTCAGCATAACTAAACAGTAAAGTTTCCACATACCGCCAGTTTTGCAAAGAGATCCATCAAATTCCTTGGCGGCATAACTATGGATGTGTTCAGTGGAATCACATAGCAGTTACCCAGTTGCAAGTCAAGATACGCTGTCAAAAGCTGTTTTGAAAACAAGTTTTCAATTAGTTAAGTGTGCCCTTCGATTATTAGAACACAGTTTTACAAGGACTAAGAAGGAAGCTCAAAAAGCTGGAGGTTGTGCACAGCTCGTATCAAAGCAACGCATTCAGGAACTGTCTAGCATAAGAACTTAGCTATTACCACTTTTGCAAACAAAGTGGTTATAGCTATGGTTTACAAAAGGACTTCTGTACAGAAGTGAGAGCTGACTATAAAAGCAGTTTCTATCATAATTCTAAAGGAGTACAGTTTGTATTAATACAGAGAAAGTATTTGGGAGCATGCTCTCGTAATTGTAGAGGTCCAATTAAACACAGTGCAAACAAAAGGTATCCAACTGCTGATAAGCAATCATTCACTGTAAATAGTTCTTCAGAAAAATTATTAGTCTCTAGAAAGTCACATCAGCATTACCACCGAGTGCAAGAACTGCAGAGACTAAAATTATCAACATATCTACTTGTTTTATTATGATTTTGCATAGCACTTAGCCAGAATCAACTGAAGTTCTTAAGTTGCCTGAATCCTTTAAGTTGTAGCCAAGATTCCGTCATGACAACACAGATCAAAGCTGCAAATACTGCGAACACAGGTAGCACAGCCTGGCTGCATGGCATTCCATGCTACTGTTAAAGGCAGCGTGTACAGAGGTCAGTTCTAGTGTCTTTACCGTGGTGATATCTGCATTGCCACGGTCTGATTTACAAACAACCTACGAGAGCTTTTACAGCTGACTAAGGTTAACCGTTAATACTATCAACACAACTTTAATAAAAAAGTCAAACTAAAACAACCTTCTCGTCTTTGCTTCAGAGAAACTACATGCAACTAACACCGCATTTTCAAGTTCCAGGTTTCAGCCACTTGAAGTGATTTTTCAATAGACTTATCCAAGGCCCACGCTTCGTTTGGAATTCTACATTTTGCTCTAACACAGTATGGCAGAATCTTAGACCGAATCCCCAGTTTCCCCACTTCTTAACTCACATTTACAACGTTCTCCTACCCTCACTTTCATTTACATAGAATTCTTGACCAAATAGCAAGTGTCACTGCCAGACATCCTACGGGCAACAATATTAAAAGTTGCATAGCACCAAGATGCACTGTTCTGAGAAACGATCCAGTTAAGAGTCACTATGTGTATGAACGCCTCTAATGTTCTTGTAACTTCTGCAAGGGAGGAATGTTAAGTCTACTATTACAAAGTTAAAAGGGTCAGGTTTCCCACACTTAAACCCATCCCCAAAGCAAAGCTTGCATTGACAGTAAGCTTTAAGGGTCTCAAGGATTAAAACCCTGGAGCTGTTACAATTACTATCCGCTCCACAGTTTCCCAGTGAGCAACAAGACTACTTATTTCTTATCACTTCACATATACTCACCCTATCAAAGTCATGAACGATTGCTGCTGGATCACTGTCTGAGAACTTCGGAACAGGCACATCAATGATGGCTATGTTATCATCTTCCCGAATGTCAGCTTCTTCAGCAATAGGGAGGAAATAAGGTTCCACTGCACGATCACGATTTTCATTTTCAAAGTAACACATTTCACCACGGTACACCTTATGCTGAAAAACAAGAGCAGGGCTAGTTATTTTTACAGCAAATGTCACTTTAAAACTGTATTTCTCACTCTTATGCTATGACAAAGCACAGGTTTGTCACAACTGGAGCTTTTATAAAGGACACAGCAGTCTTCATGTCCCAGTTACTGGAAGTTTTCTATTATAGTGGTAATCCATTTATAATTACACTTTTTTTTAATCCAGTGATGCTTCAAGAAAAAAGAACTTTCACATTACCTTAGGCATGAAGTACTTGTAGATGCAGGCTCCACCAACAACAACTCCTGCCAAGATGAACGCTAGACCCAGCAGGGTCAACAGACATCTTCCAGATGAGTTTTCACCTCCATGTGTGGCAACTTCTGGATCCTTTAAATAAAGGGGGATGAGAACTTGGAAAGTATAGCCGCTCTGAATTTACATTAAGCTGTTTGCTACTGCTTCACTTTGACCTACCAACTTCTACTTCTTCTATGTGTGCACTGAGAACTGTAAGTCAAGTGCCATGTAATAAGAAAACACTTACATGAAATACTATGGCATCGTAATACAATCAGTTTTCAAACAGCACTGAAAGAGGATATTTTCTTAGAGAATGTTTTCCAGACAAACCTTTATCCAGAAACTATTTGAGGTGTAAGAAGTTTAAATAACTAACAAAAAACAAGGTGCTGCAGCTGCAATATAGTACAAGGAAAGCAAGATTGGTAGAGCAAGGTCATTTTAAGGTACACAACGTTTTCAGGCCTCTTCCCAAAAGCCTATTTCCTATCCTCCTCTTGCTATCAGATGGATTAAGGTAACATTACTTTTCCTTACAAAGCTGGACTAACAGAAAAAGCCAAGACGCAACTTTGCTTATTAGCTGGGGAACAGACATTTGACACAAGTTCTAAAACCTGAATGTTTGACTCGTAACATGCACAAGTGAAGTCCACTATTACAGAGAACCACTTGTCAGCTTAAACGCAACTTCAAATTATGCCAAATAAAAATAAGTCCCTGTGGCACATCCTACCTTGCAACTTCAAAATACTCTTTCCTCCACCCAAGTCCCAGAGAAGTTTTGTTTCTAGCAGCCTGAAGCTTACCTCTTTAGTTCAGTGACTTGGTTTTCTACCCCCCTCCTCAGTACCCTCTCAAACAGAAGGTGACTGCATCCAAAGGAAAGTACTATCACCATCACAAAACGTGGTGATAAGTTGTATAACACCAACTGCAGTTAGTGCTGGTGTCTGAATGGCACGTTTAACACTCAAAGAACTCTTTCAGTGCCTTTCTAAACTTCCAGGTGAAAGGCTCACTCAAGCCAAGTTGAGAGAAGAACAGCAAAAGTACTGTCAAATACTAAAGAATCAGAAGAGACATTCCTTAATCTATATATTTGGTCAAGTACGTTCCTTTTAAAGATTCATGACTCTGGTATTTAGCAGCTCACTTTCAAGACCTGCTCTTTGTACTGGTCAGGAAGAAAAATTGGATTTCACAGCAAAAGATCTTTTCCTTTGTGTTGTTCCTAGAGTCAGTCGCTAGATTTAGCACAGCAGCTTCCATGGCCTTTCTTTATTTGGGTCCCACTATTTGCCCTGTAGAACTCCAATTTATTAAGTGACCTGTGATCACAACAAACCACAGTATTATTGCAAAGGCTGCACATATTTCCACACTCAGCAAGTTATAGCAGTGTAAAAGTCAAATGCATCAGCTATGCAAGTACTGAAACAAAAAACAAGCTGTTTTGCAAAAGCCAATACTCCTACATTCCACTCTCGCATCCTCCAAACAGAAAAATGTTGGTTCAGCAAGACATAAGCCACTACAATTGGCTAGTTAAGCATTTGTCAAAAAAAAAAAGCCACCCCAAAAACAAAAACCAAAACAACTAGTTTCAAGTCAGAATTATGCCACATTTATATGTCATTATGTGAAAACCGTATTTCAGAGTTAACTGGCTTTTAAGATCAAGACTAATTCGGTTCTCTTCATATTCTGCCACCTTCATCTACATCTTTCAGTAACTTACTCATCTAGCCTGCCATCACTTGAACACAACAGTCTGCAGCAGGTTTTGGCACTACAGACATCCTAGTGCTTGGATGATGTCGACACATAATTAGCTACACTTGCACTACGCGTACTTCAAACAAAGCAAAGGTATTTATCATTTAAGAAGCAATGTAGGCAGCCTGAATCCGAGAAGAAAGAGTTGACAGCGCCAATAAGAGAACACAGTATCAAGGCTTCACTCCGGTAGGCTACAAAGCCTCTGCTGAAAAATAATAGAAGTGGTAAAAAACCTGCAAAGAAAACGCAGTTTTAAGCTGTGCAGTAACAAGCAAAGCAAACTAGAAGTAAGAGAGGAGAAGAAAAATCACTTGTGTTAACGTCTGCAGCTAGCTCAAGAGACACTGTTGACACAATCAGCTCCAAAGAATCTGCAGGGAGAGTATTCCGCAAGCTCAAGTGTTTTGTGCAGATATTCTAGGGGACTTTTACTCTGCTGTTTCAGCCAACATTAGCCATTAAGACTGTTTGCTCTGCACAAATATTCCAGCAAAAGGAGACATTAACAAGCACGAGAACAAGTTTGCCTTGGAGTAAAGTTGTGAACTTGATGTTTACATGCAACTCTAAGCCCTGAAGTCAGAGTGAAGAGCTGTTGAAAAACTACATCCACATGTGCAAACACAGAGGATATTGTGACAGGTGTAACAAAACAGCACGAGTAGCTTCTAAATTGAGAAAAAGCAGCTATCATGAGAAGAGAAGCAAGGGTGTAAGCGTATATTAGAACTATTATGCTCAGAACTTGCATGGTACAGGGCCAGTAAAAATACGTATAACAAGTTGCCTCAGGAATAGCTGATCAGCTTGTTCTACAAGAAAGTGGCCAGACTAATGACATTTTAAATTTAAGTTAGTCCTCTATCTACACTTCTCCCCCTCCTCTTGACCTAGTGATTCAGTGCTACTGTATTAACTCAGCATGCATACAACTCCTACAGCTCCAAAGAGTCCACTGAGCAATAACACCACTCTGCACCCATTCCCTTCTTAAAGGGAGGCCAGTTCAGGTGAGGCAGAGGCTCCATAGGCTGGAAAGCAAGCTGCTTTCCTGATTACAGCTTAGGAGGGGAAAAATGGGAAAAGACGACACTAGAGTCCAACTTCACTAGTTTTGTTCTTGGCTTTCTTTAGTTTTCTTACTCCCTGATTACAAATAAACTCAGTGCATCCCATATTCCTCCTCTAGAGCTACCGGTTTATTTACCTTAGACACTGATCTTTATCTGACTAAAAACGTCATCAGCCAAGCAAGACCTCTTCAAAACAAAGTCTCCCACAGATTTGGAAAGTTCAATTCAAGTCAGCGACACGGCAACTCGTTAGGAAGGAAAAAGCCAACCACAGAGTACTTGCCTGGGTTTCTATTTCAAGCCCTTTATGGCAGGTTTCTTAATTTAAGCTAGACATACCAGAAGCCCAGGCACCTCACCACAGCGCCGCTCTCCAGCTCGCTGCCTACGAGCGTTTCAGAGCAGCAGCCAGCCGAGGACGAGCCCTAACCCACTTTGTTTGCCTGCAAGGCGCTCCTGCGAACCTGCTCTTTCCTGAGGGGAACCGGGCTGCGGGCACGGCACTTTCCCTCCGCCCTTCCCCGGGCTGGCAGCGGCGCCGGGACGGAGCCGAGCCCGGCTGCTCGCCAGGGCACCCGACTCACCCGCCGGCGACCTACGAAGGTTTAAAACCCCGTCAGGAAACGCGGTCCCGGCAGGGGCTCAGCGGCGAGATAAAACAGCCGGGCCTGTCCCCTGCGTGCGGGCCCGAGGCTGTGCCGGGTATGTCACGCCAGCCCGCAACTCCGCACCGCCCGGGGCCTCCCGAGCGGCAACCGGGCTGGGGAAATGGCTGTGGCGAGGGGACCGCCAACCGCCGCAGCGGCGCGACGCGCTCCGGCCCTCTCAGACCCGCACCGCCCGGCAGCCCCTCGCCGCGGCGGCCCTGAGGGGAGCGGCCCGCCTCACCCCCCCCCCACCCCCCTCCACCCCGCGGCAGACCGCAGAGCGGCCGCCCCCACGCTGGAAGGCTGCCGCAGCGCCGAAGGGTGCGGTGAGACGACCGCCAAGCACGCCGGAGGCTCCGCGGGCTGCCGGCTGCCTTTCCCCCCGGCCCGCAGCCGCTGCGAGAAGATGGCGGCGGCTTCCACCTCCTCCTGCCTCCGCCCTCCCACCGCCGTCCCTCGGCCCCGCTCCTCCCGCCGCCACCCGCCAGCGCAGAGACCCCGCTTCCCGCACCTTATCGGCCACCAGCGCCTCGGCCGCCTCCTTCTTCGGCTCGTCCTTCTGGGCGAAGGGGGAGTTAAAGGCGATCTTCACCATGACGCCGCTACCGCGCACCGCCGCCTCCCTGCTGAAGAGCCTCCGGGCGGTGGGGAGGGGAGGGGCGGGGCGGGGCGGGGCGCGCCAAACCGGCCCCTCCCC
>JAVKLA010000039.1:22438766-22487917 GCA_034782735.1 Sagittarius serpentarius | reverse complement strand
GCGGGAGGCGCGCCCCCTGCAGGCCGGGCGCCTCACAACGGCCCGTTCCCGCCGGCCGGCCGCGGGGCGGGAGGGCGGCCGGCCGCGCCGCGCTTCCCCCGGGGAACGGCAAAGGCAGACGGCGCTGCCCGTGTTGGGATGTTGAGCACAGCGTTGGCAGGGTGCCGGCGTCCCGTCTCAGCCCTAAAAGCCTCCTACGGCCCCTCAGAAAGTGATGCTGAATTAGAAATTTAACGACGCCCAGGCACCGTTGACAGCAGGCGGAGTACTTGACCCCAAAAGGGAGACGTGACGTGAACTCCTTGGGGGTGACCAAAACTCCCTTTCCTCCCCATGTTTGTGTGGAGGACGGCGCAATGCAAGCGATGATCGGGTCCTCTGAGCAGTCGGGTGTGTGATGGGCCGGGGAACGCCACCGCCTGCCCTCGGCGCTGAGGCCGAGCCGGCCGCGCCGGCCCCTTGCCACAGGCCTTTCCTCTCGTGGAGGTTTCTAGAAACACTGCGGCTGTCCCTGTTAGGGGCTATGCAGCTCCGTGGCTGCACGAGGAGCTTCACAGGCAAGGGCAGGGGGGACCAACCTCTCGCCTTAAAAGACTTGCATCCTAAAAACCAGCCTGAAGTCTGGGAGAGGCTGACTGCGGCGTGGGGAGGGCGAGGCGGTGAGGGGACAGCAGCGAGCGGCGGCAGGAGGCAGCGTCCGTTGCACGTTTCTCGAGCCTGCCTCCACAACAATCGTTTTCTTCCCTATTCGTGCAGACAAGCATACATACGTCTAATACTCTGTATTTTACATGGGTGAGAAGGAGGCATCTCTGGGCCACATTCAGTATGGCAGAGGGATGGGGATATTTTTAGGCAAGCTACCTCCCTTCTCTTGTGAAATACGGCCTAAGGGATCTTTAACAGCCAAGAAGACAGGCAAGGCATCACCATTCATTTAATGTCCCCAAAGGGGGAGAAGAAAAGGCTTCATGTATTAGACTGTCTGAAACGATCTTCTCTTTCATGTGGATGAAAGTCTGTGTCCGTCTCACTGGCATTTGACTTTACGGCTCTAGAAAGAAATCTGCTTTGAATCTGGTGCCTACGCCATTGAACTCTTCCTCGCCGACTGCTGTAATTAAACAGAACTGAATGCTATGCAAATATTGCAATAAGTAATTCTTCTAAATGTAAACAAAATGCAGCGTGTATTCCAATATTTAAAGCATGTTCCTGTTATTCTACAGATGCAATACCACTGTTACTTCCTTTCAAGATCATAGGTTTGATATTCTTCCCTTTTATGTTAATAAGAATTTTGACTTTGACTTCAGTCAGAGAAGAGCAAAGTCTTTTATGTCTGTTTAACCTGGCTTTGTCTAGTAACAGAAAACACTTTTACCTCATTTTACCAAGAAACTAGTGAAAAATTCATTTTCATACTTCCTAGCATTAGCATGTTAGGAAAAAGTTAAGCCGTACTGTCATCAAAGTCCCTGAAACACAGATTTAATAACAGAGTAAGTATGTTTCCTGTATCTGTGCTCTACAACCTGTCAGTTTATAGATTATATGAATAATTTTCAGTATCTTAATCTAGTATCATTACTTTGTGCTTAAACAAATTGACTTTATCTTCCAATTACCCAACACCTTTACTTGAAAAAGAAGGCAAAACTAAAACTGAAATAGACCCTTGGTATTATCAGGACTGGTGTCTGTACATCCCAGCTTGCTCACTGTCTGTGTTCTGTGATCTGTTGCAAGGGATGGACACACCTTGAAATATTGTGCTCAGACAAAAATTACAGAACGTCGTTTTTTTGACATTTGTCTGCACTCACTGAATTTGCAAAACTGGAGCTCTCATAAGATTTGTTGTGAGGTTTTTTTGTGCATTTCTATTTGTAGCATCTGTGACAATCATTTATCTTAACGTGTTCAAAACTTACTTAAAATGTGCAGTGCCCAGGAGAGAGTAATTCCAGTATCATCAAACAATTTTTCCTGTCCTTACACACCCGATAATAACTGTCAATTCAGTCAGTAACTACTCCTTCCAAATAAAGCTCCTCCTCCAATAGTCTGACTGTGTTTTGTAGAGCAGTTGCAATCTGAAGTACCATGTCTGGGAAGACAAATGCCATCCTCAGATGCAGACATAAGAAAATTCAGATTTTTTTTTCCATCCTGAAATGATTAGACTGTTCGACTGAATAAATATTAGAGATCTCCATTGATGACTCTAGCACTTCACCTCTAAAATGCTTTTGCATCAGCCTCTTCGTACTGGCCTAGTTTTCTTTCAGACTTTTGCATATGTTGGCTGTCATTTAGGCCTGGAAATCCCAAGACATCTAAACAAGTAATATCACTTATTCTTTTGAATTCCGTAATATTTCTGATTTTCCTTTCCACTGAAATGCCCTGGGTTTAGTTGACTGGTATTTACTCTGAGATCATCTTTATCACCTTGAAAGGCAAGAGATTATCCCCTTATCCTTAATTATCCTTTTAATCCTTCTGGTGCTTGTGATGTTAAAGCAACGCTGCTTAAAAATTTAACAAATGTATGGACTAGATTGTCTTAGAGACTGGAGGAATTTGGCTAAAAAGAAGGGTGAACTGGTGTGTCATAGCGGCTATGCTTCTGTTACCTTTAAGCTTACTCACAAAGAGAAGTGAATTGTATTTCTTAAGAGTGACTTTAAACACCTACACCTCCCTTTTTAGTGGTAGTGATGATGTAAGTAGCCCAGACAATCTAAGAATATTAAAGAACAAGGTTTGTAAGGCTAGGTAGTATCTTTTATTGGACCAATCATTGGTTCAGCGGATAATGCCACTTGAAGCATCTTTTTGAGCAATTCTGCATAGCACCAAAACTAATTTTTACTGTGTAGGATTTTTTTAATGACTCTAACATACTTTTTAAAAAACTCAAAATTGCATTCCTGTTTATTCTAGCTCCTCCTCTTGTATATGCCAGGAGAATACTTCCTTACCCTTTGAGAACAATATAATACTATATTTGGCCTAGTTTGTAAAGTAGTCTCAGACTTTGAAGCAGAAGGTACGACGTGTGTGCATAATCTTCAGTCGAGTATATTCTTCTAGTTCAAAGCAAGCTGTGATCAGGAGGGCTACAGTCTGGCAAGACATGTAAGCACACGCTTTACATTTCAACAGTCATTCACAGCTTAATGTTAAGCACGTCTTTAAGTTTTTTGTTAGACCTGAATCCACACACATAGTTAAGTACTGAAGTGCATGTACACTTAGCACGAGCTTCATACCCTCACTGCGCATTGCACAAGTTCGCAGCTACAAGGGCTGTCCCCCTACGCAAAGAACTGTACGGGCACAGAGCATTCCACAGTTGAGCCCCAGCCCAGACTCAAGGTAGCACGTGTAAAGAAACAATAATTAATACATGTAATTAATAATAGTTTTAAATGTACACTGTATCTATCAATTGAACTTTTTTATGAGTAGCATAATTACTGAAAGGACAACAAAAGGTAAACAATAAGTACATCGCGTAGGACTGTTAAAAATGAAAGAGAAACTACAAACTTTCTCCTTTACAAAAGAAGACCTTCTCCAAGTTCGACGTTTTATGTTTATCCAGATGTCTGAAGTTCTACTTTTTGCCTCTGGTACTTTTCCAGCTCTCCTGCTGAGAATTCCTCCTTCGTCACCTCCTCAGCCCATTTTCCCTCACTCTCCAGCTCTGATACCCACTGTCTCCATTCCTTCTCTAATCAGTGGCCCTGGGACCGCTTTTGTGTTTCTACCTTGCTCTTGTTTATAAGGCTGTCGACAAGGAATCTATCTGTATTTCAGACTAAGAAACTGTCATGCTGAGAGCTGCTAATATAAACTTTTGCAGAGGAAGGTTTTTCCCACTGGCTTGAGATTAATTTGGGCCCTTGACTGAGGATCTCTGTTTCTGAACAGCAAATGCCGTCCAGTGCTGCCTGGCATGCTTTTCCTCACTGCAGCAGTATTAGATTAATATCTGTGGCCAAAAAAAAGCATGCATTACTCACTTCTACTGATTGTCTTGTTACAAAATACTGTTACAGGAATATTAAATGGAAAATAGCCTATTTACATTCAGGGGAAGGTCATGAGTCCATTTTCTCTGTAGTGACAAACTGTGGAAGTGATGAGCAGAAGCGAGCCTGAAGGAGACAGAGACGAAGAGGCGGTTACCGATCAAGCAACAACGACAAGAGCACATCCTCTAATGGCTGCGCTCAGGCCGATGTTGAAGAGGACTCACTGCCCACACAGCCATTGCCTCACAGAACAGAATTCCACAAGAAATTCCAGTCTTCCAGAAAATGTGCCGAGCAAGCAGCACGCCCAGGGTGATCAGCAACCCCAAATGATTAAAGGGCCGAATTCACCTCTGTGTAACTGCAGTGAGGCAAGCAAAATTACACCAGAGATGTACCAGGAACCCAGAGTCTTGGCAGGTCTAAAAAAGCATTGCTGAACACTACTATTAGAGGAAAAACAATAAACACTCAAAGCTCTAATTTCCTTCTACTGAACTGACCAAATATGCATTTTTGGACACAGATTAATGTTTACCTTGGCATTTAGGGGTGTCATCTTGGGTTCCCCCTTTTTCCTTTCAGGCACACTTCCCCCCAAAACCACCCTTATGGATGGCATGCCCCAGCAAATCTCCCTCCGGCAGGGTGGGCTGGCTGAAGCTCCGTTCGCTCCGCTGCTGGGCGGCACCCTGCGGCGCGTTCCCCTGCCTGGGGCTGCTGTGGGCGAGGACCCCTGGACTGAGCAAGAACCGTGGGCTGATCTGGGGCTATTACTTACACACCCTAAATGGGAAAGTGCTGGGGTTAACCCCACCCCTCCATGCTTGGCATGTTCTCTGTGTCCTAATCTCTACTTGCTAGTAGGAGTTGTGGGGTGGCACCTCAGCCAGCCTGCTAGCATGCAGCGCAGCAGCGGCAGAGCCCACACCTACACCCGAGACTTAGCAGACATTGCTGCAACGGCCAGCATCTTATCAACAGCTGCAAAACAACCCGGTGTTGACCATGCTTGTGAGCACAGTCATTGTTTGAATTTAGTTTCATGACGAGCATGGACATGGGTTTGGCTATGCTGTCTGAAACTGTGCCGAACTCGACATGTGCTTGCCTACAAATGCAGTTAAGCCAGAGCCGTACGTACACTGCGGCTCTGTGAAGATGTTCCCAGATCAACAAAGCTGCGTTGGCAGACATCCCTAAAGTGCTGTCAAAACTGTGCATTGACTGGTGTAGCTTGTTTGACTTGTTATGTGTGGGTTTACTTTGCAACGTGTTGACATGGCTGTGCACACAGGGGCAGCTCTTTTCTGGCTTAGTGAAAATAGTACCTATAACAGACGGTGCTCCTGAACTACATAAATGATTGCTGTGTGGCCCATTGTCAGTTTAACATCGATTAAGGCTTCCAGTGAAGACGCAGTTCCGAAGAAAGCCAAGGAAACAAGAGCTCTGTTTGGTCTGATTGTTTACAACCGTGCGTGTTGCATGCACACCACTTGCATGCTATATCTGTTAATATGACATTAATAAAGGAAGTATAGCTAGACAACATTCCAGCTGGAGAGTTTTCTTATTTACAAGATGATGTAATTAGGAACCCAGCCTGAGCACTGCACTAAGAGTCTATAGAAGGCTTTGGAGCTGGGGTAAAAAAATCACAGGTGAATCTTCCAAGGGCTTTAGCAGAGTGCTGTTAATCATTCAGAGGTATATCAGAATTGGAAATGATAGTGTCTAATTAGTAAAAAAGCTATAATACAATTATAGAGACACTTTTCCTGCAAATAGCACCCTACTTGCTGTCACTTTTCTGTCTAAATAAAAGCAAGTATATATTTTAGATATCGTAACAATATAAGTAATTTATAAGAACTTTAAAGAAAAAAATTATTATATCACCTTGCCTACCAAACTTCAGTGCATTAATGCTAACAGAAATCAGCCTCATACTTGCCTTTGAGTAAGAAGGCATTGCTGGTTTTTGCACCCAGCTGCACTGCCCTTTTGCTTTCTTTTGCTTAAGGAAATAATACGAACTTTCAAAAAAGAAGCATTGGTGGAAAATGAACCTGCCTGCACCCTCATCTACTCGTACGGGCATTTTTTTAGACTACAGGTGTCCCTTTTATCTGTGTGAAGTCCATACTGTCAAAAATAGAAATACCACAAAACACCTGTCCTAACAGCAGCTTGGAGTACAGATATTGTCAGTTAAAGAGATTTGTTGCTTTTTTCTGCAGATTGTCAGAGAATTTGTGCAAGGGGGTGCAGATTTTCTGTTACGGAGCAGAAGAAATGATAGCGGTATCCTGTTACGGTATTTATTGGTGAGCAAAGGGACCGACAGCTCCGAGAGGCAAAGCCTCACCAAAGTTGCGGTGTCTGCTCCTGGGTGAAGATGAAAGCTGGTTCTGTAAGACGCAGAGCCCAGCTTGCGTTTCCTCTTTGCAATGCAGAGAGGAAGAAGCCTGTGATCGTACGCACACAAACACACACGCACGAGTTTACGGCGCAGAGAGGAAGAAACGTGATCACACACACGCGCTCTCACACAGACACAAGCACATACCGACACAAACTAAGTTAATGCATAGATGAAATGTTGTGTTGTCAAAACAGACCCTAACAAAATTGTTAATTTTTTTAAAAGTATTAGCTTAGGGAAGATGGCAAGGGAAAGTAAATCTACTGTCTACGCTATTTTTGCAAACTACAGGTTTTACTGCAGAAGGTGTTTTCTGTTCATATGATAGATACCACATCATGATACAGGAAATAACTTGCAGTACTTTATTTTCCTGTTCCCAGAAATCTTTTCATACTGAGGAGACACCTGGTGATATCAGAAGTCTTTGATGGGACCCCATGTGTGCTATTTTTGAATGTGTTGGCTTTCCAGCAGACAGCAGAGTGAATAGCATTTACGTTTTGAAGGAGTGGAATTAAGAAATCCCTAAAAAATGGTAGTTTTCTTCTATTGCACTCTGGTATGAAGCCCCCCAGTTCAGAAAGAAAGTCTTTTTAGGGAGAGCAATTCAGGTTATATTGAAGTCTGACAAAGTTAATGTTAAAGACATGTGCATTGGCCTGAATTTAAGATCACAGAAACATGGGAATGTTTGCTGGAAGAGAATTCTGTTGTTTTTTATTCCAGCCTCCCAGTCAAAGTAGGACTATCACCAACATTAGATCGGGTTTTGTGTAGCTGAGTCTTCGAAAAACACTAAGGATGGAGACTCCCCAACCTGCCTGAGTTACCTAGTCCAGTACTACACTACCTTCCTACTGATTTTTTTCCCCTAATGTCCAACCTGTGTCTCCCAAGCCATGATCTGTGCCCATTACAGCTTGTTTCTGTCTTCTGGCACTGCTGACAGGAGTTTGGTTCTGGCATTTCTGCAACTGCCCTTCACGTAGTTGTGGGCAGCTCTTAGGTCACCCTTCAGCCTCCTCTTCTTCAGTCTAACAAGCCCAGCTCCACCAGCCTCTCGCTGTAGGTCAGATGCTCGGGGTGCCTGACCGTTTTGGTGTCTCTTCACTGGGTCCTCTCCGGTGTCTCTACATCCTTCTTGAGCTGCAGGAGGGCCCTACACCTCCTGCAGTAAAGCTGAATGCAGCCCTCAGGTCTCACTGAGTAGAAGGGGGCAATAAGTTTCCCTCATCCTAACGTAGCCCAGTGTGGGGTTTGCCTTACTGAAGGCAAGAGCACGCTGTTGGCTCATGTTCAGCCTGGCATCTGCCGTAATCCCCAGGTCCTTTCCAGCAGCTTCCCAGCCCATACCAGGGCAGGGGCTTTTCCTGGCCCACGTGCAGGACCTGGCACTTTTCCTGGCCGTACCCCATGGGGTTTCTGCTGGCCCAGAGGTTACCCACATCTCTCTGGGCTGAGGCTCTGCTGTTCTTTGCATCAACCACTCTGCTGGGCCACTAGTAAATGTGTCTAATCATCTGCTCCCGCTCACTGGATCATGTCTGTTCTCAAACACGACACTTCTGCTCATAGATAGCAGTCCTCCCCATTTTTGACCCTGTGTCAAGGCTTTTTAGGTGTTATTTATCAACACACTACGTGCTTTAGTCAGACCAGTCACTCAGTAATGAGGTTAACAAGGAGGAATATCCAACTCACAGCAGTATTACCTTATCACTTGACAGCAGACACAGCAATTAAGTAAAATGTTCTGAGTTTCTGGTTCATATAAATAGTATTAAAAAAAAAATCCACTCTTTGTGGACTGATTGGAATATTTACATCCAAAGTCCTGTGCTGGGATGCTGGTAGGATGCAGCTCTCAGCCAGAGCTCTGGGGATGAGTGGGAATAGGTTTGGGACACAGAGGAAGGGTGGCTGCTCTAGTACCTGGGCCCGGAGTGTGGCAGGGTGGGCTCTGCTCCTTGACGCCATTTCCATTCCTTTCATACCTTCAGGTGTCTTAACTCTAATGTTGTGGAGGAGATCGTGTTCCCACTGCCCCATTTCTAACTCTTGGCTCTTCCTCTGCTATGCAGCTGAGTGCATAGGATGAAGGGTTTCCAGGAATGTGACCCTTTTGTCCAAGTAAACAAATCTCTGTTCTTCTGCAATTTAGAAACTTCTTAAAATTTTAGTAGCTCTTTCTAAGTGTCAATTGTTTTAGTGCTCAGACCCGTTTCTTGGAGGTGGCAATGCAGTCACCCTAAAGGAAGAACCGTGCTGAGGCAGCAGTGCGTTTACTTCCACTTCTCTACGGGTTGCGTCATAGAGGAGCACAGTTCTCGACAGTTATGGTGCAATGTTTCATCTTTTGCTAATGCTCGGATAAACTAGGAACCAAACGACGGCCCAGCTTCATGCAGTGATAATCTTGAAATCCATGTGTTGGGAATTCACACAGGATCATTTTCCCAAAGGCCTAAAGACTCTTTACAGACTCTTCTCTCGGGATTTCTGATACTCTCCAAAGAAAACAGAGCTGCTTCCACTGTTCGCAGCCTGCTGCTCTTGCTGCCATGTGAAGTGCCGTCCACATGCCTGTCATGCTCAGCAGGAAAATCAGTTCAGTCTCAGCACTACTTGAGTTTCCCATGGGGCTGTCAGGAGAACGGTGACCTTATTTCTAAGTTATTTTCTTCTACTTCTTCCCAAGTGAATATTCCCATTAATGAAGGACGTGATTTCCCCTACTGTGTCCCCCTTGCTCTGTGTCACATGCTGGAGGCCTGGAGATGATGCTATCCTGAATCCAAAGTTAACCCTGTGACAAGTGTGCATCACCACTCTCCTGAAATTTAGCTGCTTTCATTTGGCAGAGTTGGATGGTGTTTTCTGATAGGAAAAGATGCCATTGAAATTAATGACAGCGTTAGAAATTTTTCCACTTGTATCCTGTATAACCTCCTGGGAATAATAATTATGCAGAATATAACAAATAGATATGTCTTTGGAATTGCTTGCTGAGAGCATTGCTTCAGTTTCTTGGATGAGCTGCTTTTTCCCCTTAATTAGCAGCACTGTGTCTGGTTCATTTCAAAACTTATTGAAAATTAATATTAGCTGAGGCCAGTTTCTGTTCAATTACTGTACTAAGAGGATAAGGTGCAGCCTCAGTCCTGGTTTCCATCATGCAGACATTGGAAATGGTCATTCCACTAAAGATATTGCAGATTGTTGTTTTCGTAATAAAGTTGCTCACCATGTTTTAATCAGTCTGAACAGCAAGACAGGAGGGGCTGGGAAAGTGCTGGGCATGGGAAAGAGCTGGGGAGGCAAGAAGGATGAGTGGCACAAGAGGGAAAGTGGTGCAGGGCAGCACTAGGGGAAGGGGGATGAGGGAACGAGGTATTGCTATAACATAAAATCCAGTGTTCTATGAAAATATTCCACCCTTCAGATATCCGTTCTGACCCTCTGTGCAAGTTAGTGCAGCCATCCAGCAGCATTGGACTGAGGGCAGTTGTGGAGCCCTGTTTATGTTAAGGAAGTGTATCCTCAGCGAACTCAAGCTGAGCACATCACTGTCTCCTTGGGTCCCTGCCTTACTGAGGAAACACTGACATTTGCAATTAGAAAACGCATAAAGGGAAAGAAATTATTTACAATGCCTGAAAGTGAAAATTTGGGTACAGGTATAACTGAGTCATTATTTACAACTTTTTTTTCTTTTTCTTCGTAAAAAGGAGCTGGTACAAGAAACCACACGGAAGGGTGTGTCTAAAAAAGACAAAGACCTCTCCAAAGGTGGAGCTCCCAGGAGAGGGATTGCCCAACGCCTGGACCTGCAGCGGGGCAGGGAAGGCAGCTGCCTGCAGGAAGCCTGCCCGATCCTGCCTCTGCGGCGGCTGCACCACGGTGCCCGTTCGCTTCCCAGCCTCTCGCCGTGTAACCAGGTTCCTGAGCTTGTGCTGTTGGCCAGCGGCGGGCAGGGGACCCCGGCGTATTCCACACGAAATACCGGCCAGGTGAATTTGGTCGCTCCTTGGCAGGGCGACAGGCAGCGGTCGTCCAACAGTTCTGCTGAAAGGATGTCAGCAGGTTGAGTTGCAGGCTACTGGGAAGTTTGGAGTAGTGAAACCCAGTATCGGGTTGACCATGGCAATGGATGTGCTGACCCAGCACCTTATTCTCTTTCTCTCCTTGCTCAGACCGTAGCAAGCGGCTGGGGTTTAGGCCTTTGCTGCTGCACTCTGATCTAGGGATAATGCGATGCTAAGCTTGAAATTTGGGAGGGAGACCATTGATCCATGAGCTGGACCATTCCTTTGGGATCCATGCACAAAAGGAGACAGGAGGCCAGAGAGATGAGGATGCCAAAAAGTCCACTGACACTTCAATATTGTCCTCTGCTGCCCCAGGTCTGGCGGATGAGCTCTGAGACTGTGGGCAGCCGTGCCCTGATCCTGCTCACCTTACCGAGGAGGACAGTCCCCAGAAAACAGGCAGCACCGCTGTCTTCCAGTGAGCCAGGCAAGCCCTGGCTCCCCGCAAAGACCAGAGCAGAGGGATTATTCATCAGCTTATCTACTCAACATTTACCACTCTGCCTTCCCCTCACTGAATTTAGACATTTCCTTGTCACTCCCCAACACGGAAAGGCACAGCGAGCCTTATCGGCCCCCTGCCTTCTGCTGAACTGAGTTGGATTCAAAATTTGGCTCTTTCTCCTCCAACTCTTCCCCTTGCTGGCCCAAGTCCCTGCAGGGGTGGGGACCACTAGAGCCATGCAACTGTCACTCTCAGGAGTGATGCCCAACTACAGAACTTTTCTTTTTCTTGTAAAACCCACTTTCAGAGACTTTTCTAGAGCTCAAATGCCCTCAGAGAAAAATCCAAACCTCACTTTTTTCCCGTTTTTCTGCAATAACTTCAAATAGAAAAAAGTAAACAACCCACCAGAAAAGCACTGTACAAAACAAAAAGGCTGAAGGGAAGTGAAATCAAAAGAGAAATGAAATTTATACATGCAGGCTTTATATTTTGGAGAAGTGTCTGTTGACAAAGGTCAGAGAGGAAGATGCTGCTGGGATGGCTGTCTCTCTCAAATTCTGCTGCTGATATCAAATGCTGGAACTAAGTAAAATATTTACATTGATAGTTTTCTGTTGTCCTTCCGAAATAACTGTGGGATATGTAACTAGGGCATTTTGCAGAAGTAAAATTGAACCAGAAGGTAAATGAGAAGACAAAAACAAGCCTACTGCCTCCCAAACATCTTCCTTTTATCCCCATTCATGCCTCAGCTTTTCCACAAAGTGCTCTTTCTTCTACCATCTCACCCCCTCCCAGAATATTGCATGGTATCAGAGTACGATTTCTTACTGCAGAAGAAAAGCCGCATTGTTCAACATCTTCCTCTTCTGAGTTACGCCAGAGTGGCACCTATTTTGGCACAGTCTTCATAGTTTCTTCATATCTGACTAATAAGGGATGATGAAAAAAATGATTCATTAAGAAACCACAGATAATCATCTGAGAAAATTAAACATGCGTCTTTAAATGGGGCTTAATTTTCTTAAATAGCAATCAAATCTCAAACAAATGGTTTAATCTCAAGGCTCCATCTTGTGGCAAAGTAAAGCAAATTCACTTACTGTGAAATTAATATTTGCCCTTTGATTGACACCGGCTCTTCTGTAATAACCTCATGATGCTGTAAAGCTGCAGACAGGTACATCGAGCCTAACCCAAGCTGGAACAGAAGGGCAGGTGGTGCCGGGCAGAGGGAATGTGTTCCTTGCCGTTTGAGTAATTTTAAAGCTGCATGCATTTGCATTAGGCACACCTGCATTTCCTAACCGACTCCCGTCATCAGTGACGACGAAGGGGGCTGCTCACTCATGTACAGGATAAGTTCAATTTAACACCCTTGAAAGCCTGGAGCAGTAGAGAGATCTGTGACAGTTATGAGATATCCCACGAATCCTGACTTTCTGCGTATCTATGGCTAATATGATTGTACCCGAGTGCATTTGTATGAAAAATCTCTTCCAAAAATGTAGGATTTGGCATTCAGTTTTGGCTGGCGTCTCTCGTCCAGCCTTGTTCAAGTCCTTCATTTAGAATTACATCAATGGTGCAAAGCAGAGCAAAATTTTTGCTCTTATTACTATGAATGATTTTTGATCAGTTAACAGAAATTCCGATTAAAAACCTGGTTTACAAGGGGGAAGGTGTAACCGGCCAGCGAAGCACTGCAGCCTGGCCAGGGTGAGCATCACCTTGCTGACACCCAGAGCCGTTTGGCCACTCTCTCTGCTGTTAAACTGCTGCCTTATGTCTTAAAAACCCTGTGCCCCTCGCTTGGGAGCAGGAGCTGGGCAGCCCTGCCTTCGCCAGATAAAGCGTGGGCTTTCCGTCGGGCGGCCGGGGAGGAAGGAGGACCGCTGCCTTATCTTCCTTCCTCCAGCACCGTGCAGGAGTGCGTCATCGATTTTTTTTTTTTTTTTTCCCCTAAATATAAAGTAAAGGTTTTGGGGGTTTTTTGGCATGCAGGAGGTGGCGAGCGTCCCGGAGCAGGTCCGGGGCAGGAGTGGCAGTGGCAGGCAGCCATGGGTGCTCCCTGCCTGCTCGCCCACCCCGGCCAGCCGGGGAGCCCTGGGACGTCCTGGCTGTGCCGCGTGGGAGGTGAAGGGGCAGCTCCTGGACTGGGCTGTCCTGGCTGCTAGCTTTAGCCCGGTAAAATTCTTATTTCTCTTTCATGATGCAGGGAGCAAGGCATCATCTCCCAAATCATATCTCGGGTACCCATGCGGGGTATGTCGCTGGTAACAGCTTCTGGCATGGTTATGAGCTGAGCACCAACTCTCAGACCCTCCTGCCTTCCTGTGCCCACGTAAAAGGGTGAGTGCACACACAGCAGCAGACACGTGGAGAACTATTGCAGTTGCGAGGGGCTTGTGACTGTACTGATTCAGAAGCATTTACCAAACTGAAATATTGTTCTGCTCCATGACTTTTTATTTTTTCCTGTTCCAGCTACAATGTCAAGTAACTAATGAATGCAACATGATGTGGTATTAGGTTTAAAGCAGTATTTTCCTGTTGCTGTTCCTTACATGTTGGTTGCACCCTTAATGATCTTCATAGGAAATATTTACTTTGAGGAGTTTGGTTTTAAGTATGCCAAGTGATCAAAACCAGGCAAGGCATGGTTTGCTTTCATATGACTTCAGTTTTTCCTGGAAAGAAACAGGAACAAAAAAAAAAATAATCTTACTTTCAAAATTAATGCAAATCATCTTGAAAATCATCTTGTCCCGATAAATGAACACTCCATGCTTTCTTCAGGCAATCTAATATTAACTTTATGGGAATAGAAACTCAAGGAAGAATAAACACTGGGGAAAAGTGAGATCTGTAATGGTAGTGCTGGCAGTGTCTGGCTATACATAGTGTCTATGTATAGCATACATACGGGTGTTGTAGATGTATCCTTGCAGCTACCCATTTCAGGCTGTTCTGAAACTCAGGTCTTGGCACTGAGAAAGGGGAGATAGCTACCCATGCAAAGCTTTCTTCTTAGTGCAGTCCCCAGGTTTAATATCCTCGAGCCTTTTTAAGTAAGCAAGGAAACAGCAGCCTCATACACTGCATATGGGTTAAGGTGGAAAACTACCCCACCGCTTGTTGCTACTTCTGTTGCTTCACCCAAATTCCGTACAGACTGAATTGCAAAGAAAGCCATGCCCATGTGGATGTGTAATATACGCTTACATTGCTGTGTGATGTAGCCTCTTCGTGTACCGTAGAGGCCGAAGGAACATGATTTTGTCAGGCCAGAAATTTCTACCCGTTGCAAACCCTTGGTGCTGTGTGGCCTGGGAAGCAGGGATGACTCCTTCATCACCCTGTCATCAGTCTGGGGCTGAACAGTGGTGGAAATGCTTGGACACTTTTCCTTTATTTGGATGTTTTTCTTTGCAGGTCTTGGTTTATTAAGCCGAATAGCTTGGTAACCCTAAGTCAAATGTGCAAGAGCAGGGGTTGCCATAAGAAATCTCTTGGAAACGACATTTTTTACATTAAAAAATGTCACATGTAAAGGTCTGTTAACTGGAATGAGGAGCGGGGGACATGCACAGCTCGCTTTACCGACACGGCTCAGCTGGCACCGCTCTCCAGATCCACTGGCCTTGCTCAAGTGTCCCGGCAGGGAAGGGGTGACACAGAGCAGCTCATCTAAAAACACTGCGGGTTTGGGTTTTTTTTCACTGCTTTTTTTTTTTTTTGTCCCTTTGCCCAGGCCTCCAGGTCTTTCCTTTGGAGCCCGTCCTGCTGTCACACACCACACGTGCACATTTACACAGCCAGCCAGAGCACGGCACCTCTCCTGGGTCAGCTGCCAACAAGAAACAAGGGCTTTGGCAATATGAGGAAAAAAACCCTGTCTTTTTTACCCTGGAAATACTGCATATGCTATTCTGTTTGGGTCTTTGCTCAGCGTTTGTGCATAAATATTTAATGACTTTTTTTAAAAAAACAAAGGAAATCCATATGCAAAAAAGCCTACATCATTGTGGATTTAAGTTTGAGAGAATTGTATTAATAAAGAAAAGTAAACTATAAAGCATGGATATTTTGATTGCTCCAGCCTAAGCGCTATGAATTTGAAACTGCAGCGTTAAGGTTAAGCATGAAAAAGTAAGAAACAGCTGAGTTGCCAGAAAATCCCTGGAATGCTTCGTGATGCTGTCCTGAGCAAGGAAAACATCTTGTGACTCTTCAGGGTCATCTTAACAGCTTTAGAGCTGTGTGACTGGAAAGGACGGGAGGGACGAAATGGTTGGCGTGGCCTCGTGTGGTTTTGGGGTGCGCTCAGAGCACGTAGGGTGCTCGGATCCCAGCTTGCTCCGGCCAGGCAGATTGCATTGCCCCATCTGGGGAGGCGGAGAGGAAACCCCCCTACTCTTACAGCTAACCTTCAGGTACCATTAAAAAAGATTTAATGTTATTACTTTGTGGTGGTTTTGGAGAGGAGCTCTCAGCCCTTGGAGTTCTCCTGCTCTGTCCTGTGGGAATTGCAGATAAAACACTTTTTAGCTAAACCTGCAGCATTGCAAAATCTCTTTCCTGTTAGCATGGCCTCCTGTGCTTGCACATTTGTTCCCTACAGATATGCCAAGCAAAACTCACGGTCTTGTCCAGACAACTGCCCTAAAGACAGGCGAGCATACCATGCACGTGCATATACACTTCCAAAATTGTATTTGCATCACTTTTTGCAGCTTTTTAGGGAGTCACGGCAGTGGCTTGGCTCTCCGGGGCAGCTGCTCGGAGGGATGAACTCGACATGGTGTGTTGCGCATGTGCCAAGGTAGCGTGGGTACCTCTTGCCTTTCTTAGCCCGTGAAATATATGGCCTACTGCTTAAAAACGTTTAAAGATGCTTAATTACCTTTTAAATTCCCAACATCTAATTCAGATGCTGATGTTTCTTTGCTCTCACCGTACCTGGTAACAGATGAGAGGTGGATGAGTCCCTTCTGAGGTTGGTTCAGGTGCTGCTGGGGGGGAGAGGAGAGGAGAGGACTCGCAGGAAGCCAGAGGAGCAACCACGGTGCCTGTCCTGGGAGGTGATGACTTGGGATTCCTCTTGGCTTCATTGGCACTAACCTCATTCACCCTCCCGCCTGGTAGGAAATCTCACGGAACAAGGAGTCACAGTATTGACTCTTGGGAACAAGCAAACGTTAAATGGCACTTCTCAGTTACAACCATGCGCTTATTTGTAAATGATCGATAAAACCATGCAGTTAAACATGATAATAGGAATTGTGTAAGGACAGCAAATGTTGAGTTTTAGTTTCCACTGGCGTACTGGAGCGTGCTCTCCCGGCAAGTCTCCCCAGCTCACGGGGAACTTTGCTCCTTCTGTTTCCACAACACGTTGGCTTGTCTGAGACAGGTTGACCTCCAGCTTCGCTGCTGAATAACAAAAGAAGGAATGTGTTCAAGCTGTTGAGTAAACCACCGTCATCTGTAAGAGATTTCCCATCCTTGTGCCTTAATGGTCAGGACAAGTCTTTGCGGGCTCATCTCCTGCTTGGTGGGAATGTGCTGCTCTTCATCTTCGTCTGGTGAGCTGGGTTTTTTAGAAATGAGGGGGTTTTTTCTTCTATTTGTTACTGATTAATTATTCATCAGTCTTGTGTAAAGTGGAATTTTATATGCGTTTTGCCTGTTTACTGATCCTTGAATTCCTGTGATGCCATGTACCATGTTTTGTTTGTCGCTGGGCCATGCTGCAGCGATGGAGGCTCCAGGGACGCAGCTCCAGGGACGCTTTGACATTTACCAATGCTTCATGTGCCTACTCCGTCACTTTGGCCCTGGGATCAAGTCACAAAACACTCTGGTTTGATGCTGGGAATGGGCGGAGCTTTTCCGAAAGGATATCTTTCCTGTGAGGGCAGAGGGTCCCGTACCTGGAGGAAACCCACCACCCCGACCTTGTTCAGGCTGTCTTCTGCAGCTGTCACTGTCCTCATCTTGGTGTCACAGCATCACCAAATTGCTGGTGAGCCTCCAGCCAGTGCCTGGAAGCTGCTGAAATCCCCCAAATACAGCCGTGTCACCACTTACTCTGAATCACCACACCAGTGGCCCTCCCCAGAAGAAAACTTGCTGGCAGGATGGCCCTTCAGCCAGTGGCTCTTGCCACAAATTCCAGCCATGGGTGCAATGATTGCTTTGGAAGCTGAAGCTTGGGAAGCAGTTTGAAGAAATCCCAACCACCTTCCAGCTTAGCAGCCCGACGATTGCTGACCAAGACACTGACAGCTTCGTTTTATTTGAAGTCCCGCTCTGGAGCTTCATGGTTCCTGTTTCATACAGATTAGGGAGTGCTCTGAATGCTGTTTTCACCTCCTGCAATTTCCTTCCTCAGCTGCACCGTGCCAGAGTTTGAACCCTGCCAGGGAACAGGCTCGTCCCCGGGCTGCCCTGTCCCTGCCGTCCTGCCTCCCCTCGGGGCTGTCATTACACCAGCTGCCATCACATTTCTCTGTCTTAAATCCTTACTCTTTGCAACCTCGAATGAGTCGGCAAAGCGTCGGCGTGCCATTATCTTCTGGTCGCACCGTGGGCAGCTGTAGCCCGGAGCCGGGTGTGCGGGTGCAGCGGTGCTGGACCATGCTGTAGCATCCTCAGGTGGGTGCTGAGGGTGAACGTGAGCATCCCTCCTCTGGAGTCTGCATCTGAGTGAGCTTCCAAGCTCTGGCTTGCCTTTCATAACCTTTCTGGCCCTAAATTCATCTTTCAGTGAGTTTTCTGCCCTGAGGCTTACCTGTCGTCTTTACCTGCTGTTCCCCGGATGGACACATCTGCTATTTCTCTGTGCTGCGTGGAGCCTTTCAAGAGATCCCCATGCTATTTGCAAAATAGTTTGCAGTTTAATTTTATTAGATTGTCAATAAACCAGCAGGGCATAATTACGCACCAAAATTATCTAGACTTGAAAGCACGGCGATCACTCCCTTGTTCTCCGTGAGCTGTAACTTAAGGCAAAACCCTCTGTCGTTTTCCATTTTCTAGTTCTTTCATTCATTCCTGCTGAGTAATTAAAAATGGCTTATAAATAAACACCGGGGATGATTTCCGAAATGTTCTGTATTTACTTGCAAGGCTGGTACTTGTGTCACTGGCCTACTTAAGTGATCTTGAAAGATTGTATACAGGTTCCTCTTACAACGTATTTGAAGTTTGTAATCCTGCTTAAATACACAAAAATAGGAAGGATTAACAAACTGCCACACTGAGGCCAAAAGAAGACAGAGCTAAAAGCAATCAAGGAGCAGCCTATCGGATACATGAAATAAATTGGGGGAAAAGTAGAAAACTGTCAACAAAAATAATATGTTATGGATCCTCAAGCCTTTGTGTTTATGCTAGAGGAAGCCTAAAATAATCTGTGGTTTCTGATGCTTGATTTAGTTTTCCACAAGCCTAATTAACACCAGATTAAGTTTGCTGCCA
The DNA here is from genome assembly GCA_034782735.1 of Sagittarius serpentarius. Classification (NCBI taxonomy): domain Eukaryota; kingdom Metazoa; phylum Chordata; class Aves; order Accipitriformes; family Sagittariidae; genus Sagittarius; species Sagittarius serpentarius. The sequence goes on along the minus strand of JAVKLA010000039.1, from coordinate 22,469,419 downwards.
CTATAGTTTATTGCTGAGACTGACAAATACTTGCTGTTTATTTGTTTTCTAAAAAAATGACTTGAGGCAATAACAGTATGACACAGTTAATAAGCTTGAAAACAATACTATAATATTCATTTTTATAAACTTAGTCTCTAGGAGAAACCCTCATGACTTTCCATGTTAAATTCTGGCCCCACAGTCCTTACGAAGGAAAAAATCCCATTGATTGAATGTCCCATTGATTTAAGGTATAGCCCTGTGAATTTAAGCTAAAAATTGAGCATGTGCTTAAGTGCTTTGCTGAACAGAGGTGGACTGTACCATATGTTTAAAATAACTCACGTGCTCAGGGGCTTGGCCAGGTGTGGGCCAGCGGCTCTGCAGAACGGAGCTGCACAAAGCAACGACTTACAGAGAGAAAATCCAGCACCACGTGCATCCACCCGTAATATGGAGGTTTTCTATGAAAAACGTACTGGAGTGGCACCAGCCATTATAGGACTCTGTCGACACCAGTATCGTAACATCAGGATTGAACCTGATTCCCAGAAATCCCAGAATACCGGCCACCACCTAGGTGAAATCCCAAATCTGCAATCATTTGTTTATGCAGGCAACTTTGCTCGTGCAGGATGACCCATGAAAATCACTGGGATTTCTGATGCAAGTAAAATTCCTTGCATGGTAAACACATGCAGAAGGACGCCTTGCCATGTGAGAGCCGAGGGTGCCGCTCCTCAGCCTGCAGATACGGGCTGTTCATGCCAAAAGCTGAAGAACTTTCAGCCACATCCTTTTGCGATTGTCCTTGGAAACACAAACTCCATCCAAAGGCTTCATTGTGGCTCCTTCTGCATTCGAGCCAAGCCAAAAGACACAGAGGCTGGCAAAAACAGACCTTAAAAAGTTATCCTAAATCCTTGCAAACCTCACAGCAAGTCTGGAACGGGCATAGATCGAGATCTGGGCAGAAAGTTGGTATTTTACAGGGCTGAGCTCCTTGGTTCATATTTTTCATTCATTACATGTCAGCAGAACCAGAATTTTTCATGAAAATATAGTAGCAAAGAGCCAGTTTGTACTGTTTTCTTTCCTTTCTCTCTCTGACGTTGTGGAGGAAAGCTGTTACCGAAGCCCTGGTGCTCAGGCCTGGGATTCACACCTCTGCCACCTTGGGTAAGTCGCTTCATCTCTCCGTGTCCCACTCCTTCATGAAAAAATGTGGATAATCTTTCCGTGTGTCAGAGAGGTAGCATGGGGTATTCAAATTCATATCTGGGATGCGCTCTGTTTCTGCAGTAATTAGGTATATAATGAATCTGAGCTCTGTATCCTGCTGAATGCATTTTATTAAGTTCCTTAATGTGTGGTATTACCTGGCCTGGCTCGAGGAGTTGTCTCCGTTCCCTCCATGCTGGTGGAGGAACAAAGTGCCGGTGTCCCATGTCCTCACCAAATCTGTTCTCAACATGAGCGTTGGCCTGGGACCGGGAGGGTGGAAATGCTCAGGTGTTGCCTCGTGAGAGGCCAGCAGCTCCCCGGCATCACCTCCATCCTCCTTGTTTGTCTTTGCACCTTTGAGAAAGTCCAGCTGGTGTTTTCTCACTTTTTTTTTTTTTTTTGCCCAAAGCACTGCTGTCCTGCTGAAGGAGTCATGCATTCACCAAAACGACACCGCAGCTCATACCCAAAGTGCGAATTAAAAAAAAAAATCTGTGGTTTTCTATAAAGTAGCACTGCCAGTTTTTCCATTATTCAATCCAAGTTTCTTTGAAATAAGTCTCAGGATGCTTCTCCTGAAGCTACAGCACATGGAGGCCAGTGACCATGACCTCTTGCTAAGACAAACCCACTCAGAAACGAGTACCCAGTATGGGAATAGGGAGAGAAGTGGGGAACCGGGAGCCCTAAGGAGGGAGAAGCGAAAGGCAAGTTGGGAGACCTCAGATGGCACTGGGCATCATTTAAAGCCTCCCTGGGGATGCTGAGCTCCGGGTCCGAGTTGGTGGTACCAGGTCAGGAGCTCTGATGTTTTTTGGGGGCTGCACTGGGCTCCTGGCAGACCCTCAGCCGCTAAAGAAGTCATCCAGGCTGAGGGAACAGATTATATCTGTATGACTAAAATGTGAGCATAGATGAGGATGGACAGGTCAGACAAATCTGCATTTTCACTGCAAGTCAGAGCCAACATAGTCACTGAGATTTCATCCTTGAGCCTTCATCTGCCCCCAGAGCAAAGGCCAAAATATTCTTGTCTTCATGCTGACCTGAACCTGGACTATTTCTGGAAAGGCTGAACAGATAATGTTATTGTTTAGCGATACAGCCGGCAGCTCAACTGGGAGATAAACAGAAAGTCGTAAGCCAGCGCAAATGTCTGATGATAAGGGGCAAATGTCAGGATTTAGCGGCTTTCTGCTCTTTTCCGCTCTGTCTTATAAATCACCGATGGCAGCAGCTCACTTGAGTGTGACGCTGCCTGAGAGGAATCCACCCACCAAGGGACAGCTCACACCTTTCTTCCTGGCCACGAGCAATCGAGGCAACGCCTCTGAGCATCCTGCATCTGGACCCTCAGGGACCCGTGGTCCCACCTGCGCGGTGCCTGTTGCGCGCATCGTAAAGTTAATGCTGTTGTCTGAAATTCACCTTTTAAAGGATTTCTTTTGCAACAGACATTGCAGCCCGCTACGCCAAATTGCTCTGCAAAGCTCCGATTCATACCAGTGTCAGGGGCAGCCCCAGGCTCGCTCTGAAGCCACCGTCCTGCCACCAGCCACCCTGAATAGAAAAGGACAGGACTTAGAGGAATTGCACTGAAATGGAATAAAAATACTGAAGATCCCTTTTCTTCTAACATTCAGTTAGCATCAGGCTAAAAACCTCACTGAAAAAGCTATCACTTTATTTAAGGTGTACTTGGGGAACAGCTATTGCAGCGCTGCAGTTTATCATGCCCCGTAATGTTGTTAATTTTGCTATGAAGTGAGCAAGACAGGCTTGGGCTGTACAGCCATTTGGATTTAATAATGCACTTCCATACCTTCTTAGCCCAGATTTCTCAACCAACTGTGCAAGGATTTATCGTTTGTTAACTGTAAGTGAATTACTACAGGGTAACACAATCCTGGGGTGAACGCAGAGGAGGAATGATGTCTTTCATATGGCCGGGGAAAGCCCACAACGGGCTGGGGCTACATCTGCAGGTGGCTCCCGCTGCAGGGGACACCATTTCCTACAAGGCAAGGAAAAAAAAAGCCATGAGAACCCTTTTCTGGGTGTTTAAATCATGTTTTTTCTTACAGGAGATGTGCCAGAGCCCTGCGTGGCACTGGGCCGGCCCTGCCTGCTTGCTGCCCACAGCAATCTGTCCCCTCTCCCCAAACCCCGTTTGGGGCAGCAGATGGGGCAGGTGGCATCGCCCAGGGGTTGGGGGCTACGATCAGCCTCAGCAGCTTCCGTCATTGCCAAAGACGGCTGCAAAGGCAAACACCCTCATGCAAAAGGCAACTGTAACTTGCATTAAAAGAGGAAAGTGATTGTTTTGAAATGTCTTTCAAAGAGAAAATGCCTGATGTCCTGAGTGGATGGCTGCGGAGCTTTTTTCTTGAATATATTTTCTAATAGCGTGGTAGATGTTGGGTTATTCTGCTCCTTACCCTCCCTCTTGGCTCCTAAGCTGCTCTCCGTGGCTCGCTCGTCACGTAACAGCAATTCTCCTCCTTTCCAGGAGCCCCATCACGTAGCGGAGCAAGAGAACCACCCAGTCTCCTCCTGCTTCTTGCACAAGAAGCTGCGAACCTGGGGCAGCTCTGCCGCTGCTGCGGACCACAGAAGGATACAAGTAGGACCCAAGCCCTACTGAAGCAGCACGTGTTTTGAAAACCCAAGCTCCTATAGCTGCCTCTGCTAAATATTTTGGTTGTGTTTATCCATCAGCTTCAGAAATGAGTAGCTCAGCCATATAACAGAACTAGAGGGTGTTTCCGTGGGCTTTGGATGCACGTGCGTGTTTTAAATCCCATCCCCATCTGCCACGGCTGCTCAGGACGAGGATCAGTCCCTGCTGGTGTCAGAGGGGGGTTCGGTTTGGGGGGACAGCGTTTGGGCATGGCCCGGTGTGATGGTGTTGCTTTCCTGGGCCATCACTGGCAATATTAAGCACTCAGCATCCCCGCCTGCTCCCCAGGGCGGAGTGAGAAGGGGAGTCGTGTTTGAGTTATTGGTAGGTACCTCTTTGGGCTGCCCTGTCCTCCTTCCTAACCTGATGTGTGCATTATTTATGGGCAACTGCCTCCCTGCTATCACTTCATCAGCTGCGCAGCTGCGGCGGCTGCAGCCCCAGCGAAGCCCCTTCCCTCCCCTCCCCACGGACACTTCTGCCGCTCAACAGGATTTGCTGAAATAGGGATGGCTTAAGTCCTGGTTTAAAGCAGGCGGAGAAGCAGAGAAGGTAACGGGTGTTCTCAGGCTCGGCAGGGACAGAGCCCGGCAGGGAGAGGAATCCGCCCTGCTGATCCATGAGCTGTATTTTAATACACGCCGCGGGGACCTCCACGGGACCGCAGCTGAGAAAAGCTGCTCTGCCTTCCTGCGCCCCGACCCTGCAAACGGCCTCTGCTTTCAGGCCAACACCTTGGAGCTGCCCTTCTCCCGCGCTGCTCTGGCTTTGTCTCGCCTCCACGCAAAGCAAAGCCCGGAAAAGCCCGACCTCATCTTCTCCCGCGTGGGGCTCTGGCGTGTAACTACGGAGTGGCCACTCTTCTCTTTCCTCCCACATTTTCTGAAAACAGCCACCGAGATGCGACCTGACGCCGGGATCCAAATGCTTCTGTTACTGCCAAGCAGGAGGCAACCAGACCCAACGGCAGTTCTATCATTCAGCTAGATTATTCTGCCTTGTCACTGGTCGGCTGCGCCGTGCCGTTCCTTCTACCGCCTCAGCCTGACCAAAGCTTTTAAAAATGGAGCGGATAACCAATAGCATTTTGGGGGTCACTTTTCCAGGTACCTCGTGAGCTTCCTGGGATTCCTGAGCTGTTTCGCAGCCCCCAGGACTCTCCATGTTCTCACAAATAATAATTACACCCAGGAACTGCAGAGCACGGAACTGAGAAGTCTCTTTTGCTTTGGTGCAAGCCGCTGCAAATCTCTACATTTGCTAAGCAGCTTTTCTCTCCTTTACTCCTCTCCCCGCTTCCCTCAGTCCCCCGTTCCCTCTCCCCGCTGCTGCAGAGCTCGGTGTGCTCTCCCTCAGGGGGGGTACATGGCAGATGATCCACCTTTTCGGGTCCTCCCAGGAGGGACATTCAGCCCCCAAGCCAGCAGAGAGGTCTTTCTGCTGCAGCTGCAGCCCCACGTCTCCGAGCACCCGCTCCCACCTCAAGGAGACCATCGCGGCTGCGGCTGAGGTCGGGGTGTGCACCCTGGCTGCTCCCCCGTCACCCGCAAAGCTCAGCCCCTGCTGGTGGCTTGCACCAGGGCTTTGCCACGAGGTGGCTTTAAGGTAAAGGAGATTTGGCGGATGTACCGCTAAAGCCTAAATCCAGGTCTAAGTTGCTTTCTTCTGCTAATCCTTCTCAGACTAATTGATGGACCACAGAGTCTGAGAGCAGGTCACTCAGATTTTCGTGAGCGTCAGGAGGTCAGCTGCGCCTCGGATAAAAATTGCGTGTTGCAGAGTGACACCTTTTATGGGACAACGTCAGGTAGAGATCCTTCATACAGATTCTTCCGACCTAATGTCACTTGTTCCCTGCCATCCATCGTACAGAACGATCCTTATGCTTAAACTTTCTCCGTTAATTGCCATGGAAATTTGATAATTTCATCCTAAAGGAGAGTTGAGGAAAACTCAGGAAGAGCTCCGATTACTGAAAACTGGAAAAAATTAATCTTGATTAAAGCACTTCCCCCATGAAAATAAGGACCTCCTGAACTTTGCAGAGAGCTGATTGCTCAGAAGCTGTTCTTCGGGCAATGTCGAACTGTACTTCTGCCAGTTTTTCCTGCAACATTATAATAAAAGAATCTAGCCATCACAGGACAGAAAAAAAAAAAAATATCTTTAGAGGTGTAATTTAGTGGGCTATTGGCAAGACCTTGCTTCAGTTCCCTTCTGAAGGAAAGTGCCAAAATATGCATATTGCCTTCCAAATGCATAATGGCTGTAAAAATGGCTGTCAGCTGTCAGCGCCCATAGAGTTTCTCAGATGAAAAAATAAGACCTGAGCATCAAAGATTCTTTGCCAGCACCAACCGAAGGAGCAAAAGAGAAAATGGACGGTGTTTATCTGGCGTTTTTTAAATGAGGAGGCAGAAATCCTTCTCAAAAGATCAGTATAGTATGGATTTCTGTGTTTTCTGGCAGGTCAGTTCCCTCTGAGGTAAGAGAGGATTGGGATAGGAAGTGCTACAGGTCTGCTTCGTAGCATTTAAGCACACCTGGAGTTTGCATTTAAAACCAAACTGTTTATTTTAGTATATTACATTATATTATATTATATTATATTATATTACATTATTTTATATTTCATTTTATATTTTATTTTATTTATTTCTTTAATTAAGTATTTTTCTTACTTCCTTTGAGGCAAACATTTGCCCAGCGCTTTACAAAGTACGTGTGATGGTGGCTCATCCCTGGCACATGCAGTGTCTGTGCAGTGTCCAAACTTTTACACCTCAGACGATGATCCGGAGGAGCATGCCCATGTACTTTTACCCTTGCCTACCTCGTCCCCACCCACTCTCCTACTTGGCACTACAGATGCTTACAATTATCTGCAGATGCAGAATGTGAATGCAGATTTGGTGGTTACAATTTGTACCCCCTAAAATTGTCCTTTTGAAGGCTTGTCTCCGAATTTCTCCAGGCTTTCAACACTGTATTTATTTAGCAATTGACTCACAGCGTAGGAGAACAAACATCACCCTTGCTCCCAATCCCCCTCAGCAAAGAAGATTTATTGCATTATTATGCAGAAATGTGCCAGATTTGCTGGGAGGGAGAGGACGTGCCTGGCTGGAGCAACCTCAAGGTCAGTTTGCCCTCAGATTAGGGATGGACCTGCCCTGGTCCTCCCAGCCGGCGGAGAGGACCTGAGGACACAGCCGAGCAGTAGCGGCTTTTCTCAGCTAGCCTAGGGATCTCTCCCAAGCCGGGGTAGTTAAATCGGGAAATTATTCCACCTCCTTGGGAACTGTTTCTGCAGAGAGCTGCACGATTTTGCTGCAAGACCCCGTTGCTTCTCCTCCTTCCAGCTGCTTTGGAGACCAGAGCAAAACGATGGAGAAAAACGCGTACGACGCGACAGGAGCCCACTTCCATAGCTGAAATTGCTCCTGGAAGTGAGCATCGATGTAAAACCCAGCACTCCACGTGCTCCAGACCCCGGCTGGACCGGTGATGGCGTTCATTTCCGTCTGTTCTGGGTGGAATGCGAATTTTATTGCTAGGTCATTGTCTGCCATTGCTTCACGGGAGATGTTCCTGCACCCTGCTGCTCAGCAGAACCCCACATTTCTCAGGAATGTGTTACAGCTTATGGTATGGATCTTCACGGCACAACCCTGCTTTTAGCTGCAGGGGCTTGAGAAGAGTTTGAAAAAGCCTGTGCGCTGCTTCTGATGTGGACGAAGCACCAGCAGAAAACCGTGCAAAGCTCCCAAATCAAAAACCCCACCAGCCAGGACTGCTCAGAAGCTGTCAAACCGCTGCTGCAGAAAAAGGAAATGACTGAAAAAGTGAAGGATTAGTCCAAGGGGGTGCATGTCCAGAGTGGGAAACACTATACGAGGTCTTGGCAGCCCCAGCTCGTGCTCACGGCAGCCCTTCCTCCGGCGGCGTAATGCAGTGACCTGATTCCTATTAATGAGATGTTTAAAAGACAAGATAAAACCCACCTGCTGCCTACCCTAGGCGGTTCCCGTTATCCAACGCATCCTTCACCTCTACAGCTTGCATCCCTCTGGGTTGGGCTGGTTTCCCGTGGGACTATTTGTGGTGGAGAGCGGAGGAAGAGCGAGAAACCTCGACCTGCCCCCCGAGCAGAGCACAGCCTCCTTTGGGACTGCTGCCAGGATCTGGGGTGGATGGGTGAGCAGCACCGTTCGACCTGAGCTACTTCAGTCGAAGTCCGAGCCGCTTTCATTCCTGTTTTCCAGTTGTGCCACGAGAAGGCGAAGACGGACTCTGGGGTGATGGGGGAGTGAGGCACGCCGGGAACTGGGAGCAGTTTTAGTTTAAATGTGGTGTTCGTACTCACCAAAAGTGATCCTAAAACGTGAAAAGCTAGAACTGCTGACCTTCCTTGCCCCGTCAGACCTGGGTCTGAAGCTGTTGGAGAGCAAGTGGAAACAAAACCACAGTTCAACAGTTACAGTAGCCCTAAAGAGTTGCCATTTTCTTGTCAGTCACAAAATATTTGCAGTTTAAAAGCTTTACCCTGGCTCAGCTGGGATCCATCCTCTGCCCTGGCTGTCGGCGCAGGTCCAGCCCCCAGCCCGAAACCCTTCCTCGGTCCCAGCCCAACGGAGGCTTTGTGGCACCTTTAGCTCATCGTTAAACGAAGCAATGGAAATAGAAAGAAAGCAGAAATCTGTGGGCCACCTGGCCAAGATCCGTACCCGAGATGCACAGCCGTCAGAGGATCCTCACAGACTTCCTTGCCCCAGGGTAAATTTGATGCCATGGGTCTGTATTTTCCTTTGTGTAACATTTTGCTGAGAGATGCCTGAAGTGGGTGCCAGCAGGCTGGATCTCCACCAAACTGAGGTGCATACACACATGTTTGTGTCCGTGTCTGCGCTTGGACAAGGTCCACGTTAGAGAAAGACCCCACGCACCAAAATGCAATGGCTGAAAAGTAATTTCCTGCAGCATCGGGTCTTCTTGCCTGAGGTTTGACACATCTAGGTGCGGTTTTCCACCCTCCTTTAGCACGCTGTTCAACGAGGTGGGGCTGAAGCAGGACGGGTGGAGGGGACATGTCTGCATGGGGAGGCTGGGACCTGCTACACCCCCTCGGCAGGAGCTCTGTGTCTGCCTTTCAACTACCTCTTTCAACATATTTCCCCCCAGATAATGCAAATCACAAACGCAGTCAAGTCCATCCCCCCCTTCATGTCCATGTCATTGCTCATGGTCCACACTATGGTCCTCAGTGGTGGCTCAAGACGTCCCATCCCACTGGGCAGCCCCTTCCTTTCCACCCGTGTCCCCCACCGTGCCCGGGGCTCCGCCGGTCCCACTGCACCCCAGAAGGACGTCTCCGAGGGGCCGGTGCTCCAGCCACGGCCACTTCCCCTGGACTTCATTATTTCATTGACAGCAGTCAATATCTCCCTGCCTAGGAATGTATTTACTTATAGGCACATAAGTAATTCATTTATAAAATTGAATTATCTGACTAGGGAGATTGTGTGTTTTGATTGTGTAGCAGTACTTCTGAAACCGACTTAAAATTGATAAAAGCCAGATGGAAAGCGGAAACAGTCCATTTCATGACTCTTTAAACGTTTAAGTTGGTTAACCCTTGTACTGCACAATTTTTGAAGTTGGGGTGTAGTGTGGAAGCAATTTGTTGGTGAGTTCTCAGGATGCAAAGTGGGCTGTAAGTGCTCGCCGGGTTGTGTGCCGAGGGGGAAAAAGGAGTCTCTGCAAGGACTCTTAGTAGGGAAAAATACTTACGAGAGAGATGTTTCATCTTGGGAGTTGCTACAGCCAGAAGAATCTCTAAGAGAATGGGGCAAAATCCTGATTAAAGGGTGTTTGGGTCCTGGGAATGTTCCCGAGGGTGCGGGATGAGCAGTAAATCACCCAGGCAGCCCCAGCCGAGGCTCGCGTGGGGAGCTGGGGACGGCAAAGCCCAGCCTGACCCTCCCGGCTCGGCTGCACCTCCCTCCGGCGTTGCAGACATCCAGGAGGCGGCACGGAAATAAAATTGCTGAGAAGCCGACCCGAAACAGGAGCGAAGTCGGCCCGTCTTCTTCCCTCTGCGTGCGAATGGACAGCAGAGGCGGTGAACGGGAGTTTATTTTGCTTTAACCATGTTTCAGTCGTCAGAGAAAAATGAGGAAGAGAGGAGGCGCACGAGGAATAACTCCGAGGGCTTCTCACTTGCTGGGGAGCACAAGTCCAGCTCCATGTGAATGGAGCAAACCCACAAACTCACTTTATTTCTCTTTTCTGTCCTTTTTATTTTTTTTTTTTAAATATGTATTCTATCCCTGTTTGCCACCGGAGCATATTCTCCCCTGCCGGGCTGGATGGTGCCGCGGGCTGGAGCAAGGACAAAGTATGGCATAAATTCCCGGCTCAGCCCTAAACTCAAACCTTTCTAAGGTGCAATTAAAAACCGGTGCAATTAAAAACCTGCCTCAGATTCCCTAATCATTAAGGAAGAACATGACACGACCGGCCCATCTTTTGTATCTGCAGCCGAAGGGAGGGAGGCGGATGCCGGGGCACATCTGCATCGTATCCCCGCTCTGTCTCTGTTAGCAATAACCTCCGCAGGTGCTGGGGGCTGTGTTGTCTTCGCCGCTTACTGCATCACCATATACACGCCAGATCTCTTCCCTCCGTGAGAAGTCTCTTAAATTAAATTGCCTTTAATTGGTTTACAGTTCTGCTTCTGCCGCGTTCGCGTATTGGAAAATGGAAAGCTCTCCAGACCGAAATACTTTACGATCTTGGTTTCCATTTCGTTAATATTTTCCAAGCTGGTTTCCTGTTTTCCTGTTGCCAAAAACACACATCGGCAAGGAGTAAAATAATTCACATACCAAGTGTTTGAAACAATTGTTTCTGCCCAGAAATTACTGAAAACCTGATACTTTTTTTATCAGCAGACCCCGCTGCGATCCTTGCTCTCCCAGCAGATGGATTTTTATCACCATAAATCGGTGCAGGGAGGAAGCCCGACGCTCACGTGCCTCCCCGGGCTTTGGGTCCATAACTCGAATACCAGGGTCTGCTTCGCTTTGTGAAACAGTATTTTTCAGGCCCCGGCAGAAGTGGGTGTTCTGTTCTCATCAGTTCAAAAATATTTCGTCGTAGGGCAAAAATAACAGGGAAGCTGTTAAAGGGCGGGCAAAGGGCTCCAGGATTGGAAAATTTCGCTCTGTCTAGAGTTACTCCTTTCAGGGCTCAATTCAGTAGAAAAAAATTTGTGGTATTGTGAAAGGCCATGAAAGGAAAAACCTTTTTACCGGGGCACAAAGCCAAGGCAACTTAGCAGGCTCCGCATCTTGCACATCCTGACAGTTTTCTATGTACTTAAGCTATTAAGCTGCCTGTGCCCCGACCGTTCCTTCCCCGCAGCTCCGGAGATGCGAACGCGGGAGTTAAGAGCTTGAAGTTCTGAAGAGCTGATGGTTAAAACCTAGCGGAAATCTTGCAATAGTCTCGTTGTTAGGATTTTTTTCCTGCAGCGTGAACCCCGAGGAGGTGCTGGCGGAGCATCCCTGGACCGTGCGGGCTGCTGGGACGAGCGGCTCAGGGGGTGCTGAGTGCCTGGTAAATAAATAACACCACAAATTCCTCCACGTCAGGCTGGTTCACGTCAGGAATTTGATAAATGGCAACATTTTCTATTAGTTCAAATTTAGTTTTAAATATAGGAGAAAAGGTAAATTATTTACATTTCCTCGGGAGTGGCCGTTTTATGAAACACGAAGCGGCTTTTGAAGGAATACATGAAAAAGAGAGAGGGCGAATTTTGACAGTACGTGGAAATACTGTATTTTGTCATTTTAGCTTGGGGTTGAGTGCTTCGGAGAAGGCAGAAGTAGAGTCCCATCTCCTGCCCTCGACGGCAGCCCTGTCTGCCCTGCCCCTGGGCGCGGGGAGTTGGATCAACAAAGAAAACAAAAAAGAGGAAACTATACGTTTACAAACCCGTGTTCCTTGGATCGCCTTCTCTGCGCAGCTCCAATCAGTTCTGAAGTGGTTTTGCTGTGGGTGAAGCCAGCCCTCCCAAGGCAGGAGGAGGCTGCAGCCTACAGAAAACAAAACAAAATAAAATAAAATAAAGTAAAATAAAATAAAATAAAATAAAGTAAAATAAAAATAAAATAAAATAAAATGAAATAAAATAAAATAATTAAGTTAAAAAATCAAGGAGCAAGTGATGGGGTTTGCTGGTCAGCGGCCAGCTCCGACAGAGCCTCAAAATGCAATATGAGGATAGGTGACTGATTTGGGACAAATATAACCCAAAACTGATGCGGCTTCACCTCTTCCAGCCAGTTGCGATAATCAATGCAACTTTAGAGGAAAAGGCAGAGAAAGACCAGGCTGGTCCTATGGTGTTTTCATGGTAATTTTTGTTTGAGTGATCAAATTTAATGGAGTTAATTCTAATTTACACTGGCAAATCCAGAATGAGGAAGAAAAAGACATAAAATAAGGATGGGGGGAGAAGAAAAGAGGAATAATTTTAGTTATAAAGAGAAGAACTGGCCAAAAAGCTCCTACAATATAAATGTAGTTTTAGGAAAAATCTGGGCAATAATGATAACCATTTTTATCCCTTGGTGCTTCAAGCACTTATTGTTAATATAATCTGATGAACAAGTCATTTTATCCAAATATTGCAGTTTAACATAAAAAAACACCAATAAAAGTTGCTGATGTTTAAAAAAAGAACAGGCAATTAAAACCCCAAACATTTCAGTGAATTTGATTGAGGGGATGAGGGAGGAGGAGGGGGAGAAATGAGCTGCCCACTCTCCCAGCCTCATCCGAGCTCCCTTGGCCGGTTCTGGATCAGGCCCTCGATCACTGACCCCGCATACCCTCCCTTTGTCTTATATGAAACCGAATAGCGTAAATAGTACCTGTTTATAAAAGGTGAAATAATGTGTTGGAGTATTTTAATGTACGGCAGAAGGCGTGGTATAAGTCCGGCCCTAAGAGCTGAGAGCAGCGGCACTCCAGCGAGCATCGCTCGTGGTCGCTGTGGTTTAACTCACTCTCCCGTTATCACCGTATGGTGCTTGTAAAAGTACTAAATCACTCACTCTGGAAATTAAATCGGGAATATTTTCTGTTCCCTGTGATTTTCTATTACGTGGCTTAAAATACATGATGTGAGAGAGGTATCTTATTATTGATTGTTTCATAAGATGTGAATTAAATAATAACCGGAGCTGAATAAGCCTAGGTAGTCACCAGCTCGTAGAAGTAAACATTTCACCTTCATGCTTCAGGAACAGTAATTAATTTTCTCTATTTTCCAGTAGAACTTTTCAGCGCAGAAACTGCAAAGAAGCAAGCCCAGCCCGAGGTCTGTCCCTGCTGCCCGTCGCCGTGAGAGCCTCTCCTCCTCTGCAGAACTGAGTCGACGGTAGCGGTCCCATCCCAACCCCCTGCCAGCAACGGTAACGGCACTGCTGAGACACATTTTGTTTAAATTTAAAACTTGCAGGTCTACTTATTAAGGCACTCTGTCTCAGGCATATGAAATAATTTCTATATAGGAAAAAAAAAAAAGAGAGAAAATTAATTTCCTTCACCCTGCTCGAGTTTCAGAGGAAATTCCACGTTATCACTCTAGAGAGCACCCGCAAAAGAAAACAGGGAGAAAGAAATCTTTTTTCCGATCATTAAAAGTAACCCGGCTGCGGCGCTGCTTCCTCTCGGCTGAGCAGGACGGACTGCACATGCCGGCTTTGGGATCCACTGGAAAACAGGATTCACTAGAAAAGAGGAAAACAGAGTATTTTATATTTCCATCTGCTGTGCTGCCTCTCCAGTCCCCTGTGCCGGGGGCGGGGGGGGCACCCGCGTTGAACTTCACAAGCAGTGAGCATCGCAAGAGAAGAGGGCCACAGACCGAGTTTCGGATCCAGCAAAAGGGACGGGACGCTGGAGGGAACTTGGCTGCCTGCAGGACGGGGAGGTTAAGAAAAGCACGGGCTTGCCTCAAGATGGCAGGCAGGAGACTTGGAGCTCAGCTGCCGAGTTTTACGAGGTGTGTGATAAAACCTCGACTGTCCCAAAACGTGCTTGGTGATGGCATCACCCAACAGCCTTGTGTCAGCACCCCCAAACCCCAGCGTCAGCACTCCCAAACCCCAGTGTTGGCATCCCCCAAACCCCAGCGTCAGCACCCCCAAACCCCAGCGTCAGCACCCTCAGACCTCAGTGTCAGCACTCCCAAACCCTAGTGTCGGCATCCCCCAAACCCCAGTGTCGGCACCCCCAAACCCCAGTGTCAGCATCCCCCAAAACGCGGTGTCAGCACCCCCAAACCCCAGTGTCGGCACCCCCCAAACCTCAGTGTCGGCACCCCCAAACCCCAGTGTCAGCACCCCCAGTCCCCTGCTAGCATCCCACCAGCCCGGAGCCGGTGCTGACAGCACCGTGACTGTCACCGGTCCCGCGCAGCAGCGGGTGGTCCCGGCACCCACTGCCACCCCTGGCGGCATTAACGAACGCGATGACGAGGGGTGAGCTGGAAGGACCGAGCCCACAGCAAAGACCCACTGGAAGCAGGACTGTCCGGGGGGACATCCCGCTCCCTGACCTGCGGCTCTACGGACACCGGGAGCAGCTTCCGCCGCTGTTTCTCGTTAGAGACGAAGGAAGCAATTACTGCAGCAAGGCCGCGTTGCCCCGGGACGGCTCGCGAGCGGCTGCAGCCACCGGGCATTTCAGTGGCTGCGCCATGGCACTGCTTTTTGTTGCCGGCTGTGCACAGGCAGCAAATAACCAGCCTGTGCCTTTCGAGGGCTTTTAATTCAGCCCCACAGCAAAACCGGAGCATCAACCGCCGTGCAGACGCTAGACACGGCACGCAAGGACCTGGCGTGGGTGAAACAGCCTCTGCCCCCGCAGCGGTACCGTGGCGGTGGGCAAGAGGCCGGATCCATCCCGCACCCACCCCGGGCACAGGGGATGGCACCAGCCTTGCTGTGTCCTCTCTCGACGGCAGAGAGCAACACCGACCGGCGTAGAGAGCCCTGAGCCCGGCCGGTGATGCGCTTTGTTTCAAAGATAAATATTATCTCGACGAAGCAGCGAGGTTATTTAGTAGAGTAATATACAGGATGGAATTCCTGGTTCAAAAGATTGCCAAAATACGCTGATTTCAGCCCAGATGAAAGCAAGCCTCTTCTTTTCCCTCTTGCCTGCCTGCCACCCACCCTCCCCTCCCCAAAATGTTATTTGTGCAGGAAAATAATCAAGAAGAATGACGTTGAGTCATTCAAACTGCTTGGTTTTGGCCACGTACAATTTGCCTGCTTTTGCTTCCGTTTAACCATATATGCTCTATATTTTTATTATCAAAAAAAGCAAGTTTCCACCCCAGCTTGCATGGCCAAGAGCCACCGGCTCGGGGGACCCTTGGCACATCGCACAGCTCCAGCACAGCTCCCCGCCGAGTTTCTGCCCCTGCAAGCCCGCTCGCGGGAAGGTGATCGCATGTCGACGTGTGCACGGCTCTTTACGTCAGCATTGCAGTGTTTTTCGTGTTTCCATTGCTTTGTTTCTCGTTGCGAGCTCATGATAGGTATTTATCGCACTATAAAGGGGATTCAGAAAGCCTTAGGGGCTGAAGACTAAAGCTGCAGGGTGAGCATGTTGGAGGGTTCAGTGCAACCTCTACCACAAGCCAAAAGAGAGGAAAGGCTTTTGCTGGACAGATGCAGCTTATCGCCTTGCACGGACCGCAGCGCTATGTTGCACACCTCATCCTTCCCTACCCACGAGTTAGAAAGGGGTGACTTGCGAGACGCCAAGGAAAACTCACCGATGTATTGCTTACTGTTTGCGACTGAAGTTCTCTTTTAGGGTTTAAACCAGTGAAGAGCAGCTTTAGTTTCACCTGACCACGAGCATTTTCTGCCCTCTTCCAGGAAACCAGGACCTGGGGGCTGACATTCAACATCAAGCCGTGATAGGAAGAGGAATGAATTAATATTGGATCAGGGGGACCCCATTATTAGCCCTTGAAAGCACCTTTCACCCAGGCCCTGGTGTCAAATGAAGGCGGCAGAGCTGCTTTTCACGGGACAGGAGGGTATCTCAGAGATGCCACCGCTGGCAGCGGAGCCTGGTGCCCAGGCAAAACTCGGTCACGTCTGCACGAGTGTTTCCCAGGGAAGCAAATGGCACGTGACAGGTATTCAACTACAGTTCATAGCTAAGAAAAAAATTACAAAATAAACATCTACTCTGCATGAAGGGCTCTCTTCAAGTCTCAGAAGCTGCAAATGGAGCAGGATGATGAGTGTTGGCTTCCTGGTGTCCAAAAACCTAACACGGGGCTCTTCAGGAGCTGATTTGGTGACAGAGGATGGAGGAATTGCTAATCCGCGCTCATCCCATGTCTCCTTGCATTTGAAGGTACAGCCTCGGAGTGTTATATCATTTGTTATGAATAACATCCATCGTACGCACCCAAACTGCCTCTCATTTCATGCGTCCAACTGTTTGGGCATCGTGTGCCACGGGCCATATGGGCCTCGTTTGAAACCCCTCCGAATCGCAGGGGTCCATGTGCAACTGATAAAGGCCAATTTGGGGTGGATGGGGGGGGGGGGCATGGATCTCCAGGCAAATCCAAGAAGGACGCCCTATATGTTTGCTAAGTGCTAAACCCAAGGGAAATTACTTCATCAAAACCCGATCCAGACCACAGTAATGAAGACTGTGATGTAGCCAGTGTTCAACCATGTTGACTTTACAGTACTGGAATTAATCCATCTGCATTGCAGCTCGGTGAAATCATTTCCAGCCCGTAGCGGCTCCGGGGCTGACTTCATCCTCGCAGCCCCAGATGCAGAACCCTCGGAGTCGAGGGAATTACGGAGAGGACCAAAATGCTGTTCTCTGCGCACGGTGACGGCTGTCTGCCTTCATGGGGATGTCAAATTTGTCTTAGGGATGATCCGGACCCCACAGATCCGTGAGGCTTTTCGGTGGCCGTGCACGGCGTTACGCTCATCTGCTCCCATCGCTGTGCTTCCCGCAGGGCTGGAGACAGGGGGATTTGCTGCTTCGCTTTCCCTCGATGAGATTATTCAATTTTAACCCCGATAAAAATCCCCAGTAATCTTACCGTGACCGCGGGTTATTCAGGGTGCAAATTCAGCCTGATGCTATCGGCTGTTTCTTGTGCTTCCTTGGGAAGGTGCTGTGCAAGCACAGGGGCTTTCCCCGCTGTGGTAAGTCCCAGTTGCCGTCATCTCGGCAATGTTTTTATCTTTTAAAAATAGACACTCTGGATATTTTTGTGCTATTCGCACCAGAAAAATGCAAGCGATAGGATGCCCGGGCTGCCAGTGCCCTCCCGGGAGCTCACAGAGCATCTCTCCGGGGCGTGAGCTCGGAGAAGCTGAGAAAAGCAGACGTCCCTCCAGGTCTGTACAGGCAATCCGCTGCCCACCCCCGTTTCACTTCCTTTTCCTTCGTCCCGTACTTTTCTATTAACATTTTCTCAGCAAAAATGCCGCCGCCTTTTTCTTGGTAGTTGCTGCAGAGCACAAGCACCTTTGCTTTCCGTGAAAATAAGGAGCTCCTGTGAAGCGAAAAGCACCACAAACCCCCTCCCCCCGCCCCGATTTTGGTGTGGTTTCTTCAACCAAATAAAGCCGAGACCCCACGGGGACGGGTGCTGACTCGCGGGGAGGGCGGTTGAAATCCCCAATGTCTCCCTTGCGCCGAGGCTGCTGCCGGGGGCCGGCGGGGGGGTGATGCCCCAGGGACCCCCAGGAGCTCCCAGCGCTGGGGCTTGCCCGGCAAGGGGGTCCCCGAGTCAGGCAGGTCTTCACCCAAGCCCGATACACTGCTCGTGCCTCTACAGCGCAGGGAAATTGATGGAAATTCACTGATGCTCAGCTTTCCGAGGAGCTTCCTGAGCTGTTTAAGCTCTATAAAAAGCGGGATTTTAAAACATATATAAGGGTAAATGCCTTCGGTAAGTGCGAGGGCTCTGGACACCACTCGGGCGTTCGGCCCTGCCACCTTCGCCAGCCCGGCTGGAACCCTACGGGCTTTAGGAAAAGCGCAAAATGTGAGTATATCCGAAAGGATTTATCAGTCCTTGTATGCTTGCTGGGCTTTTTGCTGTCTTACCTAACCCCTGTCATGTAATTTAATTAAGTTTGTTTAATTTATTTTTTAAAAAAATGCATGTGGGACTAGTAAACTTAATTAAAAAGAAACATTGTTAAGCAGCCTGATACAGCTATAATTTGATTTAAAGTACTGGATGATACCAACATTATAAATGTAAACCGATACGCCTTTTTTAAAAAAAAAAAAAGATCTAAATGGAATTTAAAATACTTCTTCGTTTGCAGTGGGCTTTTTGAGCTGGGGTTAATCGCGAAGGCTTTCTTCCTCCTGGTCTGTGGCTGTAGGGCTTTTTTCAAAAATATTTCACCCTCAAACAGATTACTGTGGGATCATTTGTGCTTTGTGTTCTTCATACGAGCCAGGTTTCGATACCTTCGTTCATGTAACGCAAAATCCTGACGGCCCAGCAATCGGTGCCAGAGCTCCCATTGATTTCAAAGGTTACTGGGACATTAGGGATAATTTAGATTTGTTTCTGGAGTGATCTCCTGGATTTCAGAGGAGAAGTTTCCAGCCAGCACAAGCCAAAGAGGCAGAAGTTGTCATCAGAACCTGTTTATAAAGCTATTATAAACGTGCTACATGTAATGCAGTGCAATATAACACATAGTAGTGCACGATGAGCCTTGCATTCCCATCTTTCCCTGATGCTTTTTGCTATTTAAATCTAAGCGAGTCCATCTCCTCACGTTCAGCAGCCCTCAGAAACAGATGCTGGGAGTCGGTGGATGCTTCAGTCAATTTGTCTCTCCCACACGGTAAAGTCCTGATACCCCGTATTGCCCCCGTCCAATCCTTCCGAAATCTCCCTGCTAGGGTCGGGCTGGGCCAGGGATTCACTCTTAAGAGAGAGAAAAGTCTTCAGAAGCCTGAAAACTGTCCCCAGCGTCACGGTACCGGTCGGGTAGCGGTTTCCTTCGCTGCCGAAGGACGGAGCTGGCTGTAAGGGCTGATGCTGAACGACACCGACTTTCCTCCCCACCCATCAGGCGTTCGCAAAACTATTTGCTAATTCGATACGTGAGCGAAAAGGCTTTTTTCCCAGCAGCGAGGTTATTCTGTACGAGTTGCTGGTTTTAACCTTTTCTCTGAATTATTTGCAGAAACATTCAAGACAGGCCAGGAGGTGGCTGGATGGTGGGAACCACGACTTTACCTTGCGGAGCGAAGGTAAATGACACGTAATCATTGGAACCGGTTATTGGCTTTGCCATCCGCACCTTTCCGGAGCTGGACAAATCTACGGGTGCAAAGGTTGCACCAGCGCAAGTTATGCACAAACTGCCAACAGAAGAGGCCAAATCAAAGGCGAATTATTGAACAGATGATAAATAGTGGGACTATCCCTAAGTGTATTTTGTAGTTTGTTTTCATAAGCTGTGGGTGTAACTGTTCTGACGCCACGAGGCAGTAGACTCACGGGCAGACTTAATGCAATTCCACTTATTTTAATTTAAAAAATGAATACATATAAAAATCTCAGTTGAAAAGATTGCAGTCATTATACTTTCCCCTTGGTTTTTTTTTTTGCCGGTTTCTTTTGCCTTTAATAATGAATAACAATCGTATTTTCCCGTCCTTGCTTTTAAACCTCCAGCAGGAGGGGAGGAGGACGTGGCCGACAGAGGCAGAGGAAAAGCCGAAATCCAAGAGATGGGAAACAAACTGCTGAAAGTGAAAAATATTATTTTTCGTCAACCACGCTTGATTGCAGTGATCTGAGATGCAACTGTAGGCACAGAGGCCAAGCCAGAAAGCATTACAGGTTTAATTTAACTTAACTTTTAAATTTAACTTTCTTTCTTTAAACTTAAAACTTCACGTAACTTTATAACTGAGAAACTGTCCAAGAGCTTCCTGCAGCAGCGGCGGCTCTGGCACGTGCGAAACGCCAGCATGAGGTTTGCAGGTTTCTCGGTAGTAGGAGGTATTTAATATTACTTGCTGAATGGAGACCTTGATAAATGAAGGCTTTTCTTTTTGTCTTGCAAATTATTCCCAATGTGGTCCTGATTTTTGTGAAAGTAAACAAACTGAGATAGTTTTCAAACTAGGGTTTGTTCGCGCATACACGAACCGCCAGAAATTTGCTGGCTGGTTTGTGAGAGCAGCCGCCTTCCCCAGAACAGGCAATAAACCCCGCGGCCCCGCAGCCGAGCCCAGGGACCGAGTCACAGACCTGATACCCCGTTTGCGATCATTCAACTCTATTTGCCAGCCACGGAGACAAGATTTTTTTCGTATTGATTTTTTTACTAATCCTCCCACTCGCATTTTATTGTTGCCGTAAGTTACAGGGAAAAAAAATCCCAGTGCTGTGTTTTGAATATTTATTCCCTGCGATTTGGTGGAGTACAGACACACTCCTTATCTCACGGCTATAGCCTGCATTATAACAATTAGAGGTTAACACATTTTTCAGTCCTCTTACCTCCAGACTCCAGCTGCCCGGAGAGGGTAATACAAACCACATTGAGCTGGGCCAGGCAGTGCCACGGTAGGGATGGCTGCGTGTCTGCAAGCGGCCTCAAAGCCGTGGCCGGTTTTTCAGACAGGGAAACGATCGCTCCGAGGCAACTGGGATTCATCATCCACAGCTAATTGAGCCCTGGCGGGAGCTGCCCCGGGAGCAGGAGGGTTCCCGTCTGCCGCCTTTCTCCGTCGGGCAGAGAGCGCTGGCAGCACCTCCTGATCCCATCTCCGGATGGGATGCTCCTGCTCTGAGCACCGCTCGCCCCCGAGACGCTCGGAGAAGGGCAGTGGCTCTGGTGCAGCTCCCCGCCGGTCCCCACCCCACCGCTCCGCTCTGCCCAAGCGCTGCGTAGTGCCAGAGGAGCGATGCTAACAAACCCCCCCGCCCCGTGAAAGTACGTTGAATAAAAGGCTTGAGCTCTTCCCTGCCCTCCAACAACAACGCAGCGCTGCAGCCGAAGCTTTCGCGACTCCTCAGTGGTTCCCTGAATTTGCTGCTTCTGGGGTAGGTCGGGATGGGGAATTGGAGGATGTGCAGCGCAGAAGCACTGGGTATCATCAGTGCTGAGCTTTGTCATGTTTTCCAGTGAACTGGATTAATTCCGTTCAGTACGGAAGTGCTTTAAGTTTGTGGAATGTGGGACAATAAAAGCCAGCAGATGCACGAAGGTAGGCAGAAATCCAGAAAAAAAATACAGTCCATCTCCCTACATCTTATAGAAACTCCCCTGCCCTTACACGTGTGATCCGCTACTGGGTCCGCCGCTCTCAGGAGGAAGGGAAGGCGGAGGGAAGAGTGAAGTCCAAGTGCATGGGAGCCCACGGGGTGACCCCCGGGGGGGCTGTGGCTTTGGGCCGGGGTTGGTGCAGCTCCTGCCACACTGCACCGGGCGCTGGAGCATCTGCTGTGGTCGTCGGCTCTGGGGAACCTCCGTGGGGCTTTGGTGCTCTGACCAAAATAGCGGAGGTGTCAAAGCCACTCATCGTCAGCGGCACAGGGCGTGGTTTACGTTCTGGGATAAGACGCATTTTTAAAGGGTGTTTTTTCAAGCCAAACTACTTTTCCTGGCAGCGTAGGAGCCGTCCAACCTTCTTCTGCCTTTGGTGGCCCTACCGTAGGAGAAGCGAAACCCGCTCTGTCGCTTGGTTTAATGCCACGCTCAGTCCTAAGCCTTCAGACATGGGGTCGCTAATGAATTACCAATTATATTTCAATGTAAAATGTCCACCAGGTTCCCTGCAGTGCACTTCTGCAGATGGAGGGGCTCTTTACTCCGGTAACTAATGGGCACAGACAGACTTGAGCAGCACTGAAAGGTAATATCACCCCCAAATACAACCAGATGTGCAAAAAATACACAACTTTTCGATGGATAAAACTTGCTGCAGAGCCAAAACCCGACTCAGCTGCTAGTTCCAGGTCTTGAGGGTTAGGAAGAGGCAAATTTTTCGTGCGTGAGCTATAACCATAACTCAGCCTTCTGGCCAAGAGCGGCAGGGCAGAGTATTAACGAAGGCAGATGCTCCAGACCAAGGTCCTGGTTTGGGTTCCCAGGGCCGTGGTGCGCAGAGGCACCTTGGCTATGAGGATTTCGGGACTCCGACCAGTGTCTCTTCTGCCTCCTGACAAGGCTTCTCAGGGACGTTGTCCCCATACTCCTAATTTTAAATTGCAGCTTACCTAAAAATAAAAAAGCAAGGCAAGGAGCTAAGATCGATGTATTGCACATAACAAGGAAACCTATTTTGTCCCTTCCAAATCTTCCCATTCTGCAGCGTTAGCTCCAACGAAGGATGGAAAAACTCTTCGCAGATCATAGCAGCCCTGGCCGGAGCGGAGGATTTTACCTTTCAGACAGGAAGATCTTTCCTCTAGCACCTACACGCTTGACTTGCTTTGATCCTGGAGACCTTAGACAGAAAACGATAGCTGGTAAGCACGGGTCCATGTCCACGATGGCTCTGGTGAACCCCAAGAGTGTGCGTGGGGTCTCGGAGCTGGGACAGAGCAAGCTGATGGAGAAACGCCACGGGAACGGTGCTGGGTGAGGGTGGCAGACCCCGGGCAAGGGCTTGGGGAGCCCAACCGTGGGATGGGGCACTGAGAGTCCAGGAGGGGATGCTCCATGCAAGCCAAGAGCCCCGTCCCCCACTGAAAGCCAACGAATGCTTGGCCGGAGCCAGCTCCACCCCGAGCTGCAGCTCTCCCACCAGCCTTCCCCGCCTCACCTTGTTTTTACATTACTCGAGGACAGAGCTTGTTTTTTCAGAGCAAATCCCCTGCTAATGTTGCTGGGATTTGAATTTATGGCCACAGGAGGTGTTGAGCCACCAAGCCAGATGGTTATTTGCTAATTTTGATGGTTTGGAGTGGTTTTTGGATCTCAACAGAACTCTCCGCATTTGCAAACAAGAGAAAGCCATAGGTTGAACTGTTTCGTCTATTAAATCATTGCATGGTTTTCTTCTTCCCTTATTGAAAAAGATCGTTTGATTTTTGGCTGTATAATTTACAGTCCACAGCCTGTGACCCAGTGCAGCCAAAAGGAAACTTTGGAAAGGGAGATAATACCGTGGAGACAGATTTTCCTCTTCTCTGAGCTGAAATTCCTCGTGAAGCTGAAGCTTGTTGACCAGTTGGCTAACGCTGTGTTTCTTCTGCTCCAGCAGCACTAGCCATAGACAGACTTCTCTGACAGACTTTATATAGCAACGACCTCTACATTAACATGCGCGGATTGCATTTACTTATTTTGCACAACTCGGTGCTATTGGGTGGCAAGTCAATCACATTTATTTATTACTCTAAAATTAAAACCAGAAAATAATATCCATCATCCCTAAGGGGATACTTGAAAAAGTAGAGTTTCACCCAGCTTTGCATGGAGAGTTCATGCGTTTTTAATTTCAAACACAAAGAATATATAGCTTGGTCGGGGGGGCTGACATCACCCTCCTTAGAAAATTTCATGTGATTTTTTTTCTTGTTTTTAAAGCTATTATTTTACATATCTGCCGACAGATATTTGTATTGGCAGATCTTAGGAAATATTAAGATTGTATCTTTTCTGTTTAATTTCCAATGTCGCTTCCTAAGCAAAGTGCAAGCTAACAACTCAAAACCATACGAGTACTTCAAAGATGAGCGAAAGCTTCCTTGCAACCCTTTTGATTTATTGTCTTTCTCCCCAGTGCATCAGCCCATCCATACTTTTATTCTCATCCCTCTATATTTGCATTTACGGCAATAAATAAGCCGCAATAACCGAGGATAGAATAGCAAAACAAAGCTGAGTTTCTCTGCAGCCGGTCAATCTCTCCCAGGTGTGGGCTCGGTTTAAGGCCAGAGTTTGCGTTTATCTTTCCAGACAGGGAGGGATGGAAAAGTCTCAAACCTGTCTTGGGGCCGACTCCTCCAGCAAAGTGCTGGTGGTGCGGAGGCGGCGGCGGCGGCGGCGGTGGAAAGAAATCAGTCGAAACCAAACAGTTGGAAAAGCACTCTGCACCAGAACGAGTGGGACCGGGGATAAATCATCACGTCTTGTTTGGGCCCACCTTGTCTAAGCCCAGTGAAGGGGGGAGCAAAGCTTGCTGCAGACATCAGGATTTGGGGAGGTAGAAGAGCGAGCCCCAGAAACCTGCCACTTCTGCAGGAGTAAACCTGAATGTCCCTGGGCAGGACTGATTTTCCAAGCCAACCTCCAGAACAGGTTCTTGGCTGCGCCGTGAACGGCACCGCCTGAGGCCACGGGACCCCCCCCGGCGTCCCCGTCCTGGCCCAGCCATCGCCGGCCACGGGGCTGCCTCCTCCCGGGGCATCGCTTCCTTACGGAGGGAGCACAGCCTCCGCGGGGATTTTGGCAGCCGGTACAGGGGCAGACGGGTCTGTGATGCTGCTGGGGCAGCGACGGTAAGGGAGAGGCAGCTATTGCAGCCTGTTAAAGGAGGTGCAGTACCGACCCCGGTAGCGATGACCATTCATTCAGGTGGGCTTTGCAAGCCCGACCCTCTCTGGGACATGTGTTGTTGCTGCTGTGGACCCTCGTCCTCCCTGGCCCCAAATCTTGGGAGGCTTTGGCCCGTTTTTGCTTTCAGAGCAGACGACGTGATCAAGGCCCTCAAAGGACCTTCCCCCCAAGCACCAGCACCGAGGGGATGTCTCAGGGTACCCCGTTACTATTTGAAGTGAAGCAAACCAGAATATAGGCGGTTTTTTGTAAAAATAACATCAGCTTCCTCTTTAGAGAGGCTTTTTGCCCTCAGGTTGCTGCCTGTGAAAGGGCTCGCTGCTGGTAGGGCCCCGGTTGGGGTTCCCAAGACCCCGGGGTGCTCCATGGCCGGACCCTGCGGGGCCCCGGCGCCAAGCGGGGAGCGCAGGAAACACGGCCCCGGGTCTGCCCGGCTTCGCTCCTGCCCGGGAATATAGAATAACTCAATATCATCTTCCCCGTAACTATTTTAATTTCACTTCTCCTGTGTGGTTTCCCTGGCAGCTAAACCGAGAACTCTGGCTTTTCCCTCCCTATACTCCACTGGTGGGAAGAGCGGGGGTGACCCTGGGGACAGGGGGTCCCACTGCTCGCAGGGCTCACGCTGGGTCACCCTCTCTTCCCCCGGAGCTCCTCCCCATGGTAAAGCCGGACGGGATACATTTTAGTGCCATTCTAAAGGTTTTCTGCTTCGTCCGTGTGGTTAATTTTGCCCTCTCTAAATCCCCTATTATTACACATTCTTTAAGTATTTTCTTTAAGTATTATGAGAAAAGTTCAACACGGCAGGAATTTTTCCCTTTGCCTAGAGGGGGGAAGGGTCCGTGTCTTGGTCTTATTTCTCAGCTCTGGAGAAGTCATGATGAAGGGAAGGTGGTGGGAAAGCTGCTCGGTGGGCTGGCTGGGCTGGCAGGGGCTTCCCAGGCGGAGGTGGTTGGAGAAGGGATGGAGCAGCTTCTCCTCGCTCTCGCACGACCACCAGCCAAAAGCCAGGAGCCGGGCTAGGAAAGGCGACCCTAAAAATGTTCCTCACAGCGCAGAGCCAAAGAAATCTTGCTTTTCCAGAAAATATTTTGAGGTTGCAGTGACGTATCTGACAGAAGCCCCCGTTACGCAGCCCCAGCCACGTTGGCGGTCCCGGGAAAGCTCTCAACGGGGCACGAAACTGCAGCCAGAGCTGCCGGAGGAAAGTCCTCGTGGTGGCCTGTCACATCTTGGTACCAGAGATGAGCAGGGTGGTCTCATCCTCGCCCCGCCGGCAAGTGAGCAGTACCGACCCCTCCTCGACTTCCCTGGCCGTGGTGGCGAACACCACCAACCCTTCTCTCATCATGAGTCTCCTAATTTGATTTAACTCTCCCCGAATGCTGTATGTATTGTTTTTACTTCGCTGAATCATTTCCTTAAAGTTTAATCCTATTCCCTGGGCAGCCTTTTTGGGGGCTTATGTAAAAAATAACATAACAGAGATTTATTTTAATGTAGCTTTAACTAATGCAGCGCACGTGGCGGTGAAGAACCTCCTTAAGAGGTCAACCGACCGAGAGACTTCAACACCGGCAGTCCACCGCCGTGAGGTGGTCGGTTCTTCCCCAGACCTGCCATTTTTGCCATGGAATTAATTCGGGGTGTTCCTGAGAGCAAGGACGGGCTGAACCGTGCCGTCACCTCCTGCGTCGGTCGTGGCAGGCTTGGCCCGGAGGGGGAAGGAGAGCACACGCTGTCGCACCGCGCCGGGGTATAAGAGCAGAGGTTTTTCAAAGTTCGTTACGGGCAAAATGAGATGGAGAATGAAATTAAAGCTTTGCTGTGGGACTGGACATTTGAGAACGTAAGGGAAAACAATCTCCTAAGCGCTGTTATAAGCTACTCCGGGTGTTTTCTGCCAAGATTTACTTAGTCTTCAGGAGTTTCTCTTTAAAAGATTGTTTTTTAGGAAAAAGAAATATTTGTTAACCCATTGATAAGTAATTAGTTAATGACTCATATGAAGTGGTAGTTACATTTACAAAACTGAAAGCTGAATATTGCAAATTCCAGTTCCCGTCGAACCCAAACCAGCGTTATTTCAGCCCGCGGAAGGGTTATTCAGCTGACGGTCACATCCACTCCAGCTGCAGCCTGGGTATTAGCCAGAGCATTTAGGAATTGTTTTATTATGGCTTTAACACAGTCCCATAATGAACCTTCCACCCCTTTCCTGTGTTGATAGTGGCAGCTGTTTGTGGCACACTGTATCATCCATAATTTTATTTTTTTTCTTCCAAGAAAATGATATTATTTGCACGTCGGACTGTTAGTTACTAGCTTGCATTTCTTCAGTGTCAGGTTTATCCCTATTAGATTTGAGGCAGCACGTACGTTTATATTTACAACACAACAAGCAAATAGGCTGGGATCTGAAAAAATCGGATTATTTACTAGTAACGGTAAGGTTGGGAAACGGAAAAAATGCAGACTGGACTGTGAGTCCTGGAATAAAAATTAGTAGCATGTGCGAATGTGGTTGAATCAAGCTTAAAGTACATTCTTACAGGAGAGAAAAGATTTTGAAAGGGAAGATGTGAGGACAGATGTGGCTGGTGCCACCAAGGCCGGGGTGGGGAGAGCACACGGGGGCAAGGGACCGGCCGGGGCTTCGCTGCTCGGCGGCCTCCGGCTGCGTCTCTGCAAAAGACGAGGAGTTACACCACCCGAAAAGATTGCTTAGAGTGCAGCCCACGTTACGTACGCCCAGCGGGGAGAGGAGATGCACCCACACCCATGTGCTGCCTGGAGCACGCGTCGCCTGATTAAACGCTGGTGAAGCAATCGCTGAGGCCGTGTTACGGGAGTCAGGGCTTGTTTAATGGTACACGACGACGCAGTGCTGCACCTTTCTGATTAGAAACTGCAGGTTTGGAAACCGTTTTTTTTTCCCCCAAATGCCAAAAAAAAAAAAAAAAGAAGAAAAAGAAAAAGATTTTCTTGCTGACGATTTGTGAAGCAGAGAACAAACAACCCGTTAGAACCGCAAATGTCCTAGCACCACATTTATACTTGCAGCTTTCTATAAATCTGTGACATATCAGGTGGAGATATAAAAGAGAAAAGTATTAGATGCATAATTGAGTGCAGGTGATATCAAAATATTACCGCTAAGCCACAAGCCAGGTTTGGTTTGGTTTGCTTTGGGTTTTTTGTTTTGTCTTGGTAAATGCAGAGTAAATCTTGGCAAAACCGAGCGCAGCTTGAACACAACTAAACCTCCTAAAGTCTGCCCCTAAAGTGGTCGGGAAAGTCTGTGTTTGGAATTTACCTGTGTGCCTTAACAGATTAATGGACAGTATTAAAAGCTCACTTTCAAGTTAAGCAAACATTTCTGGCATATTGTATAACACATGCTTTAAAATTAAGTTAGTTATTCTGAACTTTATGCCAAATGATTATTTGCTCGATTTTCTGATGACGGTAATACGTGACATACCATCACATAATTTGGTAAAGACAATAAGATTACAAAGCCCAAGAAGGGTCTGAGTCAGTCTTTGACAGATTAAAGCTCTCCAAGTCCCCTGAAAGCCCTTCTCTGACATATTAATTTGACCTAAACCCTCAAAATGTTCCTGATTATATCATCTCAATTGGGCTTTATTTTTGTTTTATTTTTTCATTGTAGGAAATTAAAAAGGGTTGGTTGATCCCCGGCCAAGTTCTTAAAATGTGTTGCAATGCAGAGGAAATAAAAGATTACTCGAAATACTTTTTAATAATATGTCATGTCAGCAGAGATAAAGGTTCACACTTAATGCCCTCAGCTGGCTTCCATCAGCGCCGGGGAGCGCAGCGTCAGTCCCGTCCGGGCTCCGGGAAGGACCCGCGGTTCACCTTGCTTTTAAATCATGAGCTTATGCTGTTATAATTATGAACACGTTTATGAAATTTGCCTCATTTCTCTTGGTAAGAGGAAATAAAGATCCGTATAGGTGGAGCGGGTCCTGCCTGGGGTGAGGGCAGAGCAAGATAACCTCCCAAAGTCTCTGCCCCTGCCCCGTTCTCTATCCATTTCTCGCGCCAGTGGATGGGGATGGCTGTGGGATAACACCCCAGAAGAGCCCCCCGAGGCAGGTCAGACACCCAAACGTGCCTCGTACGAAGGAAAAACCATGTCAGCCGGTTTTGGGGCTTTGCGGGGCCACCGCTGACGGACGGCAGTGGAAGGGCGGAGTAACACGGGGACAGAACCACCGTATGGTTCGGATTAGGACAGGACGTAGCTCGTCTCCGGATTTTGAGACACTTTGCGAAGGAAGAGCAGTACCGTTACCCTCGATAAAAGTTAAATCTAAAGCTCATCGGCGTCAGTCTCTCCGAAGGCCGCCCGAGGAGATGCCTGCGCTCCCTCCGGGGCCGGGGCTAGCTCCTCTCCTGCGTAACCCCAAGCTCGCACAGCTCTACAAAAGCCTGGGGAAGCAAATTCAAGAAGCATCCTTCTACAGACCTGTTTTACAGCTCGTGTACGTCTCTCCCAAGCGCCCCTATAAACGGTGTTGTCAGTTTTCCACCGCGAGTGCCGGAGGAGCTTAGCTGGCTCTTTCAGAGCCCCATGTACAGACAGGGATGCCAGCTTTCCCCTCCCGGATCAAGCCGCAGGCATGGTCCGAACCGGAGCTGGCACCGGGACCATGCGGACGGAGAAAAGTCAGCAGCTGGGAAAGCGGATGGCTTTCGACCAGGTCAGCACCCTTATCTGCGCCCATTCACTTCCTCCAAGGCCTTTTCCTTAGACAAACTCCTGTCCCAGTGAGGTATGCTGGAAGTTTCGTGTATAAATGTGTGTAAAAAAAAAAGTACAAGTGGTTGTAAATGTGTATCAATGTGCAAAGCCCGCCGTAAGCTGAGCAAGGAGCGCGCTTGGAGTGGGGATTTGAGGGCAGTGGTGTGAGTCTGGGGCATTTAAAACGCACGTTTGTCAAGAGCTGGGCCAGATAGCGGCTGCCTGACGTTCGGTTTTGGTTGCCTCCGCAAAGACAAGGCAGTTTTCGCTCTGCCGCCAGCCCAAGGCTTGGAAGAACGGGGCGCAGCAGGTCGCAGACCCGAAGAAATATGGCAAGAAATCCTGAAAAGTGAAACTTCTGAATAAATCAGTGTTCCCCTGAGACTCCAGGGGCCCTGGGAAGCGGGACAGGGAGATCTGCACCCCGTCCCCTGCCCGCCCCGAAGCCGCAGCGCCCTGCGGCCGCTCCCCCCACCCCACCCCCACCCCCCCCGACCTGCTTTCTCAGCTGGCCTGTGAATTTTATCCCTTTCCACATTTTTTTTTTTTTTTTTCCCCGTTAGGGCTCATCTATCCTAGCTGACCTCCCCGGTGCAGGGAAAGGCAGCGGGGCGAGGGGTGCGCAGAGGATGGGTGGGGGAGGCGGACACCCACCCTGCTCAGTGTGAACACCACAGCTTTCCCCCCCACCCCCGCCTCGAAAAAAAAAAGCCCCCCGCGCAGGGGCTCCCAGGAACTTCCAGAGTGGAAAACTGGGATTTCTGCCTCTAATTCAGCGCAGCTGCCTTGCTTTGAAGCGGAGCCGTGGAAACATCCCGGGGGTGATGCCAGAGCCGGGGGGTGGGCTGGGTGGGTGGGTTTGCTGCCTTTAAAAAAAACAACCAACCAACCAAACGAAAAAAAAAAACCACCAACCAAACGAAACCAAAACCGGGGGACAAGCCGGAATGCCCGTCCGGCGCTGCCGCCCAGCCCGGGGGTGACCCCGCGGAGGGGCCGCCTGTCACCGTCCCGTCGGGGCGGCCCGGCTTGGGCAAAGCCCCACCGCAGCCGGGCCTGGAGCTCGCCGGGGCGGCCACTGCAGGCACGGCTCTCCCTCTCCTTTAGTCTCTTTTTATTTCCCCTCTTCCTCCCCCCCCCGCCCTTCCCTCCTCCTTTTTCTTTTTTCTTTTTTTTTCCTCCCTTCTTTTTGTGCTGGTTCTGGTTAAACGTTATTTGCACTTTTGTTGGAAAAGTGGCCCCTAGTGTGCAATTATGTCAAATTTCTTTGAGTTTTACAATTTAATGGAGAACAGTAACTCTTTTATTGATCCTAGACGGGGCCGGCTCCTCTTCCCCCGCTCTTCCCCTCCCATCCCGC
>JAVKLA010000039.1:22398711-22435790 GCA_034782735.1 Sagittarius serpentarius | reverse complement strand
GGCGGTGGTGGTGGTCTTAAACCATTAAGATAATGGAGGTGGGTCCAGAAAACGAGCCGGCGGCCAGCGTAACCTTTGGGGAAGCCGATTCCGCGTGTTTTCGGCCCAAACTCGCGCTACCATCGGTTCGCGGAGCAGAGCCCTCGCCGCGGGAAGAGAAGGGTAACGGGGCGGCAGAAATCAGACCGGGGTGCGCTGCAAAAAAACCAACAGCCGAGTATGCAGGAGCCTGGTTTAGGGTCGGGTTGTTACGGCTTTGGTCCTGTTGCGCTAATAGTTGAGAGTATTAGCTCAAAAGGCGGTCGATGATGACGGGCGGGGTCTTCTGCAGCCGGCTGCTTCGGGGCCGGCAAAGGCGTCGTGCGAGAGAAAAGGAAAACAGTCCCTGTGTAGGATGTGGCAGTCCCACCGGCCGTCACCTCCGCAGGAAGGCAGGGAAGGGGGAAAAGTTTTTCGGGGAAAACCATCTCCCTCCGCCGGAGAAGGGCCCATGGGTCTCTTGAGCCCTTTTCCAGGGGAAAAAAAAAAAAAAAAAAAGAGGCTTTTTGGAAGTCTTATTTGAAAACTGATTACTCCTAGCGCCGAAGGGAAAAAAAAAAAAAACAAACAACAAACCAAACCTAACAGAAACAGAGCCTTTGCACGCTGGAGCGCTCCAGTTTGGGTTTGAAGTCGCCGGTTTAACTCTTCGTTTGTGTTAGGAACTCTTCAAAGTGTTGGGGTACAGCAAATCACTCCTGTCGCTGCGGGGAAACGCGGCAGAAGTCGCGGCAAAAATCCCGGCGGTACAGGCGCAGAAATGCGGAGACTTAAAAAATCAGGCGCGGGAGAAATTAAGAGGTTTATCGGGTTGTAAAGAGAACTAGATTTTTCTTTTCTTATTTTTTTAATTTAGAAAAGACTTTGCGCAAAAAGCGCCTTCTGAACCCGTTTCGCAGGCTGTGATGCAGGACCGAGGAGAGGAGCTGACGGATGGGCTGTGGTGGGGAATGAGAGAACAGCAACTGCCTTGATTATTGTACAGATGCTAAAATATTCGGGCTTCCTGGGATTTTTTTTTTTATTTTTTCTTTTTTTTTTTGCTGGTCTTAATGTAATTGGTGTTTTTCTTCAGAGTTAATTTCCTGGACCGATGTGGATATAACAAAATCTCCAGTTCCACTAATAATAAAACTGTATTTCTGAAGAAAAGCTGAAAAATAGAAATCCCGAAGCCCAAAAACCAGACGGTAAATTAAAAGAAAGCACGAACGATAGGCTGAAGAAAAAAAAGGGCCATAAACTTGGGATTTTTAAGCCTAATAGAAATGGCAGGAAGAATCTGCTCCTTGAGCTGCTCTGTCCTCCCCACTGCGATCCCCGTTCCCGAGCTTGTACTGGCAGTCGTGTGCTGGTTTTCCTTAGGGAACCCTGAAGCAGATACTAACGCTCCTTTGCTCTGCTGCAGCTGCATAAGGGACTCATTTGCTGCCTCGCACCCACACCTATCGGCTCGGTCACATCATCTTACATGACCAGAAGTCCCTGAGTCCTGGGAGGACGTCAGGACGTGTACGTGGGGAGAGGACCGGATCCCTGCCCCGCATCCCCTCCTGCTGATGTCAGTACTGAAACAGCCGCTGACATCAGCGGGGAAGGGTGAGACGTCGGAGCCATAAAACATTCCCGGATTACTGCGACTAGGTGCCGCCTGCTCATTACCCAACCTGTAAGACAGTCTGCTTGCTGGGAGTTTGCAAAATTAATTTGCTCCGCATCCAAAACCTTTCTAGTTTTTTAAGGTTTGATATACTAGCAGATACGGCTTGGTTATACTGTTGATTCCGTGTTGCTGATTGCATGTAAAGTCTGACCAGATCACATCCGGAGAGTACGTCACTTGGAATTAAATGTAAATAGAGAAAAACACAGAGCAAAAAATGGATCCGCATTCCCTTCCTTCCTTCCTTCCTTTCCTGGTGACTTTGGTAAGAAATGAAAATAAAGGGCGGAGGGGGGAAAAACCCAACCCTCTGGAAGAATGTGGTAATGAGTGTGCAGCAGAGACATACGGCTCTTAAATGGCGCTAGATGAAACCGGCATCTGTTTAGCACCGGGGCCGGCCGCCCCGGAGCCCCATTCCCACGCCAGAGCAGCCGCCGCCTCTTCGGTTTTGCCCTTGCCGTTGCTCCGGAGGAGCGGCGAGCCGGTGCCGAACAGCGATGTTCTACACCAGCGGCCTCGGCAGCGCTCACGCCTGCGAAGCGAGCCGGTGTCGCTTTTCTGCAAAATTATGAAAGCGTTCATTGATTCGTTTCAGAAAGGAGAATGTTAACACGACATGTGCATTTGAAGTTTCTGGAGACACCTCTAGTATTCACGGGTATGTTTCAAATTGCATGGGAAGCCAAGTCAAATTAGGCAATTCCTGTGAGCGGGAAGGTGCAAAAAAATTCTCCATCAGGCTGAATAAGTTTTTTTGTTCTTACATACAAGGGGAAAAAGCTGCTGGTAATATGCGCGAAAAATAGGGAACCTAAAATAGCAATGGTGTACGTATAACGGGAGAAGGTTATCGGTCGTGTAGCGAGGCACAGACTCGGCAGGTACCTCTGTGCGTGGAGCTGAACTTCGCAGTTGTCCCGGTCAAATGAATGGGGTTAGGTACGCGTGAACGTTGTCCTTAGGTAAGTGCCAAGTAACAACAACAGGTAATTTATGGACAGATCTTCCCATTTTCCAGGAGCTGATTTGTGGAGCGGGCTTGTGCTTGGATGGACACCGGCGGCAGCACGGAGACGCGGAGCGGGAGCAGGAGTCCTCCAAGGAAGGGTTCCTTGGCTGCGAACATCAGTTAGCCCAACCTGGACGATTTCTGTTTTCCTTTTCAGGTGGGAGCTCCAGTTCCTCGCCAGTGACCTCCAGCGGCGGGACGCCCTCTCCCCTCAACCCCCTGCTCTCTCCATCGTGCTCACCTCCTACGTTTCACTTGTCGGCGAGCAACATTGGCGTGTCGTGCCCTGAGACCTACCTACACAACCTCAACGTGCCCCTCTACTACAAGATTTGTCCTACGAGCTTCTTGAGACAGCAGTCTCTCATCTTCCCAAGCCATGAAAAACTGGGAGGCACCAACCCGCATCTTTTACCCCACGTCATGGTGGATATGCCAAAACTATCTTCCCTCGGCATGACCAACCTGAAAAATGCTAAAGCTGAAGACTTAAATGGGCAATGTCTACAAGTACCCAATTCTGCTAGTCAAATGCTGTATGGATTACACGCATCTGGAAGCATTTTCCCATCAAGTCCCATTGCTCGGGAAGCACTTAATTGTTCTTTACATCCTCCATATGGCTTGTATGGTTATAACTTCTCTGTGCCATCTAGACTGATAAATGCAGCAAGCCATTTCAAAGTGAGTGACAGCATTCCGGCCTCTTTGAGAGACGGCAGATGTAATCACTCTAACTGGCACCCGACAATTAACCATTGCCTTTAGTGGAATTATATAATATTTCTAAGCATTGATATGTAAAGCAAGCCTTTCCTTCCTTCATACCCAAGGGCTTGCTAGTTATCGACTATGAAATACTGCATGGTACAGGAGCGGTGTGTCTCGGCATTTAACTTTTTTTGTGGGCAAACGTGTCATGTTGTTGGGAGGGTGGCGGAGCTGGGAGAGTGGAGCATCTGAGATGATCCACAGCAAGGTGATAGATACCTTTTGCTAATATTTATGTCATGGTTGTAGGTTAAGAGCAAAAGGTACAGTCACCTTTTTCATATTTGCACTCTGAAGTGGGAACGTAGACGTATACATTTCTACAAATATGTTTTCCTGAAACTCTCTATCTAGCTTGCCTTTAGTTAGCTCAAAGCCCTAGTGAGCTTCTGCTCACCCCCCCTCAGTTTTTCCACTAATTTCAAAGGGACTATTCGAGACCTTGAGTCAGCAAAGGAGCCGAATTTGGCCAAGCGCTCGAGCATGTTCTCAAGTTCCCTTGGCTTTAACGGGTCCCGAATTAATGACGTGGAAGTGCCTTGTTCTCCAGGACCCAGATGACTCGGTTATCAGAGTGGGGACGTAAAGCCAAGTATCTGCCGCCAAGGTAAAGAAAAGACAGGACAAAAGACGGATGCTTTCCTACCTTGTGGGGCAGAGAAAGAAAGTGGAGCCTGACGCAGGGGTGCCCCAAGAGCCCTCCTCTCCACGCTCCTGCGTCTGGCCATCTCCAGGAGGCGGTAGTGCGGAGCAGCACCAGCACTGACGGCGTGGTGGGAAGGAACCGGGGATGGGGGGGAGTCACACATCTCCCCCACGGCGAGACGGAGCCTTGCCGGGGATACACCTTGGAGAGCTGTGTGGGATGAAACAGCTCCAGGAGCCCCAGAGGACATTCCTCCTACCCAGCGCTTTCAGCCCCAGGGGACACAGAAGATCCCCCTGGGATCGCATCCGCCAGCCTGTGCCCGAGGAAGGGGCAGGGATGCTCCCGGCTTGGTCCCGTGGAGAACGCAGATCCTTTCCGGAGAGTTACAACTCTGCGGGCCCTGAAAAATGAGATTTTCGCTTCCTTCCAAGAGTCCTGTTTGTTTTATTATAACCTGTGGATATTCTTGTTATTCCTGTAAATAATCTCTGGCTCCCAAGGGCACAATATAACTCGCAATAAATTAGGGCACAGCTTTTAATTCTTTATTTGACTGGTGCTCAGTCCCTACCTGAAGCCAAATTTATTACTTGATCTATGACAGAGATTTGAAAATAATGCTTGACTAGGACTGGCTGCATTTTGGGACTAAGGTAAGGGAATCCTGTATTTACAAATATAACACAGCACTACATAGGGATTAAGCGCAGTTTTAAAAATCAAAATCGGTTTTATGTTCATCCCTAACAGACAAGAAATTAAGAACAGAACAAGCAATGTCAAAAGCTGTTAAAATAACAAAAAGTCACTCTTTTACTTTCATGAGACTCTCCTAAAAATCAGACAACACTGGTTTCCCTAATTTACCTGCTCTGAGAGTTCACAGAGCCCCCAGTGGTACCAGTATGAAGCGGTGGGCCATGCTTGCCCTGCTCCATGGTCTGTACAACTGTAAAAATGAACAAACCTGCTTTCTCGTGCTGTTTCTTAGCAGTTTATCTCACTATTTTTATTAAAAAAAAAATATATCTTTTTTTTTCATTTGGGAGTCCTTATTTCCAGGCCATCCCTCGTCATCGGTGGTGGCCGAGTTCCCGCGGGCGAGTGCGCTGCCGGGGCTGGGACGGGCTCTGCAAAGCCCTGCAGATCTCCGCTCCCCCTGGGCCGAGTGACCGAGTACCGGCCCCCACATGTGGTTATACTTTTGGGGAGCTGGAAGGCTCTTCCAGATCAGTCACGGATTCGTGGGTGGATGCAATGGGTAACTTCCAATTTTCCAAATATTTGCGGTTGTATAAGATATTCCAGAGTTGCTGGCCATGAGCTGGTGATCCAAAAAATCAATGTTTGTCTAGTTAAAAACATGACTGATAATGACTAGAATGGCTATTTGCAGTACGGACAATTTTACGGCCACAGATACTTTAACTGAGATCAGATAAATTCCATCTGCTACAGCTGAGCAAATGCTCTCTTTGACGGGACCCATCTCATTCCTACTTGGAGCACGTCTGCAAACGGGCGTGGGGCTTCCCAGAGGTGCCTGTTTATTCTGTGCCTTTTGGCATGGGACTACAAACCCAGCATCTGGGTGATATGCTCCAACAGCCGTGCTCAGCTAATTCCAGCGGAATTGGGTTGGGTTTCGATGCGCCTGGTCCTGTAGGATCCCGGTTTTCGCCACCCTCCCTGATCACAGCCACGTGGAAAACACACCCAGAGCCTGGTCCCTGCAAGGGATGTGGGACACCGACACCCGTGTCCCTTGGGTGCTGGCGCCGAGCTCCAGGGAGGATGCGGTGCTCCTCGGCGTGGGTGAGGCAGACGCAGAAATACCAATTCCCTCCGTAGGAGAGGTCAGCACGGCATGAGAGACACTGCCAGCTCTGGGCTATCCGAGGTTGTTTTCTATCTCCCTTGCTTTTACCTCCTGATTTTATCCTTTCAAAAATCACGGTAACGAATGAAAAGGACGGCGGAGGTATTTTCAGGCCGTAGCTCTCCGTCCTGATGCCCCCGTGGTCACCTCAGACCCAGCCAAGGCTCCCCGACCGTCCCGGCACGGGAGCGTTTCCCATAGACGCAATGGTAATTCAGCTGAATCGCTCGCCCTCTGACCCAGACCGTTCTACTTACACGAGAAAACCCGTGCTCAGAATCGTGGATAACCTGCACCCTGCTTTCTAGGGGTGCGTTTGAAAACGGCTGCTGGTGGGAGGTGGGTGGCAGAACTCGAGAGAGTAAGTCAGCATAATAAATCCTTATTCATTAAATGTGAAACTGGGGGAACCGAGGTCAGTATTTCCAGCGGCACCACGTGCCTGTAAATACAAATACATTACACGCCGCTTTGGACTTCTTCCCGTTAACATTATTTGGAAACCTGCGGCAATGGCAAAAGTTCACAGTTCTTTAGACTTAGTGGGTGAATACAAACATCAACCCAGTATTACGGTGCTATTTTTAAATGGGAACAGGGAGGAAATAATCAAAGATTTTTTGTAAAGATTAAGCCTGCTGAACAATCTTAGCTGTTAGTCATTCGACTTTTCCCAAGAGGAGTTACTCGGGAATATCTGATCCCATTTATAGCGCTCGGCAAAGAAAACCGGCCGTACCAAGGGCACCGTGTCTGTGCTTGACGCTGGGCCGTGGGACGGGCTCGGTGCTCACGCACCGGGAGGCTGATTTAAAAATCAAGGAGACAAAAAAACCCCCGGCGCTAACGTTTTTAATCAAGGTGCAGTTTACTATCCAGTTTCACCCAAATTTAATACATCTATTGGAGAAGGCAAATGTGTAGGGGGAGCGTCGGACGTAGCTTTTTCCGATCGAAGTGCCTTGGTTTACATTTGATCTTCTGAGGTTTGGTCTGTAATTAGATGATAATTTGTATCACAATTATGCAAAACAAACGAGGATTGGATAGCAAGATAGACCAGAACAAATAAGCACCCAGAACATTTGAAATGCATCCAGTGGTAAAACGATGTACATGTGTGGCTGGGGCCGGGGGGGACATGCTGTTCCAATAAAGCTTTCCCCAGAAAGGGAAAAGGCCGGTATCGGTTCCTACAAAAGTTTCAAATGCTCATGTTTACAAATTTGTATTGCACATTAATATGTAAACACACGCTATTGGAAACAGATGACTCGGCAATATTTACGTGTCCTTTCTTCTTAGTTCTGGGTGTCTGTCTGTCTCCCAGAATACACAAAATGTGCAGTGACTCTTTTAAAACACGGCTCAGAAGGCTAAAGTAAGAGGTACGGTATCCGAAAACATCATTTTAAAATCACCGGTGCCGCGGCGGCTCTCCCGGCCCCTCGGTGTGTTTTGGGTGCTGGGTGCAGGGGGGATGCGTCCCCCGGCTCCTCCCGGGGCTGTGCTACGAGCCCTCGATGGCCGGAGCCACGCTCCGCGGTGCCGCAAGGGATACCTCATTCCGCGGCGTTTCAAGTAAAGTCATTTTGCGACGGAAAAGGAAAAAAAAAGACACCTTCCCTGCAATCCGTACAGAAGCTTGGGACTTGTTAATCATCTTTTCTTTCACCCAGTGGTTTGCATTTTAGGATGCAAGCTCCGGGCACCCCTTTCTGTGCTCGGCTGCGGCTGTGCGAATGGCAGCCTCCCGGCCGCCGCGGAGTTAAAGCCGGTGTCAGGCAGCCTGGGCGCAGCCATCGAGGCTGTGGGGAATTAGACTGGCTGCAAGGACTTTTGCAGATGTTGGGTATTGCGCTGCAAGCTGCTCGTGCTTAACAGAGCTCTGCTCTCACCGAGCCCGTGCAGTTTCTGAATTTTACAGTTATTTATAAACCCACTTCTCCTCTGTGTCCCCTCGGTGACATTCACAAGAAGGACCTACCGTCTCCTTCCATACATCAAACTATTTCCTCCCAGACTGCTTATCCCAAAGCACCAAGTTTTAATTTTATTGTAGCAATTAAGTACAAGAAGTAGTCCAGGTTTTGGGAAGGACGCCTTGAGCTTATAAATCAAGCGACACAAGCCAGCAAGTAAAACTCAAGACCTTTCTGGAGAGGAAAACACCAGCGATAAGGGAGAACCCCCAGGAAAAATAATATTTGCTGTCTAAGGAGGCAGATCCTGAACAAAACCAGAGACGGGGGCGGGGGCTCAGGATGGCTTCTAGCTCTCTGAAGTCTGAAGATATATTAGATGCACTAAAGAGGTTTTCAGATATTTTCTCTTATTTTAAAAGCCTCACTCGTTCGGGTTTTTAGAGAATGGCTTTTTGGAGAAATTCACCTTTTCCTTCTTGGCGCTGGCTCCAGATCTCATCTCTGAGCTGGGTCCCAGCTCCAACAATTTCCTCCGGGCCCTGCCCAGCAGCTGGGAGCACTTAGCAGCTCATCCGCCCCGTTGGGCTCACCTGCGGGAGCGAGTCCTGACAGGTCCATCTGCTTCCAGTCAGGCCTGCAAATAAAACGGGGCCTCGACTCCAAAGGAAGAAAAGAGTAACGGACTTGCACGGTTACTTAGAGTTACTCTCGCTATTACCCCGATGATGCTCTGGGGATGGATGCTGCCTTCTGCTCCGGCTGCTGGTCCGTCGGAACGAGCTGCTGCATCCCTTCACCATGGACCCGCAGCTTGAAACCAGTAGAAATAGCCTTTTCTTTAATTCAGGTTTGGGAGAAGATGCTCAGCGCTGTCGCACTCGCCGTCAAGGTTGCAAATATACAGTATTAAACCCCAGTCAAGCATCGCCGCGGGAAGGACTGCAGCATCTGTTTGCGCAGTCGGATGCTGCCCTGGCTGCGCCCGCCTCACCCCAAGCACTCGGCGGTTTTAACCGTCACCTTCCACCTTACGTTACTCTAAACCCTTCGGAGATTCTGCGTTTGATGGGATGCTAAACGCACTGCAGGAAAAGCCCTGTATATTTAAGGCAGTTTGGTAAATTTTGAGGGTGGGATTGTTTTTTATGGGGGTCTTCAATACCAGGAGAAAGTGGAGCGATCCAGGCGGCTGGGCTGGTTTGTCCTCGGCCGGCACCACGGTACCCCCCACCCAGATTGCTGTTTGAAACCTTAAAAAAAAAAAAAAAAAGCATAAATCCAGATACAGAGCAACGTTTCAAGTGCTAAACTGTTCATGATACAGCAATACAGTGTTTAAACTAAGAATTAATATCAGACGATGGAGCGCAAGGAGGGGAGGCTGGCAGCTCGGGAAGCTCCTGCGCGCCCCAAAGCTGCGGGGCGGCTCGAAGGCAAAACCTCCCCGTCAAAAAGGCGCCTTCAGTGAGTCAAGTAAGATCGGATCTCCTCGCAGGACTTGAGGTTCAGGGGCTGGAATTGGGGTGGTTTTTTTCCCCGCAATGGGAGCATTTCACATGTCTTTCCCTATGAATATTTGCCCGGGGCTTTAAAAGCAGGAGCGGGAGCTTCAGGCACCACTGCCTGTGCACAACAAACAGATTTAATTCAGGTTTACACAAATGTCTTCATTTCTACAGTCTTGCAGCGCATCATTATGTAAGCACGTGTTAATAAACTTAAAGTGGAGAACAAACCCTCTTAAAAAAAAAGAAAATTGATTACCGACGATTTTTCTTCCATGGAGTAAAAACCGCGCTGACTATCCCGCTGCCCCGCTCAGGACGTGCAGTACCTGCATGTCTCCATTTACCAACACTTTTAGCTTCAGCTCTTTGCCGGATTCTTCTTTTATCTTCATTAAAAGTCTTACTGTAAAATTAATCAAAGTTGATAAGCTATTTCCTGTATCGTATTTCTTCTAATGTTATCAATATTGCTAATAAAAATATAGATTGAAACAATATGTTGTAATGTCCAGGATATAAGCCAGATTCTGCTGCAGCTCAAATAAATATGAATTCGGCCTTTGGCTTTCATAAAAGCAGGATAATGTCTCTGTCTGGGCTGTTCTAATGGATAACATCAACCCTCTTTGCTTCGCTTCTCAATACCGCCAGAATTTAAGAATTTAGACTGGTAGAAAAAAATATAACTCTATTTCCTGAAGATTTCCAAGAATGAACCAAACCAGAGCAAAGCGAAGCCCCAAAATTTGTTTCTAACTGAAACGGAACCCAACATTTCAAAAGCCTTCGTGCTTTGAAAGTGCTGACACTTGCCACGTTGGACGTTGCGATTGCGAACGAGAAGCTCTTGAGGCAAGGGGTGTCAAGGAGAGGACAGGGAAGAGCTCGTCGGGACGCGGCCAGGTCCGGGTGCTCCATCCCTGCTGCCGTTCCTCCTTCCCAAGCCGACGTCCCCCCCTTTCTGAGGTGGTTTTTGGTCAAATGGGTTTGGGCGGTGTTTGAGAGCCGCGCGTGCCGGCGCGGAGCTCTCCCCTTTGACGGGCTCCTCTCACCCCTTTGAAGACCCTGTGCAGAGCCAGGATTTCTCCAATCCAGCGTGTATGAAAGGTCCGTGTGAGAAATGCGTCCCATTAACTGCCGATCCGAGGAGCGTGGTTGCCAGGTCCGGCTGGTGAGACACCCGCAGCACCCTGCTCCAGACTTGAGCTTCCCAAATGACCACAAGATCACTTATTTTTAAATTGTTTTCGAGTATCATTCATGCAGCTGGAGTCATGGGCCATAAAAAGGAGGAATTTCACTGGGTAGGTCTCCTGGACACAGAACAGAGCAGAGGATGGAAATGAGATCCAGCTCTGCTCAAGCTGAAATTTTTCGGAGGAGATGGCGAGTACCTCTGCTAGCCATCACGCATCAGGCTCGCAGGGCAGGGATGCTCCTGCAGCCGCAGACGGTTCCCGTCATCCCCGCGTCGGATCCAGACCCTGCTCAGGCTCTCGGTGGGAAAATCATCTCCAAAATTTGGAAGCTTTTGGGTCTCCTTGGGGATGCATCCCTCACCAGCCAGAGCCATGGTTTGGAGGCAGCAGGGACCGGGTCGGTGTCCCCGCAGCTCTCCCTGTGGATTTGCTTCACAGCAGGTGAAAACACAGATGAGTGACTTTCAGATAATTTGTCAGTTTTAAAAAAATTAATCAAAACATCCCTGGGGTAAGGGAAAGCGTTTCGAGTGGTTTATTTGCAGTAATTGGGCTCGGTCGGTTTTGATCTCGGCATTTCTGCCCTGACAGCCACGCTCACCCCAGCGCCAGCCCCCGCGCTTTAATTCTTCTTTTTTTCCTTAAAATAGGACACACCTGTGAGGAAGGCAAGTTTCTTCAAGACATTCCTGATCTGGAGCATATTAAACCGATATTTTTGTTTTGTATTTTTGATGATTTGCTCCAGTGATAACATAATAGCATGATATTTTGCCTGGGACTGATTAAAACATTTCTTTTGATCAGCGCAGCAGATTGAAACAGTTGTTTATTACTGGACAAAGCTTCGAGAAAAAGAAGGGGAAAAAAAAGGCAGAAAAAAGAAACGGCGCTGGGTGGCTGTTGGGTCTGCTTTTTGCCAGGGGTATTTCCTTCACCTTGGGAAAACTCTCCGTTCTAGCCGGGCTTGGGGTTTGGGAAGCGAGAGGAGGGAAGGACGATCCATCACGCTGATGGACAACGGCTGAAAACCCGGGCATTGGTTGTTAAAACTACACGCGTGCTGAATAAAACTCATTTCTCCCTCTCAGGACACACCAGTCACCCAGATCATAACTAATGAATTTCTATAACCAAATTTAACGTTTCCGAGAAAGGTTGTCCTTTTAAGCTATACCAATCACTGCACGTTTCAAAGCTACCTAAATTTTGAAACGTAACGCTTCAGTTGAGAAACCTTCTTTTTTTGCTTTATTAGCCGAAGGCAGCGTCGTATTGTTACAAACCTACAACATCTGAACGTAAATGTGTTATTTTGGTTTAACTCCAGTTCCTATAAAGGCTTTCAAGACTATAGATTTTAATTACATGAATATTTTTAATAAAACCCCCTATTTAACTGCTGGCAAGACTGTAAGGGAAAAAACAATAATATCTGGCTCTGTCTCTTTGACAGAATAATTCTTCAAGTTACATTTGCCACATTCACGCAGCTGCGACCAATAACCCTGCTGTCTTTATTATTCTCCTACGATATGAAATTAAAATGAACTGGAAATGTTTATGCCGCAAATGGCGTGCAACACATTAAACAGATAACGCCAGCTAAGGTTTTGCTTAAAACAGGGGGTTTCTCCTCCAGCAGAGCCGGTCTGTAACTTAATCCCCTCTTTTCCCAGGCAGCGGAGATTGCTGCTCTGCCGAAAGCCTCAGACACATAACAATATCTTCATTAAAGAGGAATTACTTCCATCTCGCCATCCCCAGGTGCCACTGAAAGCGGAGCTTTGTTTCATGTGGCCAGTTTCAATTCCTGTGTTTATATCAGCGGATTCCTTGGCTTCACGGGACATTTGGAGATAAATCTATTTTGGGTTTTGTTTGCTTCCCCTTGACTTTTCCCCGCAGCGTGTTTATAAGCTGCATATTAATTCCTCGGTCATGCCTTTGGTATTTTTCACTGGTTTCAAAAAACCAACAACAAAAAAGACCCCATCGCATCTAATCATCTCAACCCAACATACTTCTTTGCTTGTTTGCACCGATCGATAAATCGAGCTACGTCAAAACCCTTCAGGTCGTTAATTCTGAAGGGCTCTATTCCCAACACGTGCACCTGCCCCGTGTTTTCCTTGCAAGGGGATACCTCTCCCCCAGCAGACACACGCCGCTCGGGCAGCTTCGCCGGGAAATGCCGGGGCCGCGCGGAGACGACTCGCTGACATGTGTCTGCAAATCGATCTTCAGGACGCGGAGAGCCCCGGGGCGAAGCCGGGGGCGGGGGGGGGCGGGAAACGAGGGAGGCAGAGCGGCAATTTGGTAATTTGTTTCATGTGTCGCTCCATGTCCCCGTGGCGCAGTCGGAGCACCGCCGTGTTAGTACATCAAAAGTGTTAGGAAAGAGCGCGTGCTGAATTTGTGCGCGTTTCCAACGCTCCCAACCCAACCGATGCGGTTTTCGCCCCCGTGCTGCTCCCCGGACACCACCACCACGTCCCGCCGGTGGATCCCCACCCTTGCTGTCCCGCTCCTCCTCTCCCACCCGGCGAGCGCTGCCCTCCCCTTCCCCGGCACCGCGGGGCTGGGGGGTCACGGCTCTCTTGCTGGAGGTTGCAGCCAGCCCCCTCGAAACCCCCCCCCAAGCCCTTATCGGTGAAGAAACCCTCTTCCCACGGGTGGCATGCGCTTTCTGCACCCATGCGCCCGGCCTCCCCGCCGCGGCTTCAGCAGCGTCCTCTCGCGGCATGCTCTGTGCTGGGATGCGGGTCCTGTGCGCTCACCTTTTAAAGGGATTAAGTAAAGAGCCCTTCAGTGTCCTCGGCAGCGTTTTGTTTCGTGCACGATGCACCGAGCGCTGTTCCCCTCCGAGGCGATGGGAAAAAATAATCCAACACCTTCTCTAGGGCCAGGTCAGCTCGGCCTGTCAGTTTGGTTTTCACAACGGTGTCATCACTTCGTTAACAGCCTTCACTGACATGACTAAATCCATCAGCCGTTTCATTAACTGGTTAATATTTATTATCCGTCAATTTAGTGCACTTTTCTTTCCAGCTCTGTGCCATCCTCCCTCCCTCCCAGCATCCCGATCCCACCCTACTAACGC
The DNA here is from genome assembly GCA_034782735.1 of Sagittarius serpentarius. Classification (NCBI taxonomy): domain Eukaryota; kingdom Metazoa; phylum Chordata; class Aves; order Accipitriformes; family Sagittariidae; genus Sagittarius; species Sagittarius serpentarius. The sequence continues at coordinate 22,422,042 of JAVKLA010000039.1, read as the reverse complement.
ACCTCTTCCCTGAAGTTGCGGAAACAATTCGTTAAGATACTGTTTTGCACTGATGGTATTGGGAGATAATTATCCACAGTTCTAGCAGATAAAAGATAAAATTGATTTGTTTGTTCAGAGGGTTAAAGCAGGAGGAAGTTTTCTTTGGTTTTGAAATACAGGCTTGAAGTTAAAGTTCATTGATTTTTAGCTTACAGCATTGATTTTTCGTACAGGATTTTTACCTTCTGTGACACAGGAACCCAGAGATGAACATTCCTCTGATTTACATGCTTTATGACCACGGATTTGGAGGCACTTTGCAAGAAAAATAATAGTCTTGAATGACTATCAAGGTGAGCGCAAGGACTGCTGAAAGCAGCCGGGACCAGCTCGCACCTTTACCTCCCTTTGGCTTCCAGCGCTCACAGGAGCAATTTTAGCTTTTTTTTTAAAAAAAAACAAAACACCATAAGAAAAGTAGCATCAAAAGCACAAAACGGAGAAAGCCGGGAGTGGGGGGGAGCGGAGCGGCTTCCCCACCTCGTCGCTCCATGCGGAGGCCGGGAGCATCCATCGTGCTGCCAGGGCACCTCCGCGGGGAGCTCCCAAATCTGGAATTGAGATTTCAGGAGGAATCTTGCTCCCTCCCGGGCAGTGCCGGGGCTGCCACTGCCCACAGCCCTTAGCAAAGAGCCCTGCCCCGGCGAGGGGCTGCCAGCTGCCCCTTTGTTTTTCCAGTAACCTGTAGACACCAAAAACATTTAGCAATGAGATCTGGGTTATCACAGACCATTTCCTTTTTTTTTTTTTTTCTTTTTCTTTTTTTTCTTTTTCTTTTTTTTCTTTTTCTTTTTTTTCTTTTTCTTTTTTTCCTTTTCCTTTTTTTCCTTTTCCTTTTTTTTCTTTTTTTTCTTTTTCTTTTTTTATTTTTCTTTTTTCTTTTTTCTTTCTTTCCTTTTTTCTTTTTATCTTTTTTCTTTCTTTTTTCTTTTTATCTTTTTTCTTTTTCTTTTTTCTTTTTATTTTTCTTTTTTTCTTTTCTTTTTTTTTTCTTTTTTTTTCCTTGCATTCTTTTTGTTTTATTAATCTCACTTTGTATTTTGCTTTGCTCCCGACGCAAACCAAGGAGCTCCTCCGGCAAATCCCACGCCACCTCGTTTCCCCTCGCCGCAGCCCTTTTCGTCTCCTTTTGGCTTGGCTTTCATCCGTTTTGATGCTGAAGGACTGCGGCAGAAGGCAGAAGCAGGACTCGCTTCCTCCCCATCTTTCCATGATATTTTTCCATCGCACTTGCAAGCGTGGACAGACGACAGCCACCGCGGGCCGAGGTGACACCCCACTGCTCTTGGGCTGCGGGTGGTCAACGCTGCCCAAAATCAAGACCAGAGTGAGCAGAACCGAGCTAAACCACGGTGATGCTGGCATTTCCTTTGGCGTGGAAGCATAAATCACCTGGAGCGGGTTTGGAAGAAACCCTGCCTTGGTCTCTGCGAGGGCAGGGTGAAGGCAGACCTGCCCAGGGCACGGCTGAGGGTTTGCATTTGTAGCCCGGCCAGGATGCGCCCGAAAGCCAGTAACTTGAACAGAAGGATAGAGGAAAGGGGTTTTTTTCAGTGATCTCAGCTCTTCCTTTCTTCCCGGAGTCGGAGGCGAGAGCGGGAGCTCAGCGCTCTCCGTTCGGAGGTGGCCGGTCACGGAGAGGGGTGATGGATCAGTGCCCTCGGTCCACTGAGCCTTTTTTTTGGCCCCCCCCGTCCTCTGCCCCTTTTCACTGTAAAGCTGCCGTTTCACGACATACCATACTATTTCAGCTTTTAATGCACCAAACCAGCAGAAGGTTAAAAAGTCTGACTGCTGTGAATTACTCCTTTAATATTAACTTCTTGTTTGATTCTTGCTGCTAACGGCAGGTCAGTCCCAAAGATCAGCCAGCGGCTCCCATTAACCATTAATCCACTGATTCATCTGTTCCGGGAAGCTCTTCTGTCCTTTCCACGGCAGCACACAGGCACCGTACTGCCTGTGACACACCCGCGGAGTGTATTCCCGGGGGATTTCTGCTGCTCTGGAAGAGCCAGGAGGCCGTGCGCAGCGTCCGCGTCCTTCTGACACTCTCAGTTGCGCTTGGGCCAGAAACCAAGAGCTCCTCGCAGCATGGCTCTGCCTCGGCCGGCCCAGGGGCTGCAGGAGACCCAGCCCACACCAGGCACGTCCCGATGTCGCCTCTCCCCGTCAATAAGCAGCTTTCGGAGCTGATTGCTAATGACCTGCTGAGAAACGCTCTTTGCTGCTATACGGTGCTGGCCTGAGGAATGCGAACTCCCATCAACTTCGCTTTAATATTTCGAAGCGTTAGGAAGCGTCGCTAACTGTCCCTCCAGAGAAACCCAACCACCTCTAGATAGCGCCTGCAGAAGGAAAAATCAGATTTAAAGGGTCACATATTGTAATTTTGGGGTGTTGTTTTTTTTTTTTTCCAGGCTGTTCTAAGCAAAGCAGACTTTAATTAGCACCCGACAAATTGCAGCATAAATCTCGCCGGCGAGGGAAGGAAGCGAACTGCGGCGTGAGCTGTCAGCAGCTCCCTGTGATCTGACAGGGTCCAGCAAACGCTCCCCCCATCCTGACCCCGCCTGTCAATCAGTTTTCGGGGCAGAAGCCCCTTCTCGCCCACCTCTTGTCTCTTTGGCGAGGAGCAACAGCCAGCTACAATTTTGACTAGCTGTCATTTATCATTATTTTGGGGAGGAAGGAGCCAGGGAGGCATTCTTCACCCCGAAGGTGCAGGCAGAGCAGAATTTGAGATGATGGGTGGGGATTTCCACCGGCGCAAATGGGAATAAGACTCGGAGCTTTCCAGGCTCTACCAAAAATAGCGGACCAATTTCAATCTCAATTATAGCTCGGTAACCCCAGAGTATAATTCAGAAGTCAGCTTCTAATATTTCCATTCAGGATAAAGAATAATATTCCACTTCCCCCTCCGCACCCCAAGCGATTTTCATTTCATAGGGGCTAATCTCGACCTGAACATGTGTTTCGGTGAGATACTAAAGGACAGGAGTGCGCTAAAGAAAATATGTGAACCAGTTATGTAGAAACGCCTGCGTTAAGCTCTGCAGAGGAGTCAGCTTAATAATAGGTCTCCTTGCGACAAAATATTCTGTTTATCACAGTAAAATGTGATAAATGACTTATTTCATGCCTGCTGCCCTCAGGACAGCCGGAACCTCTTTCTCTCGTTGAAGCAAATGTGCTTTCAGGTTTACAGTTCCTGCAAACACCAGCACGGGCAGCATGCGTCCCGCTCCAGTCTCCCGTCACCTATTAGGGACACGGTCCTCGGGACGGGCTGTGCCAGCAGCGCCTGGGCTGCTGTGGGCCTGGTGACATCGCTTCCGACAGCAGCTAGCATTTTTAAAATACCCCGGCAGAACGAAGAGTAGACAACGGTTTTATCTTCCTCGCCTGTACATGAGGGTCCCAGGACAGCAAATAATCGGTATTTTGTGTGTAAGCGTAAGCGGGGTTGTAAGCGCTTTGTTAGAGCCAAGCTTTTGGGAAGATGTCCAGGCTGTTCCCGGCGGCCAGAGCTCTTGGAAACCGCCTACGCTGACCTTCGCTGCCCGTGCCTGTTCAACCGGCACAGTTGCACGTAGAATATCAACGGTGCTGCCGGGGTTTACAAGAAGACATACGTAAGCCTCATACCCTCATCGCTGAGATTCGAGCTCTTCCCTGGAAACCTTGGGAAGGCACCAGGGGCAGAAGCGACGGGCGATGGCTTCTTGGTTAAAAGTCTATTTTCCATCGTGCTTCTCTGCAAATACTCACCCCCGTGGGCTGTCACCCCTGCAAGAGCGGGCCTGGCACCAGGATACGGCCCGAAACACGGCCCCTCTGCCGCGGCCGTTTGGATGTCTCTGTTACCTCGAAGCTCCTACCAATGGGCCTCGTGGAGAAGAAAAAAAGGCAAAAAAACCCCCCGCATTTATTCTTTATTTTGGAAAACACTCTCTTTCTTGGGCTTCCAGTCAGTATTATCTTTCTAATAATAAATTGCTTTAAGAATGAATATTTTAAAAAGACTGCCTGAAGAATACTTTCCATTTTAGAAGACGAGTCTTAATCTGCTGTCATTCTGATGACAAAGGAAATTGGCTTTACTATTTAAATTAACATTGTTTTTTAGAAACATATCACATTTATCACTTACGTGGTTCAACTGTGAGCACTTCTGTGCAATGCTTTGCATTTGAAAGGGCAAATCTGAATGAAGAGATTGATCCCTTGGGCGGGAAGAGGGGCATGGTGGAGGCACGCGCCCTTCCAACAGCAAAATACTGATTTTCCAGCCCTTTTTTAGTCCGTCACTGGAGATTCCCGGGGCAGAAAGGCTCCTTTGGGATTTCTGCCCACCCATAGACCTTCCTGCAGCTTCGGCTCATCCCTCCAGGAAAAAGGGATGGCACGCAAAGAAGTGCCCCTTCCCTGCACCGCAGGCTTTTCCCCTTCGCTGTAGGAATTATTTCTTTGTTACTTAACCATCTGTAATTATCTCCTGGAGTAAATTCTGTTGGTGCATCAATTTTCAAACACAACAGTCATTTTTATCAGTCATGTTTATTTAATTTTAGCTGATTAGCACAGAACCTAACAAGTGGCTTAGACTAACAGTGTGTCACTGCCCAAGTATTTTGTAGGTAACGAGAAGACATGGAATAGCGCACATGTTGCTTTGTCTGCATTAATCTATTTACATTGTAATTCTTCAACTGTTTTTAATGGCTGGTTCAGCTGGAAGCGATTAGTTGTCTAAATTAAAGCCACATTTCTCACTTTGTGCACTGGGAAGGTTTTTAGCTGTTGTCTTTTCCTTGCTTTTTGTTTTCCAACTCAAGACGGATACCACTTGAAAATGCATGAAATCTTATTGAGGGGATTGATGGGGGTGTTTGGAGCCGTGTTCCCATGTATTCGTCTTGAAGCCAAACACTTGGATGGGCCACAAAATGGTGCGTTTGAAGCTGAACTCTGCAGCACGGCTGTCAGCACGGCCTTGTCTCGGGCCGCGCAGGAGCCGACCCACCAGCCGGGCTTCAGAGGGAACCCTCGGGGCGGCTCTGAAAGGAGAAGAGGGGGAAAGCAGGGAGAAGAGGAAGCCCTGCAGACACAGCGCAGGACTTTCCGGGCTGTTCTGCATGGCCAGTAGCCCTTTGTTTATAAATTAATCAACAAATATGTTATGGACGATGTAATTTATATCGAACTTCAGACCAGAGCGTCAGTGCATGTAAGATCTCACCCTCTTTCTTTCGACACTTTACAGGAAAAAAAATGTCACTTGTGTAAAGCAGTCACGAAACACAGCTGGAGTCAGCTCCAGGACGTTGCTCCAGGACTTGCACCTGAGCAGCGCGATGGTGTTCGCCCCATCTCCTCTCATCTCCCTGGCTGATCATTTTCCAGGTCTGCCCCAATCACCACGCTCTTCTCCCAGCGCCACAGCCAGATATAAGATGTGCCAAATCTCACAAGAGATTTTCAGCTCAGCTGTGGAGACTCAGAAGGCACTCATAGCTGTAGGACAGCGCAGTCAAATGGCTCCCCTGAGATTTGGACCCTCTGTGCAAGGTAAGGATAGACCGCTGCCCACCCCAGTATCTCTCCCAGGAATTATTTCTCTGTACGAGGTCAGCGTGGTGGCTATGCCCACACTCCTTCAATGGCGCTGCACCTTCTTGCTGCACACCTCCAGGGGTTTAGATGAGGTTTTGCCTTCCAGGAGCTGATGGGAGCCTTCCAGCTTGCTTCAACCCAACCTGCATTAAGACCAGGCTGAGGCGGCTGGGAACCCCAGTCTCGGGTGAGATGCATTCCTGACATGCAGACCTGGGGCTGCCCAAGACGACCTTCAGCCCAAACTGCTTCCTCCTGGTGGCACAGCCACGGTCCCTCTTGGAAAGCATCAAGTGAGACCTGCTGGCTTTGTCCTTTCCCAGAGCAACGTGCCGGTGCTGCAAGGTGATGCCTACCTTGAGGGAAGGGATGACTTCAACTCTGCAAAGAGCTCACGACGCTAGACAGGCTCCCACACCCCACGGGAAACGTGGGGTGAGTAGATGAAGGTTTGGCTGAGGGCACAGCACCAGCTGAGCACTCTTATTTACCGGCAACAACCCCACGGAGTCACCTCTGCCGGTACTGCCTGGTGCGCACGAGAGCCGTGCCCACCGCAGGGCCCCTGAGAGTTTTTCCTTAAAAAGTACTATTTAATACCATTTTGCTTAAATATTAAAAAAAAAAAAAAAAAAAAAGCTCTCCATGCTGTCCTCTTAGGAAGGCAAAGAAAGCAAAGGCCCGCTGTGTCCTACATCGACTTCAGAACATCCCATAAGGTGGTATCCAGGGCACCAGCCTGGGAAGGTGGATATGGGGGAGGACGCCCCCGCCCCCGGCCCCGCGAAAACAAGGTTTTGAATCGCAGTCTCCCATGGCAGTGCCCGCAGGGGCTGTTGGGCAGGTTTCGGTACGGGTGTCACTGAACTCAATGCATTTTCTTTTCATTTCAGCAATTTAAAAAAAATAATAAATAAAATTCACATGTGGTATAGTCCAAACTGAGTCTTCACTTAAGTAAACATTCAAACCAAACAAATCAAGCGTTTGCGCAGATTTACTCCTGAGGAAGCGCTTATCTGGGCGTCCGGCGAAACAGGGTGAAAGGAAGGCAGGCTAACGCGGCGTGTGCTCCTCTTCCTCCCCTCTTCCCACCCACCCCCGAACCCAAAGATAGCAGCCCCAATCAAGAGTTTGCTGCCTTCACCAGTTTGTCACAACCTGAAAGTCCCTCAAATATTTGTGCGTATTTAATTATCCTATCTGTCGCATCTGTACCTCATTACATGCTCTAGCTGAACGGTGCACGGAGTCGGGTTGCGACGAGGCAAAGGTCAGAGGAACCTCCAGCCTGCATTTTGCCATCGGTTGATTATTCAGATAACAAACCACCAGCCGAAAGACTGAGGGCTTCTCTGTGGCTAGACAGGACCCTATCCCTGTGGCAAAAGAAAAGACGACAGCTAATTCCTCTTGGCTACCCACTACCTCGAACATCTGAAAAACCATAAAGCAAATAGATGGTGTTTCTTACAGCTTGGTGCGCTGGTGCAGGGCTGGTACTTGGCAGTAGCCTCCTTGCTCCGCTGCATCTTGCTTTTAATGTATTGCCCAGCATTAATCAAGCAGCATAGAAGCATCCTGTATCAGTTCTGCAAAACAGAGCTTAAATGATTTACTGTCAGATTCTTTCAGCTCCTGTTAGACTCCTGTTTTTCTTTCATGTGGGTAGCAGAGGTCAGCAGCGGCAGGAGATGCATGCTTTCGCTTTGTCTCACATTTGCTGCTGTCATTCCGATCCCGCTCCGGTCCCCGCAGAGCGACAGGATGTGTTCATGCTCACAGCCCTAGATGCTAATTGATTTTAAGGAGCCCATTCATCAGTTAAATTTAGTAGATCACCCACCAGGTTTGCTGTTCACTGTCAAAGGTAATTCAATTAAAACTCCAGAAGTGTGACTAACTATTCGACAGTAAATGTGTTTAGCAGCTGTGTTGCTGTATCTTCTCCATCCTATTGTGTCTGTGAACCAGCCCCGGCGTAGCATGTTCCGAGCCATACACCTTGGCTGATTAATGCATACAATAGTTTTGCAGCAGTGCCAAAAATTAAGTCCAAATGTCTTCTTTGGTATGCAATGACGTGCAAATGTCTAAGTGTAATTGCTTCAGCAAAGAGAAAAGCCTCAGAGTGTTGAAAGGCAGCAGTGGCTACAATGGTTGAATTAACTCCGTGCATCTATAGGGTTTGGTTTTCTTTTTTTTTTTTTTTTAACTAACTTTCAAAAGAATCAAATTTGGATTTTCAAGTCCATTGATAGTTTAGGATCTCCTCATTCCTGCTTGTAAATACCTAGTTTCGCCTTAGCCATCAGTCAGAGTTCACACGAAAGCCATCCAGTATGACTTTATCCCGTCGCTGAAGCTGTGTATAAATCAGGCAGCCTTTGCAGCGCTCTCGTGGAAAGATGTTTCTATTAAATGCAGGAGGTGGGGGAAGCCTTGCTGAATTCCTCCTGGCTGACAAACCAGGCTTTACCTCTTCTTGTCTGCTGGCATCACTCACTCCTACGTGGTTTGGTAGTAATTAAGCGCATAGTTAGTGATCCCATTGTGCACCATGGGGCAAAATGGTGTGTCTGCTTAATAGATTAAAGGAAAACATTATCTGAACAGCACAGGTAAACAAGACACACATCCCTCAACCTTTCACCCTTGAAGACCAAGGTTCACATCCCACTAGAGCACAAATAAATAGGAGACCGGACTCTCCTGAGTCACTGCTGGCGAGTTGATATTCGCGGTGAGACTATCGCGGAGCCCGACAGACTGGTCGGTCGCGGGGATGGGAGAGGACGGGTGGGACGCAGGCTTGGAAGGGGCTGGAGCAGCGCTGCACAAAGAAACCCCCCAACCGCCCGTACAGAAAGCGGCATGTATTTACTCAGAGTGACTGCCTAAAAGTATTATTATAAAATTAACTAGGCACTGAAATGCAGCGTTTCTAAGAGCTATCACTGTACAGGTCCCAGTTCACCAGCTTACCCCGCAAGAGTCGCACCCCACACAGACACCGAGATGTCCCGATTTCCGTACGGTTGTAGAAAATAAACGAGATCCAGCGACTCCGCAAACCACCGGCCTTCCTGCACGTCTTTCATAGAGCAGAAGGAGGAATACTTGTGCGGTTCGGTAAATAGTATCCTGAGAAAACATCCAGATTTCCCAAACCTCACCTTTATGAAAAGCTTGGGAATACGCGGTGTATTAAATACCCTAACCACAGGCTAATCGAAATTGTAAAACTTCAACAAAAGCCTTATGTTTCAAAGAGAACCAAGATATTCCATATTTGCCGCTTTAAACACACTATACACAAGACAACCCCAGGGTTTGGTAAGTATTAACCTTTACTGCACAGTGTATTTTTTAAATGTTTGGATGAAAAGGCAGTGCCACTGTTAAATGTAATAATTACCACCAATATACATTGATACTTCTGCTATCTTTATAAACAGAATTATCTCTGCAGAGGAGGTTGTTAGAAGTACACATTTTGTGCGGAGATAGCAAGTTTTTAAGCGGTGGTCAAATACTCTACAGCAACGTAACTGGCTAAGGAATGGCTTTGATATATGGCTGCTGCCAGGAATCCTTTTTTTGTTGTTGCTGTTGAATCTCTCCCTTCTTCTGGCATTAATAAATTAAGGCACCTGCTATACAAATCAGCAGAAATCTGGAAAATCATTATCACTTCAATGCGGAAACGATGCCCATCACAAAAGAACAAATGGGGAATGTAGCTTACACAGGACTTTACAAAAATGGTTCTATTTGTCAAATTACTAGAGGAAAAGTTGATCTTACTGTTATGGACTTTATCCACTTCCAGGTCATATCAATTAGTTACAGCAGTCTCTTGGAGACTGGAACTAATTTACAACACTCTGAACGGGACTGCCTGCTTCTCCTGTGCATTTCAAGTCAAATGTTGGGGGTTCATACTGGTACCTGGAACTGAAAAATCACCAGCAACAGAAATAGAGCTTAATGGTTCCAATATCAACCCAATTCGCAGCAAGAGAAACAAAGCCCTGACTGCGGTAAGAGCAAAGTGAAATATCTCGTATGGAGACTCTGGGATTATGTTAAACTAATCTTTGAAAAAAAGAAAGAATTCTTAAAAAAATAAAAAAAAAATTGAGTGTCTTTAAAGGAAGAATTAAAACTTTTTACTATCCTTGACAGCTCGTTTTGACAGAAATTGATTGTAATGAAGAATTATGAATCAGACAGTAGAGAAATGAAGCTGATTATTATCTTGTCAGATACACATATTAGTTGGTACGTAACACCTATTGCTTCAGACTTTCGCAAAAAGATTGTTTCACTCAGAGTTAACAAGTTTAGAACGTCCTAAGCAATAAGCGCAGGTCATCGCAACAGTAAACTACCTTTTAGATTAGAAATATGTGATACTTCAGTACTTTTATTCTTCCAAATCACCCTTGTCTAGATAAGGGCTTGAAAGCAGCCTGTCCGCTGCGAGATGGTCTGGTTCTGGCTGCTTCTCACGGCAGCTGACACCGTTGGAAGACGTTGGAAAGCTTTCCAAAGAGCTGGAATGAGCTGGGATCCTACGGCCCATTGATTTTCTATCTTGAACTGTGTATCACAGCTGATTCAGCATGACTTTCTTAATAAAGAGTAGTAAAGGTCAAGCGAGAGCCTGTAAGACTCACTTACTGCATCTTCTCCCAAGTTAAAAAGGCTCAATTGGCACTTGAAATTAGTTACAGATTGTTCACATCGGTCTTTCCTTTATTTGAATGGTAATGAAGAGAGCTGCTTCCGATACAAGTAAGGCCACTGACCCTTCTTGGGATTTCATTGAAAAAATACCGTTTGACAAAAAAGAAAGCACTGAGCAGTATGCTGTCGTTAGTTCAAACCAGGCCTTTGCAACAGACGAATGCTAATGCTAACGCCAAAAAACGCAACGCACTATACAGACAGAGAGAATCCTGAAACCAAAGTGAATACTTCATCAAACGAAATCTCAACCCGGGCAACTCTTCTAAGAAGAAAATGAAATTCTCTATTAAAATACATTTCCCATCAGTACACAGTGTGCGTTTCCTTCTGTATCAAAATAGAAGAATTAACACAGGAAAAAAAACCCCAACCAAACACCACCACAACATCTAAAGAAATCCAAGAGGACTTAACTAAAAAGTAAAACAATTTAAAACACGTTTTAAGCACAAAGTTACTCACTATCACACTCCTAACAGCAGATCTCAAAGTCCCAAATTAATGCCTAAAGACCACAAAAAAAAAAAAAAGGTTTTGAAGTGCATTTAGCGAAGATGGCGGGGCGTTGACACAGAGCAGCCTTTAGGCAAGCATCAAAGCCCCGATACAGGCACGTCCTACGAGACCTGATACTGCCCAGAGACAGAGGTTCCACGGGTGAAAGGGTTCCTCAGACCAGCTAGTGAGGACTCTGTGAAAGTCCTCTTTGTTTTAAGAATTCAAAAAAAACAGCATTTCAGCAGGAGCTCAGCAAAAACAAAGCACGAGGCTCCCTCTGCCGGTCCCCAACCAGCCACGGGAGGGGAAAATAAAAATGGAAGGGTTTTAGCTCTGGGGTGGACAAACTCAAAACCACACCGTCTCCTGCCACTTTTCCACATGACCCCTTGTTACATATGGTAAGGACAGAAAACTCTCTTAGATGTGTAAGCATGAGGGATGTACTCCATACTAGACTAACTTAAAAAAAAAAAAAATCATAAAATTTTAAATAGATTATATTTTATGTTGTTATACTTAATTACTCCCTAAACTTTGTCCCAAGTCTTTCTCAGTAGTACCCACTTTACTTTCCTCTTATTTTGTCTCTATAAAGATTTAGTTTTCTGATTATCTTCTCACGGGAAAATATTGGTGACATCTGCTTGTTTCTCCATGTACTGAGCCCCGCCAGCAAGCAGCCATACAACGTAGGAACACATCTGAAATAAATTGTCTGTACAATTTTATTTATCACTTAAAGTTACATTTACAAATTGTCCCATACAAGTAAAGCAGTTTTCAAAATGAACTCTACTAGAGCTACAAAAATTATTCTCTTCTCTATACACATCACCAGCTTCAGAATTTATTTCTGTACACAACTGCTGATTATATTTAACAAAGTGTCACTGTATTTTGGCTCTGAGGATCTCCACAAAAGCAACTTGATCATTTTACCCCATTGCAATCAAGAACATTAGAAGTTCTTATTCTTCCTTTCCTTCCCTCTCCTTTCATCTGAAGCTCTTCGTGGCTTTCAGTTTTGGAATTCAAACGAATGAAGACTAATACCACCAACCACTAGTGGTTCTAGTAACCAAGGAAAAAAATGTCGAGCAAACCCATCTTGCAACATTTCAAGCAGTGTTTCACTTTAGATGTGCCTGCTCATAAGCATAAATATTGAAATATTATCTGGTAACAAGGTCACATAAAAGCGCATATGATTTATTTAACATGAAATGAACTTCTATAAACACATACAGTCAACTTAGAAGAAACACTAGCAATGCAGGAGTGAGGAGCCAGAGTTGTTCAGAAAAGAGCAAATGTTTTGAGGAGAGCTGAATGGAGGAAGGATATGAAACTCAAATATTGCCCTAAGAGTAACCTTCGGTTGTAAGCATTTCCAAAAGACTCGAGAAAAATATATACATTCAAAATGTAACTGTTAAAACTTTCTGAATGCCAGCTCTCATACACAAGTGCTTCTAAAGAGCGAAGAAATCATTTTCCCCAGGAGAGGGCAGGCGATCTATACACACAAGCAACCAATACAAAATCCCAGCCCCGTTGAAATGCGCAGCAACTCTCCAAGTCAGCAGGGCAAAAATTCATTGTTTCAAACACATATTTCTTCCGCAAGTCAGCTAAGGCTGCCCACCTCTTCGAATCATAGTCCCACAGAAGTGATACTAATGACATCAATCAAGCCTTTATGTTTACTTGTTAATCCCTTTAAAAAAATGATACTGGAAATCTATTCTGGTACTGGAGTTAGCAAGCCTGGGATAAGATCAGAACTACGAAACAGGCTGTGTATAGCCAGTAAGATAAGCTTATTTAACATTTACCTTGCAGCAATCTAACCAGTCTCATCTCCCTTTATTTTTACTTTCCTCCAAAGCCCCAAGGCTCACGGCAAGGCAACGTACTCAGAAAACCAAATACACAGGATCTCAGAATTGCTGTCTACCCGCTCAAAGTTTAAGAATGGCCAGGAACAGTCTAAAGCAGCATAATCGTTAACGTTAAAATAAGCCAGACAAGCTAGCTGAAGTCATCTAGTATCAAATGCTCAGAACCTCAGTACTTTATGATACAGGTCCGTCAACAAGCAACCACAGAGTAAACTCGGATGTGGATTTATTACACAACAGGAATTTTCCAGTCCTATCATGATATGAAGTAACCGAGTATCAAAAAAAATGAATTAAGTTCAGCAAGGCAAAGGCACACACACAAGCAGTTACCAGTTGTGGGTAACCTGGTTGCATAGATATACCATTATGTTTTTGTTATATTGTTCAGAGGGAGCTGGGGGGGGGGGCGGGGAAGTAGTATATAACCCCTTTCCTAAGATGTTTTATTAATAATTTGAAAGCATTGTACCAAGACTACAGCTGTGGGTACATGGTTTTTAAACATCTTCCAATTTCTCCTATTTACAGGAGGAACATTCAAGGCGTTTAAAAGAAAGCTGCATTGAAAATAAATATAAACAAGTGAAAGGACTACATTTTACGCTTTGTTTTAGTTTAGGCTGCCAGTGTGAAAGAGACAATTCCACAACATTTTAAGTTCTTCTATCTTATTTTCCTTATCTTATTTCTACAGTAGCCTTGAATACTTCAGTATGTAATATCCTGCTAAACCTTCAAAGTGATTTGAGAAACGCATTCAAAATAGTTTGAAACTGCTCTGAAATGTTTCACCATTTTTGCACATTTCCACTGAAAAAATCCTGCTTCACTAAAAAAGCAAAGTGGTTTTTTTTCTTAAATATTTCCCCAACAACGGAAAACCCGGGTGATCCTGAATGCCAGTGAATTAAGAACTAATTTCAAGTCTAGTGCTTCACACCTTCCCTCACCCCTACAAAGACAGAACAAAAAAATAAGCCCAAAAAGTCAGAAAGAGAACTTTAACATCAGTTTATCACAACACATCACAAGCAGTCTCAGCTACAAATTTCTACAACCATTTCTTTACTTTACAACTGCAGCAGGAGTTTGAAGCTACCGAAAGCAACCAGTAGATTCTTCCTGTGCAGAAATATAAAGGGATCACTAAAACAAACTAGCTTCTCCATACAACTGCACTATTACAAATTATGTTATCTGCAGATGAGAGCAACATTGTACCTTAAAAAATAAAGCAGCTGTTCTTGATCCAACATAACCCCCTTTGACAGAGCTGGCCTACGCTACTCATCCACTTCTCACCCGCTCTGAGGTGCAGAGGAGGAAAAGCTGATCTAAGGGAGTGCCCCGGTTAGAAAAGACCGGGCTGGGACCTTGACTCATGAAAGGAGGACTGTGAAGATCTGAACCTGAGGAAGAGCACTTCTGTGGTTTTCTTATATGGGAGAACACTGCAGTGTGGAATATGATCACACGACTTGTCCTTATCTATAAAAAAGTGACTAGATTAAAAGCAAAGACAGAGTAAGAAGGAATGGAGAAAAGCAGGCTTCAGTTACTTCACGTAAGGCTTCTCAGCTTGCATCTATAAAAATGGATAGCATGAGTTCCCTGTTAACAGGAACTAGATGTTGGTAGAATAGAGCTGTGAGTGGCCTAACCGGCGGCACAGCAGGACACTGAGAAGAAAGCAAAACGGAGAAGCTACAGCACTTGACACTAAACAACGAGCAAGCTGCAACATTCAACAGAACTGACAGAGAGTTGAAAAATATATTTTATTCCTCCTGTGATGACACTGTACAAGTCCCCATTTATATGAAAACAGCTTTTGGTAACTCATTTTTGAGCTAAACCCCTAATTCCAGAACAATTACCCTAGCTTAATTTAAAAGACTAAAACACTCAGACTGAAGTCCACTTATTTGTTTTAACAAGCGTATTTTCCATGAAGTCCACACTGTCCACCTTTGCGTGTTCCAGGAGTTTGGCTGTGTAAAAAAGTTACCTGCAACAATCATCTGAACTGACTACATCAGTTCTCCAACCATAAAGAGCTCGCATAATTTAAAAAAAATCACTTCATAATTTAAAATATACATCAATGACACTCTGCATTTCTTTTAGCTAGAATGTACCAACATTACTAGCTGACTTAAAGTATCAACTTGATTTTGTGAGAAAAGCTTGCAAAAAATATATCAACTTCAAAACGTACAGAAAAGGACATTAGAGAGCGGATATTTTTGGGTTACTTAATGTATTTTAGAAAGAGTAGCAAGCTAGGAGCGAAGTGCCCTATATTACAAATATTCAGACACCTAAGCCATACTGTATACACCTTTCTAGTGCAGTGAAGGGTTAGTTACAGAAAGGGTATTTTGAAAGCCTGTACAAAGAACTGCAGCTTTGTTTAACTTAAACTTGATCACGTAGGCGGGCCAGTCTCTGTGACAGCTCATCCTGCAGAATTGTAAAACACAAAGAAAGCAGCTGTCAGTAATACAAAAATTAATTTTTGCAAAGTTCTGCAATGGTCAAGCAATCTCACGTCCAGATGATATGAAATTATCTCATGTGCAAGTCTTAACAAGATTTGCTTAAGACCTCAAGAATGGCTGCACCAGGTGAGACCAGAGGTCCATACAGCTAACTTATCTCCAGCAGTGGATACCTAGGAAGGAGTTTCAGAACACAGCAAGTAGAGATACCGTTGGGTTTGGTTTTTTTTTAATGTATCATCTTTGCAAGTGCAAATCAGCTCTTACAGAACTGCATCCTTATTTGGATGCAGCCTCGACTGACCAAGGCTGGTATCCAAATGAACTGCTACAGCGAGATAGCAGTAGGTCTGTTTTAGGGTGCCCGGTACGAGCTGAAACTGAACTTTTCAAAGAACGTGGAATACTTAAGGCTTCCCAGAGATTGGTCAGTTAAGACGAGGCTCCCTAAAGCCCTCTCTACAAAGATGGAATGACAGGAATAAATGGCTCTCTTTCCATTCCCTCACATATATTCCCCTAGAATGGGAAAAGGAACTCCCCAAAAGATCTGTGCAACCTTGACATCAGGACATGCTCATGCACAAGAAATTCTAAGCTACCCTCTAGAGCAAGTGTGGAATCCTTTGCACTAGTCCTGTAAGACCTTTTACACATTAAAAGGAAGAAAAAAAACCCCAAAGGCCTTGGTATGCTATAGGAGATGGCTGGATTCCTTAAACCTGGAGTAGGTAGGAGAGCCAACTGTTTGGAACCCTGTGAGATAACCACGCAAAAATACACCTGAAACATCTAAACTTTCTGGATTTACCAAGCAGACAAATGTATCGTTAAAATTGTTTTGATTGCAAGACTGTTTTAACTACACACTATTTCTTTTGGACAGCTAAAATATAATTATAATTTAGCAAGTCTGTTTTGATCGAGGAAAGCATTAACTCTCATACCACATTTCTCTAGAAAACATTGATTTCAATTGCCTCTAACGTTTACCTGTTCTGCTGAGGCAACGCTTGTACCAACAGAACCCGTCTGTCCTTGAGGTAGTTCCATGTTCAGATCAAGACTAATAGGCAAAAACAGAACAAAACCCACGTCAGGTATACATGGCTAAAGGAAGAAGCACAATCATTGACAAGCAGAGGAATACTGAGATAGCATGAGGCCACCAGTATCCCACAAATGCTGTACTCCAGCTAGTTTGACAACTTGATCAGTGAATTTGACTCATTATCAAGATGACAAGTTATATATTATAACTAGCAACAGCTAAATGAATTCTGCTTAATCAGGACTGAGCAAGATTTCTGTTTACCAGAGGTATATCAGACATGGCATATGTATGAATGATAAAAAGTTCCCTCATGAAAAAATAAGTTTTACTAAAAAATTTGTTAAAAGTATTTATTCTCAAGCCAACAGAGCAACACTTCCAACTTGTGTGTCACCAAGAGGGCAAGTAAAATTCCCTGAAATATTTCAGTATATCCCCAAAGGCTTAAATATGTCCTGACAACCTGCTTTGCAATGCCTAGCTTGTGAGAGAGGAACTACAGGAAGTTCTAATGTGGTAAGAAGGGAAAAAAGAAGAAAAGCGTGGAGAAACATGGCAAGGATTGCGAACGCTAAAGCCAATCCCAAGTAAATAATCAAATGCTATCCTGACATGACAAGTGACATAAGATTTTAGGCTTCTGCACAACCATCCCTGCATCCTGACATTCACAGTAGCTTTGAATGAAAACAGAATGAAATATTGGTGACTAAACTATCATGAGAATCATGTCGAGGTGAAAGGAAAATGGGGTTCTTCTCTGCTTCCAAGAGACACACATACAAAACAAGGGTATCTGACCTTCAGGTTAACCAGGAAGGGTTGCTGGAACCAAGATCTATTCAAGAAATAGTCACTCAAAATTTTACCTACCCTGCTTCATCTGCCATTTCCTGTAGAAGCATATCCACTTGGTTCTAGGGAAAGAAAACAAAACTGATTGTTGCATGTTGCAGTTTGTGACAACCTCTTCTGTTAAATCTTGAGAGAACAGAAATTATTTTAACAAAACCGATTTAAAGGTAAATGGCTTTTATAGAACATTTTTGTGCTTAACCACCAGAGGGCCCTGTATGAACCCAAAAATGATGAGCAGAGGTGCTCAGCCTGTTAAAATCCCATTAATCGAGCTCTAGCTTCTGAAATAAGCATATCTGTAAAAAAAAAAAAAACCAAACATATACTTGAAATATTCAAGTGTTAACTATTAGCTACTAAAACACTGCTTTGCACAACATGGAAAAATGCCCATCTCGATTTGGTTTACTGGATTTGGGTTTAGGTTGTTGGTTTATTTTATTTACAAAGCACTATCTCCAGTAACTTTCCCTCTCTGATAGAAATTCTGTTGGAATAGCACGTTTGGCTCCTTGTGGAATAGCACATGGGTATAGGTGCTAGGAATTCTTAACTGTCAAGCACTGATTAAAAGATTTATTTTAGTAAACACGTCCATAAATTCAAAGTAGGTAATTAACAACTTTTCCACTGCATATACTACTACTGGTGACTAATGTCATTTTGTTAATATCAGTGAGTTAGAACTGTTGATTTTCTCACAGCATATTCTGCTTTGATAATTAATGCTGCAGTGTCTTCTGGTTCAGAAGTTCATTAAGAACTCATCAAAATGC
This sequence comes from Sagittarius serpentarius, assembly GCA_034782735.1. Lineage (NCBI taxonomy): Eukaryota > Metazoa > Chordata > Aves > Accipitriformes > Sagittariidae > Sagittarius > Sagittarius serpentarius. The sequence goes on along the minus strand of JAVKLA010000039.1, from coordinate 22,404,032 downwards.
TGCTTATTCAGTAGGAGGGTTAAAGTTTTCAAGATATAAAATAAAGCCTGCTATAAGAGTGAAACAGGCTAAAATACATCCATGTGATCCTCTGTGCTTGTGACTAGAATTTGAAATAGTCTCTTCATCATAACGAAGCACAAAGGAAAAGTAAAAAGGCTCCAGTTGCTGTTATGTCTCAAAGCAGGCGGGCAGAAGAGAACTAGACATTTCCATACAGTTTAGACATGTGATTTAAGATCACCCTTTTTAAAAGAAATGTACTATATTCTTACTTGTGGAGTTGTTAGCGTTGTAGTGTTGCTCATTGTGTCTTCCATCTGTTGTGTCTGAACATCTAGCGTTTCAAACTGATGTTCAAATTTATCCATTAGTGCAGATATCTACAAAAAAAAAAAAGAAATTGAATCAAATCAATGATCTGCAAATAACAGAAGAGAAATATATCTCAACTGGCAAAACCAGAATCACACTACAAGGGTAAGCAGCTTCTGAAGATTAGAAGCTTGTGCCCTTCCCCTCCCGGCATACACTCTGAAGTTGGTCTAACACTGCAGTTCAAGCAGCTGGGTGAGGGCCCTGTCCAGTCAAGTTCTGAGCATCTCCATTTATGAGGACTTCACAACCACCTTGGGTAACCTGTTCCAGGATCTACCAACCTCACTGCAAAACCTTTCTCTTGATTGGAATTTCCCGTTTTAAACCTTCTGTCCATCGCCCTTCCTGCTTTTTGGTGTGCAGCTCCAAGAAAATTAAGTCTCTTTACCTTTTCCAAGTTCATGCTCTTCAGCGTGGCATCCATAGACTTAACTACCCCTGCCATTGACTTTGTTACCTGAAATGAGGTAAAGGAAATTATTACAAAGCAAGAAAAATGAGCAGTTTCTTACCAAGCTCTCTTATGTCTATCCACAGAGTTTCTACAGTATCAAATAGTAGGGCACACACTATTGCCATCTACAACGCCACTTTTTTTTATAGCTCCTACCATTTCAAATTCTGTAAATTAACTCAACCACTTGAAATACGCATTCTGAGCCGAAATTCACGGCAAACTGAGGTGTATATGACATTAACTTTTGGGGGTCTCGAGACCTGTCAAATGTGAAGGGATATACTTGGTATACAGATCATATGGCAGAATAAACTCTCTGGCTGAAGAGCAGTACAGTAGTGTACCTTAAAAAACTACCTGAGCTAAAAAACATTTCTGGAATCACAAGCCCTACCCTATGACTTTATGTATTTTGAAGGGGAGCAGTATCTTTGCAAAATAATCTTAAGTGTAACCAGTAAAACACGCTGTGTCCTCGCAAGCGTGAGTAACAACAGCTAAACGAAGTTACTAGCTACAAAATATAGTGGATGGCAATCTGTTTCTAAAGAGCAGCTGCCAGGGGATTCCAGTACCTGATTTACTGTCGGCTGCATCTGAAACCAAAACTGAAACTTTTCAGCTGGTTATAGATAGAATTAAGTCACTTCTAAGAGAGGTCTCATCCTTGCAACAGATTTGTGCAAACAGACTTACCTTGCCCATTGTCACTGCAGTCTGAACTCTTGCTGCTACAGCATCTACCCTGGCACTCATGCGCAAGAAATTGATGGCTTGATTCTTCTGGCGGATTGCATTTTCCGCATGTATCCGTGCAACTTCCATGTTACCCTTCTGAATTGCCTGTTGACAAAACATTTTAACCTTCCCTGCTCTTGTAAACGTGATTTCTAAATGGCCCATTTCATTTTTTAAGTAAGCATCAATTCATCACAGTATCTCTTCTATTAGAAAATACCCCCTCCCTCCTCCCCCAACAGTTCTCAAACTTTCTCAAGATGCAAACTCCTAACTCCTTTCCAAGGAAGGTATCTAGCATGCACTTCAAGTAGAAGGTTTCACAGAGCTACAGAAACATAATTTTCTCATTCCTCAAAAGGTTTTCAGTATCAAGACCAAACACAGATACAGTTGGTATGGTTGTATCTCATGGACTAAAATACAGTCAAATAAATTTAGTCTCTCTCTTTACTACTTCAAGGGCTCAGAACATATTTTGAAGTTCCTCTTCATAAGCCCTTTTAATGAAAGATGATAAACATTAAATATTTTTAACTTTGAGAACAACAGTCTCTAACAAAATAAACACAAGACAATCTTCTCAGGAAGCAAATGCCACAAGCTGTACAAAAGGATACACAGGAACATGTCCTCACATTTATTAGTAAGTATGGGAAGATTTATAGTCATGTATTTTGAATCACAAGCATCTATCACGATATTAGCACGCATACCAGGAAAATGGTAAAAACACCAGGTATTTTCCTGCTATGATATGTAAACAATGGATCTAAAAAGCTTGTTTCAGACTCACTGCTTACCTTCTTAATTTTAGCTTTCTCAGCCTTTTCTTCCTTGTCGCATTTTTTTGAGTTCCTGTTGAGTTCCTTTGCGGCAAACTTCAAATTAAACAGGTGTTCTGCAGCGCAAGTTAAGGGTTCAAGAACAGGATCTATGCTTTCATCATAATATTTTGCTCTCCTGTTTGCAGTGCTACCAAACCTAGCGTATACTGTGTTTCCCCGTCAGTGACATTAAAACTTGGAAAATATTATTTAAGTAAGCCCTTGAAATTCACACAATAAGGTGTGAATTCACCAAGCTGCTTTACAGTTATAATGCCACTTACCATCTGGGTTCTAATATGTAAAGCCGTAAAAAAATCAGTCCAGATCCCAAACTGGCTCCATTTAACATCAAACCTATTTCAGACTGAGAAATACAACAAACCAAACATTCCCCAAGAGGAACTGAAAGTCTTACTCTGCCACCTACTTTCACTCACACACCCAGAGTCCTCGACTCTCAGTGAAAAGGAAGCGTAGTTTATTGGCCTGCCTGGAACCTCCCATCCGAAATAAAAAAAAAGCCACTGAGGAACAAATTAACGGTGTAATAGCAAACTGGCCTGGCTGACCATGCCCAGGTACAAACCAGGAGGCAGGGCTGCCCTTTCAAGCCACAGCATGATCTCAGGTTTAAATTGCTCTTGCAGCTCCTTTACAGAGCAGCCTCCCAGCCCTGGGTCATGTGAGCGATTCTCAGGTCCCTGACAGCTCTGTCATCTGACTTTTGGGGAAAGAATTCTTACGACGGCAAGAGAAACTTTTCTTTCTAAAAAGTTCAAGTCCTGCTTAAGCTGAAAGCTCTAAGAAGACAGCGGAACAAGTCTTCATAGTGACTTAGAATGATTGCATTAAACTGTTACTCACAGAGAATAAAGTATGTGCTGTAAAAATAATTAAAAATCCATACTTTTAAAATACTGTTGATGAAAGCTTCCAAATATCATCAGTCTCTCTCAAACAAGATGGAAGTCCAAAGCTCTATAGGCTTCTTTCATGCCACCTTTTGCTGTCCCAAGAGGAAGATGCAACAAGCACTGACGCTTAACAGTTAAGTGGAAGCACATAAAGCTAAACATTATGGGGTACTTGAGGCTTCTTTAATATTTCAAGTACATAAATTATTCCAGAACTGGGTGTTTTTTTTCCCCTCTAAAGCCCAGCCATGCATCTTAGAGCTCTGACAGCAACCTGACGACATTAGGAAGTCTGCTGATGTATTTGTTATCCTAGCCTATAAACATCACAAGAAGGCTACAAAAAGGCAACAGCTGTGCCTATACATCTAGGATAGCTATTAAGGTAGGTACCAGTAACACTAGAATTGCTCCTTGGATTTACATTTCTTTGCTTTAAAGCCTAGGCCACCATTCCTTTCAGCAGCAGTAAGTGTACTGCACTGAGCCACGGTAATTTACCAAACAGGAAAATACCTTTAGGTTGTTCATTCAAGTACACTTCAGGTCAGAGACCAGACCAACCAGGTGAAACATGACGACACCTATCTACTCCCATTGCACTGAAACGGCATTTCAGAGCACTTTATTTCGAAGTAAATTCCTCAGTTAATCACTTGGGGCATTTACCTTTGACATTAAAATAGCTCACCCTGCCACCTCCACAGCTCTTGCATCCCATGACGAGCATTTACTCGCTCCTCCCTTGAAGTGTCTTTCTCAATGTGCCATAAGCCAAGTGAAACCAAACTTCCACCATTAACCGTGACTCATAGTCACCTGCTCCAGCACTCCCCTTGGTCCCTACCATAGCAACTGGCAATGCCGAGCACATTCCAACCGCACCGAGACCTCTGCAATCTTTAAGGCTGTTTTTGCCCCTTTGCATTACGACAGTTTTATACAGCGAGGAAGTTTAAATTTGCCCATAAAGGTTTTCCTTATGTGTAACTTCTTTTCTACAGCAGGAAACAGCTGGGTTTGTTCAGCTGACAGCAGCTGCTGTTTGGGGGGTACGCTGACGTGTTAGCCTTGCTGACATCAATCGGGTCTACACACGGCGCTGGATGTATGGCATGTCAGACTTCCCTGGTGCACAATTTGCGCTACTCTACACTGTAAATTGCTTTTAAATTGCTCTTTCTGCCCCAGGGGCTGAGCTGTCCCTCCGTCCACCGCCTTCCCCCTCCTCGGCCCCCAGCTAAGGCTAGCTGATCTCGCCTTGGAAAGAGAAACCGAGCTTCCCATTTTCTTCTCCATCCACGCAGGGAGGGCGATCCCCCAATTCAGAAAGCACAGCTCCTGCCGGCGTCACACCCGTCACTCAAACCCTCCTCCTCCTCCTCCTGGAAAAGGCCCCTCTGAAGCGAGGCCCCTGTCCTCCACCGCGACCACCGACCCCCACCAGCAGGGAAGGGACTCCCTTCCTCCTTCCCACCGCACCCCGTCGCCTCTCGGGGGCCCCTCCCCGGGCGGAGAGGCCTCGCCCGCCCCAGGGCCGGCCCCGGCCCCAGAAGCGCCGGCTCTCAGCTCGGCCCAGCCCCCACCGAGCCCAGGCCAGGCCGGGCCCCGCGCCGCGGCCTCGCCCCCAGCCCAGGCCGCGGTCCCCACCCCGTGAGGGCTAACAGCCACCGGGCCGCCGCCTTCGCGTCGCCAGCCCCGGTACCAACGAGCGGGGCGGGGTGGGGAGTACGTGCTCCGCTCCGCGCCGCCCCCCCGCCCCCAGCACCGCCTCCCAGCGGGGGCGCAGCGGCGAGACCCGCGCCCCGAGGATACTCTCCATGTTGGACATGGCGGCGGGCGGCTCCGCGGCGTTGGCTCCGGCCGGGGCGGGAGCGGGGGCGGGGTGGGGGGGAAGCGGCGCGACGCTACGGCCGGCGCTCGGCCCCTCACCCGGTGCTGTCGCGGCTCCGGCTTCCGGCCACCCCGCCCGGCTACGCGCAGCCGCGGCGGGGCGGGGCGGGC